>OX457040.1:18136999-18206999 GCA_949752735.1 Lumbricus terrestris | reverse complement strand
AGACCCGTCAGGGATTTCATTGCTAACTATTACTTAAAAACTAGTCCAGAATTGTCAGTCACCGTCTATTATTATTACTCTTATTATTATTACTATTATTATTATTATTACTATTATAATTATTATAATTATTATTATTATTATTATTATTATTATTATTATTATTATTATTATTACTATTATTATTATTGTTATTATTATGTCAATTGGAATCCCCAAAATGGACACCCAGGAGATTTTCTGGTTATGCCTCTGTCCTAAGCTAACTCTAATTAATGCAATCCTTTTTAATCTTCAATCTAATCCCATCAGATGCAATCTTTTGTCAAATCTAATCAAATCGGAAGAAGTTTCAACTGATCATGGATGGCACGTTAGGTGCTGGCACGCACAATGTCAAGAAACGGGCGATTCGTTGAACCCTGCATGCAGGCCACCAATCCATCCATCGACCGGTGTAGGAGTCCTCGCAGCAGCAGGTGGCAGAGGATAATTGCATGCAGTTCTGTAAGTATGTGACAGCATTTAGAACAACAGGTCCCACGGGGTTTCTGTGGAATTGACGACTGAGAAAGTCTTCGTGATGAAGAATCATTTGTGATGATATTGAAAATTGCTCAAACACAAGAACGCAATCAATGATGCGCATCGAAAATAAATGGATGGACGTCATGCATGCATGACTTTTTAACAACGGAACCATAAGAGTAGAAACGTCGAAGCGGCGTTACATAAATTCTGATAGATAGATAGATAGATAGATAGATAGATAGATAGACAGACAGACAGACAGACGGACGGACGGACGGACGGACGGACGGACGGACAGACAGACAGACAGATAGATAGGTAGATAGATAGATAGATAGATAGATTTCTTTCTTTATTTATTTATTTATTTATTGATTGATTGATTGATTGATAGATTGATCGACTGATGGTATCAATCGTCATGTATATCGTTAACTAACCTATAGAAATTTCTAAAGCGTCGCTTGGAAACACGGCGCGCATTACCTTATTCAAAGCATGCTGTCAAGACCACAAACTAATGGCATCACCCACAGAACGGCGTTTCACCTCGCTATCGATAAAAAGGCTCACGACGTTTACGACTGTATTGTTAAGAAAAGTCAAACTTTGCAGCGACAACAGAAATCATATTTACCATGCATCATCGTCACCGTATCGTCGTCGTCATCGCCATGTGGTAAAATTGTCATCATTTTAATCATACCGAATGTCGTTGTCATCACCGTAATCACTATCATCATATATTTTTTTTGAATGACGCACTAGGTTAAGGTATTCAAGAATTACTTCAGACTGACAAACTATGAAATTTCTGTGATCTCACAAAAGTGATGTCGTGACTGAACTCAGACACTATATAATACTGGCGTCTTTTAGCCAAAGTGTGAGCCCGACAATTCATTCCATAGTCTAAACACTGAAGAAAACAACAGAACTTTGGGCAAAACATAGTTCGGTCAGTTGACCCATCGCTCAGCTGCATCATACGGCCAAAAACAATGCGGACTAATATGTTGAAATCACTGATTAAATCGATGTCCTGCTACAATTATAGGCTGTTCTGAAAATTTCTTTCTGTTACTTTACCATATCTTTTACCCGTTGTATAATATGACTGCTGCGAATTTGGAGCCATTATACCATAGCCGCGCTCATTTTTTGTGACTCGCTGTAGGTTTCGACTCGGTGGGCCACTTAGGCGAGTGTTTGTGCTTCAGCGGGACTTTTGTTTAAAGTTTATCTTAACGGTTAACATTGTCAAATGCTTTGCCACCTTGTCTCATAAATCCGTCGACTGGCGTCGGCTAAGTAAGACCAGACGCCTCTCTGTGCATTCTCAGGACCCTTGCTACTCACCGTCTCTCTTCCTGCTAGTTTATCTCACTATGTCTCTCTGTCTATGTCTCTCTGCCTGTCTCTGCCTCCTTCTGCTTCAGTCTAGTTCTGCTCTCCTTCTCTCCTCTCTCTCTCTTCCTGTGTATCCATCTCTGTCTCTCTTGATCCTTTCTTTCGTTCTCTCCATATATCTCGCTCTTTCTCTCCAACCCACTACTGTACCTCTGTCTCTGTCTGTTTTCTCTCCGCTGCAAGCAGAAGCATGCCCCACTCTCCCCTACATCTCTCCCCCCCGTCGCGTCAATGTATAAGTTTGTTCCATTTGAATGGCAATTGCGATCTTATCGTTGGCCGGGCAAGTAAATTACCTTGACGGTGGATTGCCGAAGATGAATGGCCTAACAACGAGGCAGGCAGTCCTGTCTAGCATCCGCTTGTCTACTGTCGTCACCAGCCACAGCGAATGGCTAAACATGTCTTTTCGAATTCTCCAATGTTAGTCTTTCCGGCACACACGCATATTCGCTTCTGCAGTTCCTATATTACCCATGACCTGGAATCATTCTCTCGGTTAGGCTGGTATACCATTACGGTGAGGTAGTCGCTAACAAGACCACCGGTGTTGAAATCGCCGTCACATCTGAAGTCTCTCAAATCCTTTATGATCCGCTTTAGGTAAACTTTAAAGTATAAGCTTACCAAAGTATACCTGGACGCCCAGAGTTCTGAGAAATCGCTATAAAATTATAAAGTTAATGGGGTGCATGCGTGATATTAGTGAAACCGGGGTTCAATTTCCCCAGGGCATATAAAGTTTATTTGAGATTTATGGTATAACATTACACGAGTCAGTTGTTTAAAAATCGCCACTGTTTCAAGTCGACAGCCAGGCTGATCTGCATGGTCTATTTCTGGTCCTTATATAACGTATGCCTCTGTGATGAAATTGGTGAACACTATATACTCCTACGGACACCCTTTTGACTCAACGCAGCGCTCGTGAGTAAGCTGGTGCCCAGCGCTTGGCTTTCGAGAGGCGTTGTAGACGTTTTGAGATTACATGTAGCCTATACGATTGCGAATGCAGTCAGAGCGCCCAGTATGAACTGAGCGCATTTTAAAATATAGTCACTGTCCACTGTGTCCAGTTGCCATGGGTCAACTGACTGAACTCGAGTTACATTATTAAACGGAATTTGATTAGACTATTTGCCGCTACACATTTTAAAAGAATTGGGTGATTGCACCTATACAATATACATGCAGGTCGGTCTAGAAGCAGCATGAACAGGAAAATGTTGAAGAAATAACGTTAGGGTTAATAACATGTATGGCCAGAAAACAACAATAGAGGTTCGACTGAGGTGATGAAAGCAACTCTGTTGAACCTGTTAATGTTAAAGAATTAACCAATGGATTAATGGATGGATATGGATGGGTGGATGAATGGATGGATGGATGGGTGGATGGGTGGATGAATGGATGGATGGATGAATGGATGGATGGATGAATGGATGGATGTGGACGGGTGGATAGATTGGTGCGCTGATGGGCGGATGGTGAATGGATTGGGAGGTAGATGGATCATGGGTGGATAGGTGTTTGGATGGTTGGATGGGTGGATGGGTGGATGGGTAAATTGATAAATGAGAGATGATAGATAGATGAAAATATGGATAGATGTACTAATGCATATTGGATCGATCGATTCATGCATGCATTCATTGGTTAATGCTTGAACACTGAACAGTTAATGTGCATTTGAACAGATCGTATTTTGACGACCCGTATTATAAAGGTAAGACGACTTTACCTTACAATACCTTGATGAAGATACATCGTCAACGTGCTTAATGTGAAAGGAAAAATTCGGTTATCATTGGAGATCGAAGAATGGAAAATCGCACCTAGTAGAGGCAGTTCGTAAATTTGCATCAGTAGTATCCTCTACACCAGAAGCTCTGGACCCGTTATTTCCATCAATGATCTCTTCATCCGGTGTAATTAACTCTACAGTTCGTCTGCATTAAATCGTCTACGTAAAGCATTAAACGGGTTCAATAACATCTACATCGACCGACTTTGGTTACGTAAAGAAGTATTGAGTTATCTATTTATATATTTATATGTATACACATAATTATTATACTTCATATGAGTTTTACGTATACACTATATAATTTAGATAGGAGATGCATATGAAGGCGTACGCAATGTTTCTCCATCAAATAAATAATACCTTGATGGTAAGATATATAAGACGTTATATTTTATCGTTGTTGTATCCGTCGTTTTATCAGAAGTCTTTCTATGAAGAGCTTATTTATTGGAAACCAGTTCATTTGTTTTTTTAATGTATTTTGTATAAATCGATGCTGGAGTGAAGTGACTAACGTGCTGGACTCACCAATGGAGAGGTAGGAGGGTTCGACCCCCTCCCTCACTCCTCCGGGGCAGACATTTGATTCGACATTTATGCCCCCACATGTTGACAATTCAGTCATATATATATATAATGAGAACATTGACTATACGGCGTTGTACGCACTGTGGAGAGGGAGATGGGGGGTCTGGTCAACCCTTCTCATATGTTGAGGCTAAAACGGAAGCCTATAGGCCTATACCACATCGTATACACATGGCTATATGTACTAATATTAAGGAAATGATCTGCGCTTCTTGATATAGTAAGATAGTAATGCTCTACGTTGGTTAGCATGCACCACGAATCGCAGAGGTAGAATATATTCTAGAATATTAGCATGTCTTCACAGTTGGAACTATTTGTCTAACTGTCCAACTCAGTGGCGTAGACAAGGGGGTTTTGAGGGTCAAACCTCCCCCCATTGGCCTAAGAAAATAGTTTTTTTAAAGGTTTTTTATCCATTTTAATAAGAAAAAACAAAACAATTGCCTGTAGCAACAATTTTTTTCTTACTTTATTCCTTTTGTTACTTTATTTCCTTTTTATTTACTATGATACTGTTGGGTTGATGTCAGAAAGGGCATCCGGTCAGCCATAAAACCGCCAAACCCCCATCATAAATTCCTGGCTATTCGCCACTGGTCCAACTGTGCCTTGTGTCCAGTATTATTATTTTTATCACGCATTATGTTTGTCTGCCAGTTGACATTAAAGTAACCATGCAATGT
This sequence comes from Lumbricus terrestris, assembly GCA_949752735.1. Lineage (NCBI taxonomy): Eukaryota > Metazoa > Annelida > Clitellata > Crassiclitellata > Lumbricidae > Lumbricus > Lumbricus terrestris. The sequence continues at coordinate 18,201,977 of OX457040.1, read as the reverse complement.
TGGTCTAATAATTATGGTTTTAATTATTGTTCGTGTTTATGAACCGTTTATCCAAGTTAGTTGTCGATATATGACAGGACGTGGTTGATGCCATGGCATGCATTTGCACAACTGCACAACAAATGATTGATTTATCTGAATTAATGTATGTATCTCCATTAGACTGGTCCAAGAGACTATGGTAAAAAATCATCTTGATCAGAACTATCCTCCACAAGTTTAAATCTGTTCTACCTCACCTAAGTAATATGTAGACCAAATTTCAAGCAGATTAGAGCACTTTTAGAGGGAGCTCAAAGCCTTACATTCTCTTAATAAAACAGTTGTTTAGTTAGAATTATTACACCATTATCTAAAACTCGTAAAAATTATTACTAGAACTGCTTACTTACTTAATTTTGAACTGTTGGGTCGACCTGGTGTTTAGAAATACCAAAACGTCATTACACAGGGAGGTCATTGGCAATGTGCCTCGTTGATTTTTAGAATTGAATTCAGATGTTAGATTTTAAAAATAAATTTCTCTTCAAGAAAGTTGTGCAAACTGTCTACTTAGGCTATTATGAATTATTAGTGCATTTATGAGAGTTGACTGTAAAAGGAGTTTCTGACACAGCTGGTAAAAATAATAATGGCAAAGACAAGAAGCAGTTCTGAAGTTTGGCTGATAGGAAAGGGTCGCATCTTCCATCAAATGAGTCAATGTACCAGACCGAGGTGCCACTCACATTCTTGGAGCACTTGCACAGGCTCTTGGCCATAATGTCAATACCATGACTTTGTCCAGAAGTTCCATTCGACGATCACGCTACAAGAACCGGGAGGCGGAGAGTGAAGTCATGCACAGGGAGGTCATTGGCAATGTGCCTCTGCTCATGCATTGGATGGCAAACTTCTATCTGACAATACTGGTAAGAAAGAAACAGTCGACAGAATTGCAGTACTCATCACCGGTGACGGGGAAGAGATCTTGCTGGGAGTTCCAAAAATTGGCCGTGGAACTGGTAAAGAACAAACCGAAGCCTGTCTGAGCAAACTGAGTGACTGGGGTTTTCAAAATCGAGTTCGTGGATTGGTGTTTGATACAACTGCCAGCAATACTGGTCTGAAGAATGGTGCCTGCACCTTTATTGAGAATGCACTTGAGCAAGAATTAGCTTGGGTGGCTTGCCGCCATCATGTCATGGAACTTCTACTTGCTGCTGTTTTCGGATCTCTATTTGGACCAACTGGAGGACCATGCGTTGCTATGTTCAAGAGGTTCCAGCAAAGCTGGCCCAACATTGACAAGACGAATTATAAAGTGGCTTCTGATGACATGTTTAATGCACACACTTCTGGTCTTCAAGAAGAAATGGTGAAATTCTGCAAGGCAGCCCTGGAAGGATCACATCAAAGGGCAGACTATGAGGAACTCTTGAAACTCAGCTTGAACTTCCTAGGTGGTGAACATAGGGCAACAGTTTCTTTTCGGGCACCAGGAGCATTCCATCATGCACTTTGGATGGCAAAAGCCATCTATGGCCTTTAAATATTTCTTTTCCAGGGGCAGTTCTCTCTAACTACCAAAGAGAAGCACAGTGTAAGGGAGATGGCACTGTTTGTCAGCCTCGTCTATGTTCGGTTCTGGCATGAATCTCTTCTGCCTATCAGAGCGCCACTTAATGACCTATTACTACTTGAGGTGCTGAACAACTATCCAAATGTCATAGTGGCAAAGGTGGCCTCGACTGCACTCGGCAGGCATCTCTTGTACATCTAAGAAATTTAGGTTGGCCTGCTGTTGTTTGACGACAGAATTGGAGGCTTTGAAGCAGATGTGAAAGCACTGATGGTGACAAACCTCGGCCTTCCACAGGCCATAAGTTCGGTGAAACGCCTCGACCGTCCTCCTGAACCACTCAGCTCTCTTGGCCTTGCATCTTGCTTCACAGAAAGAACAACTATCATCTTTGACATTCTGCACTTGAATGGAAAAGAGAAGGCTCAAAGTTTCCTGGCAAAGGATCCTAAAGAATGGCACGATGATCTCTCGTACCATGATCTCAGGACGGCAGCGTCGGTCATGACAGTTGTGAACGACTCTGCTGAGCGAGCCATTGATTTGATGCAGCAGTACAATTCATCGTTGACAAAGAATGAAGAGCAGAAGCAGTTTCTTCTTCGACTCGTGAAACACCACAGGAAGAACTTTCCATCCTGCTCCAAGGCCACGTTGGTGAAGGTTACAGAGGAGAGTGAATGACACTGAATGCATTATTCAAGAAGAGTTCTAGTGTTTATATAACAACATTGTACATTTTGAAACCTTTTAAATTCATTGCTGCAATTGTATATTTTAATACAAGTCATATTCTATTTTCTGTTATTCCATGCAGATTACCAATTTCATGCCCTCAATGGTGAAAATACCATGACCTTGAGCTCCCTCTAGATATTCACCAATCGCCCTCAAATTTGGCAGATGTAATACTGGGCAGACATAGAACAAAAATAGGGTTGTGGAGCACAATTCTGAGGAGGTTCATTTTTTTGGACCAGTCTAATCTCCATATATCTATAATTTCTCAGTCAGTGCCACATTCATTCCTTTTATGTCTGTCTAGATATCTGTTTGTTTGTCCATGTGTCTATATTTGTCTCTTTCACTCCATTTACTGTGTTATTTAATAATTTTCTCAGCCTTTTCTCCTTAATTTTTCTAATTTGCTCTCAGGCCACTGCCAACAGTTTCCTCAATTATACCCTCCCCATCCGCTATGGATTCTATATCTGTCAAAGTACTTTTACTGCATTAGGCTAATTTTTAAGGGTCAAGTAATGAATTGATAATCGGTTTTAAAAATACGCTATCTATAGAAACTTTTGATGAAATGAAGTGTCTTCTTTATTATTTCCGGATTCTTAACTCTTAAGGCATACATTTTAATCTAACAGTCAAGGCTCGTATGTAATTACGAACAACACGACCACAGCTGAGTTGAAAACAATAAGTTAATTGCTTTATATATAAAACAATAGAATTCTGTAATTGCTTCAAACACTTCACTCGAGTCATGTCCTGCCATGATTGTCCCTCTCTCTCTAGAAAATATACATCAGCGTCCACTTGATCAATTCTACGGCAACATTTAAGAAAATAAGATCATGCAGCAAAATAGAAATGAAGATAGCATTCTATTCCATACACAGACAGAACAATTTCGACCGTGTTGTGTAGAATGTATAGTTGGTTTTGCACAGCAACTTGCGTATTAAGGTACCGTAAGGTCAGGCAGGAGAAAACTCAGTTATATATAGGTCAGCTCAGACAGGATCAGGTCAAGATAAATAAAACAAGGTCAGGTCATGCAGTATCAGTTATAATAGATACATTTTGAATGTGATTATCTTCGGTGGCGTCGTATCTATAGGTCTATGTTTTTCTCCCCCTGTAAGTTGTTTCAATAGTTTAGCAGAAGAAAGAACATATAGGTCTACAGCTGGCACCATAAATGTAACCTAAACTTTCACGAAGAAAAGTCCTTTTTATACGATTGTACTTTGAGCTTATAGGCTGTGTAAACATGAGAGTTTTCTTTAAGATTTAGTCGTTATGGTTATTTTCACCTCAGTATTTTATTGTTTGACATCCATGCATGCATGGCCAATTTGAAAGACGCCAATCCGCGTGGAATTAAGGTTATTCCGCTGTTGAATCGCTTTTGTCATGTTTGTTTTCAGCCTGCGTGCGGTGGTGGAGTATTGAGTCAGCGCATCCCGTCTGTTAGGGTATTCGTTAAGAGCGGTTAACGACTACTGAACAGTTGCTCTTCCATGCTCTGCATAGCTCCATTACGGCACATCTCGAGAGTGCATGCCAGTGTTCGCCTTCAACTTCTCAGTCAACTGTCCAGTCTTATAAGAATTAAGCGCAGTGCAATGCCAGCGCATGCAGAGGAAAGGTTGATGGGGTAAGCATGCAGTGTTGACAAGGTCGATAGAGTTGACAGGTCATCAGAGTTGACCGAGACAACAGAGTTGACGGGACAACAGAGTTGGTATATATGAACAACAGAGTTGACGGGACAACAGAGTTTGTAAGAAAAACAGAGTTGACGGGACAACAAAGTTGGTAAGAAAAACAGAGTTTACGGGACAACAAAGTTGGTAGGAACAACACAGTTGACAGGGAGAATCATAATAGTTGATAGGGCAACAGAGCTGGCAGAGTCATCAGAGTTGACAGGGCAACCAGATTGGCAGGGGCGAAATGGTTGACAGGGTTACAAAGTTGACAGAGGCAACAGAGTATAGGCAGGGCGACAGAGTGCTAACTGCCAGTATTCCCCTTGCTAATATACGCTGCATATATTCACAGCTTATTCGCTGAGAGCAGTGTTCCTAAACTGTATTTTCACGGGGCCGCTGCTCCCATCGTCCTCTGATTGTTGTACAGATCGAAGGATGATGCTGACGGCGACGACAGACTAACCGACGTCGATGACGGTGACTTGTACGGATGATAGCGCGATCCAGTTGCGCCTCCTCCGAGGGAGAAGAGTCCCGCGGCCGCCGGACTCAGGTTGCGCGCTGCGCCGCCCCCGTATGCGTGCCTCAGTAAGGCCATCGAGCTGACGGATGGTCCGAACGGGTAGTACGGGTGATACCCTGTCCACCCTGAGAGTCCCGCAGCGGCGGCGGCGACAGAGTGAAGACTGGGCGAGGGCGATGATAGACGGCTGGACGGCCAGTGACTTCTCGTGTGGACGAGGAGGTCTTCTGCGGAGGAGCAACGCTTGCCACAGTAGTCTCCGTCAGTCGTCACCCAGGGGCAGACCCAGGCGCCGGGCAGGGCGGTCGGTGGAGACAGCGCTGAGCCGGCGAGGGACCCTGCTGCGTACAGCGCCGAAAGGGCCTCGAGGGACACGGGACCCCCCGTGGGGAGGCAGGGCCGGTCGTGCAGCGGCAGCGCGTACGGGGGTCGTAGGGACGGTCCCGTTAGAGTCTTATCAAAAAGAGTCATCGATGGGAAGGGGAGAGGCTGCAGTGGGTGGGTAGCTGCCACGGGGCACTCCGTGCAGAACGGGTCCTTGCACGGGGGCCCCAGGCCACCACCCCCTCTCGACTGCAGATAGGCGAGATACGCCGATAGACTGGTTGCTGATGGGAACTTCGTGGTCAGGGGATCCATCGACCCTGGAGGGAGCAGGCTACCGGCGTACTGAGGCATTCCGGTCAGGTAGCTGAGAACGAGCGGACTGAGGCAGTCAGCGCCTCCGGTGCTGGCAGGGGAAGAGGAGCTGGTAGTCTGGCGGAAGTGAGCGAACGGAGGCTCGGTCGTCGTAGTTCCCGGACTGACCGCAGGGTGGCCCCGCGTCGCTTTCTGGTCCGTCTTGTATGTGCTACTACCACTACCTCTCATGTCCCCGCTGCTGAATCTATCCGTCTTTGGTGAATTGGTGACGGAGCGATCCACCAGCCATCCCTCTTCCGGCTCCCCACCTCCTCCCCCACAACCTCCTCCAGAGTCCTTCTTCGGAGACGAAGCGGAAGTGGCTGCGACTGATCTGGCCGACTGGGACCGCGGTCCGGCCTTCTCCTTCGAAGAGAACTTCCGGGAGTTGGAGTTCCTGGAGTGATCGGAAGAACAGCTGGCGTTGGTGGTGGATGCAGTGGAGGCGGAGGAAGCTACGGGAGTGGAAGACTTTCCTCCGTGTCCAGCTGGAGTTGGTCCGGATCGACGTCCGTCGGAACAGCAGCGAGAGGTGGATCCACTGGAGGAGGAAGAGGAGGAAGACGCCTGGATCGCGGTCGCCGATTCCGTCTCATCCGACCTGGAGTCTTCCACCGGAGGAGAGATGACCTTTGGTCGGTCGTTGGTCTCCGTGTCGTCCTTCACCTTGGAACCGTGGTCCCTGGAAACCTTCCAGGGTGAATCTCTGGTCGAGCGCGAGTCCTTCGCTTCCCTGGTGGTGGAGGAAGAGGAGGATGAAGACGTCTTGAGGACTGGTCGACCTGGAGAAATGTCTTTCCCGATGCTGTTGCAAGTCTGGGCCAACAACGCTAGAGGACTCTTCTTTGCATCCAGCTGCAAGTAACGAAACGCGTGAAACCTTTAACCGATTCGTTTAAGGTATTATACAGATCACATTTCAGCAAAGTTGCATAATACTTGTGTTGCATTGTTTTTAGGCATTTAAAAAGCGCCTATAGTGGGGTGAATCGTTCAGGGATGACGCAATTACTGCCCGTAGACACTGAATTATTCATTTTATTATTTCTCTTTCTATAGTGCCCCTTCAGGCTCACTACTCAGAGGCGCAACCGACTACAGCGAGGACACTGAATCGGGGTTTCACGCCCAAGCGCCCGATCAATGGCGAGTGAAGGACTTGCTCAAGGTTTCTATATACGCGGCGACTTGAGGTGGATTCGAACCTGGAACTCTCAGGCTCCAAGGCGCCGACGCAACCACTACACCATCGCCAGCAAAATCTCCCACGCAAAGTCTCCCACGCGAGCAAAATGATGCTAAAGATCATACTGGAAGAATTAGAGGACGTACAGAATCAGAATTGGCGGATGTACAGGCGGGGTTTAGGCGTGGAAAAGGAACAAAAGACCAGGTGACGAATCTTAGAATTATGATGGAAAAGATGAGAGAGCACCAACAACCGCTAGCGGTTGTAGCGTTGTCGATTTTAAGAAGGCATTCGACTGTGTGTCATATGAGCAATTATGGATGTCGATGGTTGAAATGCATGGGTTTCCAGCACACATCATCAACTTGATATAGCGGAACTGTATAGCAAGCAGACGGCAAAGGAAAAAATTGGCATAGTAATGTCGAGAGAGTTCAGAATAAGAAGGGAGTTAGACAGAGGTGCGTAATTTCACCATCCTTGTTTAACAAACTATGAGAAATAGTCATGAGGGAAGCACTGAAAGGATACACAGGAGGTATTCAAATTGAATGAAGAAGGATAACAAACTTACGTTATGCAGATGACATAGAGGTCTAGTGTTAATGGCAAGTAAAGAAAAGGAACTGCAGGACTTGGTGTCTTGTTTGGACAGGGAAGGTCGAAAGAAAGAGCTGGAGATCAACATGGGTAAAACAAAGTGTATGGCGATGGCAGGGAAACAATGTAGCATCAAAGTGCAGGATATCAGGATATATACATGTAGAACAAGTGGACACTTTCGTGTACTTAGGCTCACTCGTTATATATAGAAGACGCTGAGTGTAGCAAGGAGATAAGAGTAAGAATTGCGGGAGGACATGGAGTAGGTGCAGATCTGATGAAATTGTGGAAAAGCCATAGCATCAAACTATATCCACTAAGTTAAAGTTAATGAGGACGCTTGCATAATGCATATGGCCAGTGATGATGTATGGTTGTGAGACTTGGACAATCAAACAGAGTGATGACTGATGAGGATAGAATTAAGGCTTTTAGGTCTAAATGAAAGACATAAGAAAATCCTTGGAATATCATGGACAGAGAAAAAAAACAAAAGATTGGGTACTGGAGACGGTTGGTGTAGAAAGGAGTCTATAGTTGAATCTTTCAAAGGAAGGAAGATGTCATACTTTGGACACATAATGAGGAAACATGCAGATTGCCTATAGAGAAGGAAATTATGCAAGGAACGGTTCCGGAAGCAAGAGCAAGAATAAGACCTAGGAGGAGGTGGAGTTGTTGAGAACAACCGAGGACAGGAGACGATGGAAAAGAATTGTCAACAATGCAACCAACCCTCGTGCCGAGAACGGCTGAAAACAAGGCAAGATTTATTTCGTCACATTTGACATTTTTATTATATACTAGCTGTACCCGGCCACACGTTGCTGTGGCTGAAAAGACTGTCCAACCCACCCTTCCTAGGTCCCCTCCCCTTACCCCTCCCCTTCCCCTCCCCTCCCGTTCCCCCTATCCTCCCCTCCCCTCCTATCTCCTCCCCTCCCCTCCGATCTCCTCCCCTCCCCTCCCCTCCCCTCACCTCCCCTCCCGTTTCATCCCCTCCCTCCCCTCCGTCTAGTGTTGTTTTAATATTGCTCCAATTTTAGTTTTAGTTTTAGTTTTGATTGTTAGTCTTAATTTTAGTTTTAGTTTTAGTTTTAATTTTTGCTGTATATTAGTTTTAGTTTTCGTTTTCGTTTTTATGGATCAATTTTAGTTTTAGTTTTAGTTTTCGTATGCCAATTTTAGTTTTAGTTTTAGTTTTAGTATGCCAATATTAGTTTTAGTTTTAATAATCTGGGGCTACACACTCGTTAGCAGTGAATACCGTTTCGTTCCTTGAATAAACTATATTGATACAAATCAATACGAAGATGTTGAACATAAAACGTGATCATTATGTGAAATGTCATTTGCTGCCCAATTGATAAATACCTCAGCATTACAGTTCATAACTTTTTTTGGAATTATTATAAAATTTTATGACAACGATATATGGAGTTGCTCACCACAGGAAGGTCAAAATTACGTATCAACCCTGATCGTACATGTAAATAATTATAGTGTCCCTCAGTGATATTTTAGTTCTTATATTAATTCTACTTCTAGTTCTTATTCACTTCTGTTGACGTGATTTTTATCACTCTTTGATATCCCAGGTAACGGCCGAGGGAATTATTGTTTCTGCTATGCATGTGGAGTCCATAGAAAAATGATAGCATCACTGGCGTGAAGAACAGGTACAATGTAGGATGCAGGGTAGATTCCCGCTATCATCCCAAAGACCACTCAGTCTATCATGCGCTAGAACGTTTGATAACACTAGTCTGGATATATGAATGCAAAGAACTAAACATCTCAAAATGAAATATTGTAATGTGAAGTGAATGAATGAGAATAATATGATATTGTGCGACTATTCACGCAGTTCTAGCAGGATTTTACACAATTAAAAAAAGGTCACAGGCAAAGCATAGCCTATCAATGAGAATATTTTATGACTGTAAACTCTAGGACTTACTCTTACCTCGGTTCAAACAAAGTGGTCCGTTTCCTTGTTTGGCCTCAAAATATATTGCTACAGAAATTCTCCTAGACTAATAAATTTCACCCTGGATATACATGTATCAGATCCTGGCCAGGGACTTCTCTTGGTTTCTCTCTCGAAGGGCAATCCTAGGCTGAGTAGGCTCTTATCTACACCAGAGACGACTATACTTTTCATAGCCAGCCACAGCAAGACAGAGTCTTCCTTGCCAGCGGACAGCCTTTGTTCCCTCTCACGTGCCTCACCATTGTTTCTCCCTATTCACTGGCCAATCATATCTTACCTAACTCCACTGGTCACCCTGCGTGTCGGACCTGCAAGGCTTCCTCAGACAATCACTGTCCTGCATTACTCTGATTTGCATATTAATAGCCCCTAATCCCAAACCGGTTTGGACAGGTTTAGAGCCATAATTATGACCCCCGGGTATACAGGTAAAACGACCCACTTGTGAGTAATCTCCTTCCTCACAATACTAAAATACGCCATTTGCACAATACGCACAAATAAGGAAAGTAAGGTGAAATTACAAGCAAATTATTTAGTTTTCGTTTGGCCAAATATCGTTTTAGTTTTCGTTTGATCAATTTTCGTTTACTTTTAGTTTTGATTGCTGCATATTTCGTTTTAGTTTTAGTTTTCGTTGTCAGCGTGTTTTAGTTTTAGTTTTAGTTTTCGTTAACGAAAACGTTTCATTTTCGTTAATTACCATTTTCGTTTTCGTTTTCGTCAACGAAAACAACACTACCTCCGTCCCTCCCCTTCCTCCATCCCTAGAAATATGCGATTTAGAAAGACGCGCGGAAAACAGCCGCAATTGGACGATTTTGTAAAAACCGACAGTTACTTATTGCGCTAGAGAAAGACACACCTTTTAAAACGCGCTCGAAAAATGGGCGGACGCCGCCGGACGTATGCGTCAAAGTTCAAATGGATATAGCTGGACTCCATCGACGTATATCGAATGAAATTAAAAGTTGTGTTTTTCGGGTCGTAAAGATTGCGCTTTTTCCCAAAAGGCATTATGCAAACCCGCTTATGTTCGAATGGAACGTTTTGCGAAAATTTTGAAAACAATCGGTGAAGAACTTTCCGAGATCCTTCATGTCGAACGGTAACGTTTTACATTTTTATTTATATAGATTTATTATTTAACTATACTCTGCTATCTCTGGGAGTGCAAATACCAAACCTATAGACCAACTAACTAAGCTGCAGGCGTGTAACCTCTTTAGCCGAGTTTGGGTCGGGAACGTTCCTGAGTAGTAACATTCATGAATACGCTAATGAATTCTTCTTCTTACAACTTACATGTAGCTAGCAACAATGAGTAGTTCCTTTTAAAGTGCTGTACAAAAACCCTCGCAATGAACGAATGTACGAATGAATGAATGAACGGATGAATGAACGAATGAACGAAGGAATGAATGAAAGAATGAACGAATGAATGAACAAATGAATGAACGAATGAATGAATGAACGAATGAATGAACAAATGAATGAACGAACGAATGAATGAACGAATGAACGAATGAATGAACGAATGAACGAATGAATGAACGAATGAATCAATACATAAATTCTCCGCTGACAGTCTACATGTATGTAGTATACAAGATCAAATGAGGGCGAAGGTCCTACGCAGGCGAATGAAAAATGGCCACGAAAAAGAAATCTTTGTCACATCATAAATCCATGTCTGCTGCTGCCTCCTGCGGTTGACTAAGGAAGTATACACTATACTTCTCCAACTTCAAAAGACGCAGCACTGGCTGCTGCTTGGCATCTATAATACGCAGCAAACACTCTTTTCAACATCAAGCCGCAGCATCCCCTGTTTATCTCACTATAGCTATCCGGAAACCTCAGATTCATTGATTTACATCTGCCATCCTGATTGATTGATTGAGCATCAAGGGCGATATATCAGACAGGAATCAAGATTCTCGTGGAAACTGCCACGAACATACCACCCCCAATGGACGAGGTACAACAATATGAAAGAGAGAGAGAAACACACACAGAGGCAGAGACAGACACACACACAGACCGAGGGACAGAGAGACGTCTGGTATACCTCCAAATCAATCTATCATCTGAAAAGAAAACAGATTGGATTTGCTCTGACTGATCATTGAAGCTGCAAAAGTCATATAAGATAAAGCATCTTTCTGATGCCTGTGCAGCAGCAGCAGTAGCAGCAGCAGCAGCAGCAGCAGTAGCAGCAGCTTCTCGTATCCTCTTCTCTGCCTCCGCATCTATATACGTGCATACCTACATCGTAGCATGCACGCACATTTCCTTCTCGGTGCGTCGTGTCCTTGCAGCCCTCTCTTCTCCTTCTTTCCTTCACTCTTACCTTCCTCCTCGTATGCTTGTTTCTTCTCTTCCTCTCTCTATATCTGTCTGTCTGTCCTTCTGTCTGTCTTATTCTCTCTCAGTACCCCGTGTCTCCGCCTCTATTTACTTATTGTCCTCTCTATCTGTTTGTCTCTGTTTCCCCCCCCCTCTCTCTCTCTCTCTCTCTCTCTCTCTCTCTCTCTCGGTCTGTCTGTCTCTGTTCTCTATGTTTCTTTATGCTTCTGTACGTTTCTACTTCTATTTGTTTCTCTCTAACTGTCTCTATCACTGTCTCTGTCTGTCTGTCTGTCTGTATGTCTGTGTGTCTGTGTGTCTGTCTGTCTGTCTGTCTCTCTCTCTCTCTCTAACACTGCCTCTTTGTCTCTCTCGGTTTCTATAGCTATCCATCTCTGTTTCTGTATCCATTTGTATGTTTCTCTCTCTCTCTCTCTCTCTCTCTCTCTCTCTCTCTCTCTCTCTCTCTCTCTCTCTCTCTCTCTATCTCTCTCTCTGTGTCTCTTTCAGTCTCTGTATATGTTTCTGCATGCCTCTGTCTCTCCGTGTCTCTCTTTTTTTCTATCCCCAACCTCTTCTATCTGCATGTAACATTAGGTGTCTATATGGTTGAAATCTGAAGCCAGCAGCCTCCCTCGTCTTTCATGACTGTCACAGTTCGATTGGTTCGTAACTAAGCGAAGACGAGGAGTCGAAGTTGAACCCGATTCCTAAAAACTTAATTAAGACAACGAAATAGCATTCATTGCAACAAGAAGAAAGTCATCCGGATCCTCCCACATCCTCTTCCAGTGTTCCACCCACCTTCAGTCCTCACTCACTCCCTCCATCCATCCCTCCCTCGCTCCCTCGCTCCCTCCTCGCTCGCCAATCCTCATGACCCTCGAATGCCATTCGCAGTGCGAACACTTTTCGGATATTATGACTAATTTAATTGGATGGAGATAAAGTTCGGCGTCTTAGTTAGAAAAACGTGAATGCGTTCGTCTACAGATGTTCTTTGGTCTGCATGCATATGCTGTATTCTATTACTTCATATGGCGCCAGATGTATGTATATTGTATACGGACATTATGTGCATACTGTTTGTAGGCATTGCATGTATGTATACATGTATGTATGACATCGTATGTATGTATGTATGTATGTATGTATGTATGTATGTATGTATGTATGTATGTATGTATGTATGTATGCATGTATGTATGTATGTATGCATGTGTTTGTAAGTATTGTACGTGCACACATGCATAATTATGCATGCAACGCAGGTATGAATATTATGGGCACCCACAGAGAATGAACTCAAGCTGATGAAAGTCAAACATCAAGGGCTCAACTTATCTGGTATCTTACCCAGGTATAAAAGTTCCAAATCCTTCGCCTAATGGTTCTACTGGCTCGCTTAGCTACATCGGCAAGATCGCTCGTCTGTATACGCGACTCTGTGAAGGAGAGAGCGTGCGGGCCGCGGTTCGCTTCCCAAAGGTGGCTATTTCAGAGATTAAAAAAACCTTTGAAATGGCAGTGTCGTTCAACATGTAACAACACGCATATAATGGCTCTAATCGGGTGTATAGGCTACTGTCATCTATAGTGTGTACTCAACTCCCCTGCTGCAGTCTTCCTTGGTTCGTTCGGAGTTGAAATAAAAGCTTTCGCTGTAAACTTTCTTGCTTCGATATTCACGACTCCCTTCTGATCTTTGGTCAATCGATGTTTTCTTGTTTACTCTGTTTTTCTGTGTATTTTGGTGTCGGATCAACTACTTACTTACTTACTAATTTACTTACTTATTTATTTTGTCATTAATTACACGGTGACTTCTCTGTCATATATAGAAAGACGGCAACTTCGCAACTTTAGCTCCTTCTGCTCAAGAGTCTTCGTTTAACATTTTAGAGAAAAAAAATTCTACTCGTGGCAAATCCGTATACATGCGTTGATAGAGGTGTACTAACAGCATACTTCCTATATATATATAGCAAAGCTACATGGATCTACGACTGATATGATATTATTATAGTATATAATTATGTAATATACAGCGGCGTCCGCAGGCACGTGCGTACAGCGCGATGACTAAAAAAAAGGTTATCAGTTTTTTCGGCCGATGGGAAAGGTATGTTTTTAGGAAAATTTTGGCTGATGACTAAAAAAAAAAGGTCATCAGGTTTTTCGGCGACTTTTACGAACATTTTTTCCCTGTTCCCCCTCCATCGAAAATTTCTGTGCGTACAAGAAAAAAATCCTGCGGGCGCCGCTGGTAATATATAATGTCATATATATAATTCAGCAGCTTTTGCTTCTGAAGGTATGGCTTACTTCGGCGTCAGAATACAGTTAAGCGACCCCAAAAGACAGACGCAAGCACGCACCACTCCATGCATGGTTATTGGTTAATAATATCATTATAAGCTTAGTCGAACTGCAATTTTTCTAAGTGTTCTCAAGTGTACTAGTCAAGAACATAAGAAGATCAGATGGATGAACCTGATTCTCCGCGGGATACACGCATCTATAGCTATATCTTTATCAATATCTGCACTGACAATTATTGTGCCAGGCAGTGCCAGCCCAAACCGTGGCGAAAAGAGGAGGGTGATCGACTTCAATATTACACTGAAACTATATCATGTGAAGCAACAGGAGGACGGTTGAAGACGATATATATATATATATATATATTGTATATATATATATATTATATAGCCTATGCTCGTTGTTCAGACTGCATTATAATATACATACGTCGGACGATCCGTGTTAGTTCATCGACCGACACTGTATGATGACAAAGGTCATTAGCGTGGCACCCTCCTCCTTCCTCAAGACTTAAGACTGGCACCTTCAGAGTGCACACAGTGTCATCGCCCTCGTCCATGTGTACAGTCGTCCGCAAACTCGGTTCAGGTATTATTACATTGCTCAGCTGTATACATAGTGTATTATAAGCCTCACTCAAATATCATAGGTATACACCGGCGCGCAGGCTGTGCTTCGAATCATCCCATGCATGAAAGGTGCGGCAATAAACTGTCCATGAATCTTGCTCTTCTTGTTGCGCCAAATCAAAGGCGCCGACAACGTGACAGGTAATTAAAGTTGTCGGCGTCGTCAGAAGTGTCAAACTACGGCGTCTCTCTTCCATCTTGTCTTCCATCTTGTCTTCTTCTGCTGCTGCTGCTGCTGCTGCTGATGCTGCTGTGAGATGCGCCAACTTACGTCTGACTCTGAAGCTGAGCTCATAAGTCATGCGCTCATGCAGAAACACCCATGCAGTATCCCTGCTCTGCTGCGCGCTCTCTCTCAAAAAGCAGCGTTTGAACGATCGTCCGTCTTCTTCAATGTGTGCGTGTGTATACCTGTCTATACCTGCATTCTATCGAACAGCATGGATGAAAAACGAGTGAAAACATCTTTTATTTAAAACTCAATTAGTATGCCGTTCATCTGTGTCTCATGTGTGTCTGTCAATCTGTATACGTATGTATGTATGTATGTATGTATGTATGTATGTATGTATGTATGTATGTATGTATGTATGTATGTATGTATGTATGTATGTATGTATGTATGTATGTATGTATGTATGTATGTATGTTTGTATGTATGTATGTATGTATGTATGTATGTATGTATGTATGTATGTATGTATGTATGTATGTATGTATGTATGTATGTACATGTATTTATGTCTGTCTGTCTGTCTGTCTGTTTGTCTGTTTGTCTGTCTGTCTCTACGTGTCTGTATGCAATTTCAATCTTCACAAATGATTGTATCAACTGAGCACAAGTGGACAGTTATATCCAAAGTCTGCTTTCGTTTTCAGTCTAACTCACCGGCCCAGACCTATGGCATCTAAACACGTTTATGTAAATTCAATGCATCAACGTATCGGGACTTTTTTTATAGCGCTTTTAAGGTGTAGTTATAAAACGCCTGACGGGGCAAAACGCATCAAAGAAAAAATAGAATTTAAATTTTATTAATTAAGAGAAACGAAATTGTATTTCACTGCGTAATGAAATCACTTCGCAGTTCGCACAACAATTCGTGGCATGTATTTTCAAATGTATGCATGTATAAGGAGCTTTTCTCTTCCAATTTGTTGGTAGATCAAAAATGAATTAAACTGGAAATAAGTGTGTTAGCAGCAGTAGAGATGACGCGAGTCATCAAATCTACTCAGGAAGTTTCTTAACTTAGTTTTTCTGCGCTCTGGATGCTCTTCAACTCGATTATCTTTAACTTAAACACTAAATAATATGTAGGCCTACTAGGCTACTCTAAATTAGGGTTTTATCGTCTCATGGACAACATGGATAAAGGGAGAAATTATGCTTTGATATCATGTGATCGGCTGGCTTGCCATAAGTTGAGTAAGATTGATCTGGGGTCTTTAGCCTCTGAATTCCCCACCTTTGTTTTTTCCACATCTGTGCGCAATCTGGGTATCGTCCTGGACTCGGAGCTGTCTTTTGTTGATCATCTCAAGGCCTTGACTCGCTCTTGTTACTACCATTTGCGTCAGCTGCGAGTCGTGTCTCGCTCTCTGTCTTCCTCTTCCGCTTCCACCTTGGTCCATGCCTTTATTGCCAATCGATTGGATTACTGTTCTTCTCTCTACTTTGGCCTTCCTCAGGTTCGTTTAAGTGGTTTGGAGGGGGTCCTGCGGGCGGCTGCACGCTTGGTCGGTGGCGTCCCTAAGTTTGGTCACATTTCTGACTATATTCGTGATGTCTTACACTGGCTTCCGGTTCAGTCACGCATTTATTTCAGGATTACTTCTTTTGCTTGGCGCTGCGTCTTGGGCACAGCACCTTCCTATCTCTGTGAGTTCTTCACCTTGACCTCAACTGCTGTGGGTCGCCGATCTCTGCGCTCGGCCTCTAGAGGTGACTTTATGGTTCCTTATGCCCGCACTGCCACTAGGCAGAACAGGGCATTTTCGGTCACTGGACCTTCCGCTTGGAATGACCTTCCCTCTAACCTGCGTTCCCACCCTCGGAACATGTCTGGCTCTTTCTATAGATTACTCAAGACTTTTCTTTTTGACCGGGCTTGGGTCGGGAGCGCCTCTGAGTAGACTCCTTGAAGGGGCGCTATATAAATTACATAGATAGATAGATAGATAGATAGATAGAATTATACGTGTCATTGTCCTGCTGCGTACATGTAGGCCCATCTGTTGGCGCTGGTAGTCGATGAAGACAGAAATTGATATCACATGGAGTTTGTTGGTTCGTGTTATGTCACCGAGGGTATAATAATTATATGCTATAGGTCTACACCATATTCCGAGCAACTTTGCCCGAACAGCAGTGAAGAAACTTTTTACTTCGATTGTGCGCAACCCCCGAGCGTGCATGCGTTGCTCCATTATTTGCCCCCCAAAAGCAGTCGGAGGGCTCATACTTACGTACTGACTTACACTGTCTATAAGTGTTAGATAAAGTCGATCAGCAGACCGGAGAGGGCGGGAAAAGGCTGGAGAGGTGTTGGGGGGGGGGGTGCCCGTCAAGTCACAGAGGTATTTAGGAACTTGTAGGCTATACCTTTTAGGTTCACGAGACTATAAGAGCAGTACCTTGAATTGGATACGAAAGACAGCAGGAAGCCAGTGCAGGAATTAAGCTGCGATTGTGTTTATCACTCATGAGCCGACAAGGCCCAACATTAACCTGGACTATCATATAATATATACTCCTAGAAGTTTCTGCATAGACGCCTCATCTCACCTTTACCTCACACTACACACCCGACATCCAGGTGTTGTTACATGTTTAAAGACACTGCCTTATCAGAGATGATTAGTTTCGCCACGCCATTTAGGTCCCCGTGGACGGATCGTGCTAGCCCGAGATTTGAATCTTTGAAATAGCCACCTTCGGGAATCGAACCGCGCGGTCCGCACGCTAGCTCTCTTTCACAGAGTCGCGTATACAGACGCGCGGCCGTCGACCTTACCGATGTAGCCAAGCGAGCCAGTTTCCGACGCCCAGGTGCGTATACGACTACACATACTACACAACCATAGCAACGTACCGTCGTAGGAAGCGGAGACAGGTAGTCCGGATGGAGGTACTGCGACGCTGCGCTGCTGACGGAAGTGCTTCCAAACATGACTTCGTATTTATCTCCGACGACGGCGGTCTATCCGTCTATCATGCGGAAATGAATCGTCCGGCGAAGCGTGACCGAAATCCGGCGACTGCCAATGCAACAACGACTGCTACTACTACTACTACGTCCGGTCTGTTGGTCGGTCCGTCTGTTGGTCGGTCGGTATCACCAGGACACCATGCGTCGGCCACCGAAAGTGTTATTAACGACCCCAACCAGGCGCCTTCTCACCCGATTTCCCGACACTGTGTCGATGCATGCCAGCCAGCCTCCGTCTAGTCTCCCCATTGGCCGGGACGAGCAGCCAATGGCACGGTCGGACGAGCATCCATCAATCACATCACCTCTGCTGCTGATGCTGCGGCGCGACGACGATGTCCGACAGCGGTATTCTTAGACGCGGGAAATTATAGCGTCGGTAAATCGCACGGCGCGGGGTAAGTTCCGACGCCTGGGTCAGTAGTAAAGCACGTCTGCTTTAGGACGTGTTGTGTGAGTAGGGTTCAGAGTCCCTGAGAGTCGTCTCATCATCGTCACCATTATCAGTTGCTGCTGCTGCTGATGATGATAGCATCCACTCCCAGGGACTCCGACCCCGACTTATATAGCGATGTAACGATCGGGCGAGTGGTATCGGCATGCTATAATGTGGCCTTTACGATTCAGTCGAATTGCTGAGAGAAACCATGCGTATAATGGTGTCTATAGGCATACGTTGTATATAATATATATCCATGCATATTGGCATGTGGTGTATATATATATAATATCAAGGTTCAAAGTTATAGGCCTAAAGTCATTAATAAGTGACTATCAAGTCGAGATAGAAAGAGAAAGAGAGAGAGAGAGAGAGAGAGAGAGAGAGAGAGAGAGAGAGAGAGAGAGAGAGAGAGAGAGAGAGAGAGAGAGAGAGAGAGAGAGAGATCAGCTTTGTGAGTGATGATTTCTCTTCTTAGTTTTGTGTTGTTTTGCATGGTTCGATATAATTATGGTGTCAGTGACATCAACACACAATGGAATAATATGAATAAACGTGAATAAATCAAGAGCCATCGATATATCAGAAAGCAACAATGAAAATTATGATGCCAATGGACGATGCTGATGGTAATGATGCTGTTGTTGTTGTTGATGATGATGTTGATGATGTCGTTGTTGTTGATGCTGCTGATGATGATGATGAATATGATACTGATAACTAATTGAACTAAAATTATAACATTAGCAATAATATCAACATTAGCCTATAGAATACAATGGAAGAATGACTCGTAAACACAATGGAGAGATGAAACAAATGATTTCGTGTAACTCCCAGCTGTGATCTTGGAAGCTCATATATACAAATTATACATGTAGCTGGAAAGTTGTTAAAAGTTAAAACGTTGCAAGTAAAAATCACAAATGACAGCTTTACAAATACATTCATTTACAACTATTGTGAAACACATAGGTACTGATACGAGTAATTTCTCACTATACATTCTATTTCATCATCCATCAGCCAGCGTGCAAGAATGGATGCATGTAGGCTATATAATATTGCCCATGCAATCAAACCATTTATTTTGCAATATATATAAATAAGTGTGCGTGTGTGCGAGCGTGTGTGTGTGTGCGTGTGTGTGTGTGTGTGTGTGTGTGTGTGTGTGTGTGTGTGTGTTGCATCCTCACTCTTTCCATGCGCGAGTTGATCACTGGTCTTATTTCCGTTAACCTTTGAGCCTGGCGTGAACCCTAGAGGTCGGAGTCGAAAGGAGAGAGAGGAAACGCAGATGGGCTGTGACTATAAATTGATAGATGACTGATGACTGATGATGACTGCATGGGTGTTATCACGTTCTCATCTGCTGCTGTAGACATGTATCAGATGTCCAGCAATGTGTTACAGTATATCGTCTCCATGCTTATATATAGTGCAATCATGGTTCTATAACTCCAATGCATTTAGCAATAGAGTTATTAGCATCATTGCACTCTAAACAGACGAATTATGTTTGTCCTGTATTATACGTAAGTATTGGAGCTTCACCGTATACTGCTCTTAACGCATTGAATCATCTGCTATAGCCTTCATGTAGATCATACATTGAAGTTATACGGTCACTTACATTGCAAGCGACTGGACATGTAGGTATATAATATTATTTACTACAATAACGAATTAGAAGCTCAGAAAAAGCAAAGATATAAAAGAAAGAAAAGATAATTCCTTTATTTCATCTATAGAATTTTGTCGAAAGAAAACCTTCGTGCGCATCAAATCGCCCGAAAGAACGATAAAACTTACAAAATAATAACTAAAATTATGTCGGAGCACTATATACTGAAACTAAAGCAGTCAAACCCCATCGTAACTATAGACCATAAAAGTCGATAACGAAAGATAGAACAATTAGCATATATTGCTGTTGCTGGAGTGCATGTATACCCATCCTGACGCACGAATATGTAGGCCTATAATATTATTTACTACAATAACGACTTAGAAGCTCAGATATAGAGCAAAGGTAGAAACGAAAGAAAAGAGAATTCCTTTAGATGACCGAGGTTAATGACGAGTCTTTGACGACTGCACAAAGCGTCACTGGCAATAATTAATGTGGTATATGTATACGACGCTATTGACCCATGCATGGAACTATACGACCATCAGTGAGGCGCGTCATTGCAAATGGCGCAGTGTCTCTAGTCGACGGTAATTGATGTTGTTAAACCACTGGCGAAAACGTACTATTCAGAATGGGTATACAAATAAATTTAGACATATAACTGTAGGCTTAACCGAGCTATTTCACTGCATAGGTTAGACCTATAGCTAGGCCTATCTGTTTTATTTTGGAGGGTTCACTTGTTACTTTTTTTTTTATTTGCTTTCTTTGTTTGCCTGTATAAGTGCTTTATTAAAAACTGGACAAGAAGTTGCATACGTTTATCCTTTAACTTTGCATTTGAGAAATGATCTAGACACTTTATCTATCAGCAAATGATCCTTTCAATTTGTCTTCATTAAACATTATTTTATGTATTTAAAAAATTATTGACCATAAGTCAACAATTTAAACATTGCTTCTAGCACTGCTTGTGTGTAACATGTTATGACCGTATACGTGCACAAAGAAACTTACTTTCACACATTCAGCCCACCGGAGCGATGCAATTACAAAGCGGAAGTGACGATTCCATTGACGATTCCATTGACGATTCCATTGACAGTCGAGCGTTTCCATCCGCACCCCTGTTCTCCACTCGCCCCTCTTCCCCCATCTACATCACTCCGCCAGTCGATCTGCGCCCTTTGCACCGGGCATCGACCTTCCGCCGTAATCCAACGCTTAGAGAATAGACCACGATCTCGATTAATCCTAACGAATGACGCCACACGATGCGATTTGCCCGTCGTTCACACGTCGCTCGTAAAATAAACATACCGACAGCTGTGACAGAGATGATGAAAACGGATCGGACGGATCGGGGGAATGATGATGCTTGTTGTTTGAAGATGGTGCTTGTTAAGTGGGAGACAAGCTGGTGATGAAGATGAAGACCTTGTCTCAGCATCCGATTGACAACGAACATCGAGGATTCGCAACTGTCTGTCTGACCCCAATCTCACGCATTTCATGTCTGGCAACCGCACACACTCACTTCTCCTTCTTCAATCTCTGCCTTTCTGTAGACGGATTTGTACATCAAATGGTGAAACTCCGCCGCTGGTTGCACTCTGCCAGTGCCAGTCCCAAGTCTGGATAAAGAAGGAGGGCGTCGCTAATGGTCTTTGTTACCATGCATACAGTGACGTTAAACTGCAACTACTACTATCAAATGGTGACATTCGTCATGTTGTTCGGCCCTTTTCTTCAACGTGCTTTTGTCCTCCTTCATCATCATCATTCAGTCCAATAACATATCCCTGGGTCTTCCTCTTGTCTCTGTACCCACCATGTATGCAGTCTTCCGTTCTTAAGAGAGAGTCTACCCTCATGATGGGACCCAACAAGTTTTCTGCCTGCTTTTGAAGAGGCCCCAGACCAGAAGAACATCTGCGACGGTTGCATCCATGCAACACCAGAAGTGTGGCATGGCAGCTGTGTTTGCTGCAAGTAGCAGACATGTTGCGCGCGTTATAAATTTATGTAATAATAATAATAATAATAATAATAGTAGTAGTAGTAGTAGTAGTAGTAGTAGTAGTAGTAGTAGTAGTAGTAGTAGTAATAGTAGTAGTAGTAGTAGTAGTAGTAGTAGTAGTAATAATAATAATAATAATAATAATAATAATAATAATAATAATAATAATAATAATAATAATAATAATAATAATAATGAATTTTGAGACTGTAGACATGATGCATATGGGTATAGGGTCACTTCTCTAATCTCTATCCCTCCCCCTTTCCCTTAGCGCCCGGATTCAAGCGACGTATAAGAAAGCCATGTATGAGGATTTCCGCATTGTTTGCCCATCGAATGGCACGATTTCGGTTTTGGTTTCCGCTCAGCATCATGACTTGTGACGCTTATTGACACCTTGTCATGCGTGACTCGTGTAATGTAAAGCCAATGAATGCAAAGTAAAATTCGAAGAAGGAGAATGCAAAGAAGAAGAGAAAGAAGAAGAAAAGAAGACAGCGAAGAATGAGAAGAAAGAATGCAAAGAAAAATGCGAAAAAGAAAACGAAAAAGATGAAGACGAAAAAGAAGAAAAAGCAGCAGAAGAAGACGAGGAGGAGGAAGAAGAGGGAGAAGAAGAAGAGGAAGAAGAAGCAGAACAATAAGAAGAAGAAGAGGAGGAGGAGGAAGAAGAGGGAGAAGAAGAAGAGGAAGAAGAAGCAGAACAATAAGAAGAAGAAGAGGAGGAGGAGGAAGAGGTAGAGGACGAAGAAGAGGAAGAGGAAAGGGAGAGGAAGAGAAAGACTTGTCAGCTAAATTTGACTTGTTAGTATTTACGGAGTAATAGGAAGAGGAAGAGGTCGAAGATGAAGAAGAAGATGATGAGGATGATGAAGAGGAAGAAGAAGAAGGAGGAGGGGAAGAAGAATATGAAGGGGAAAAAGAAGGAGCTTTGCATAACAGAAGAAGAAGAAGACGAAGAAAAGGAGGAGGAAGAAGAGGAGGTGGTGGTGGTGGAAGAAGAGGGGAGTGGATGTGAGGTACTTGACAGACGGCTGCAATTAGGAAGCATGCTGCACCAGCGAAATGCAATTGCAGCTGACAAGTCTTTCAACACACTAGCGTCATCTGGCGACAAATTCATTAAATTCCGAAACACAGCCTCCATTCGTTTCAAAGACTAAAGACAAGCACCCTCCCTCCCGTATGGAGTACCCCCCCGTCCCGTAGTCCCCTCCAGACCCCTCCCAGTCCACACGATTTGCATAACAGCTATCGACTTTTGTCGACTCTTTCCCTGAGACGACAGGCGGCTGTCTCTTTGAAATTTATCCTCTCCGCTGGTCGGTCCTCTCCTCGAAATTCGATCTGCCCTAACTAGACCCCAAGGGCCCCAGCGTCGACGAATCCTGCTCGATCCGCCAGGGACTCACGTACTCGACGTGTTTAACTCGATAAGCGCACGGCGGCCCTGCCTTTGAAACCGTATTAGCATAAGGAAGACGCCGGAGAGCGAACGGGGAGCGGATGGGTCGAAGGAAGGCGGCGTGCAGCAGGGGGCGGGTGGTCGACCGACCGACCGGGTGTCTCCTTCCCTCAGGTCAGAAGGCCGGTCTGGACAGATGACCAAGGAACGGAGACATGGACGGAGAAGGCGATCGACTGACTGCCCGACGGCAAATACTAACAAGTCATTTGGATCTGACATAACGAGGCCTTCATTTCAGATCAGTCGTAGAATAATATTTGTACATTGCTACCGGGTCTATGCACACGACTTGCCTTCCTACCATGGTCTTCCTACCATTCCATTCCATACCATTTCCATTCCATACCATTCCATTTCCATATCATACCAGCATGGGCGCCCGCAGAAAATTTTGCAGGGGGGCAAAAAATTTACGATTGTCAGGGTTACAATTTTTAGTAGCAATAGCAAAAGGCCTAGGTTTCTTATGCAAATTTCTCAGTTTCATTTTGTGTATAATTTTTAATATGAATAGTTTCCTCAGAAATTCGCTTTGTCAGTTTTGGGTTTAAATCCTGAGGCGTGATAACCAGAGCCAAGTTTATCTACAGTTTGATCTCCCTGGATTCTGTACTGGCGGCTTGCAAAATTGACAAATGGAGCCTGGCTTATAATAGCAGACTTAGTTTATATAATCACCATGCTGGTGAATAAGCAGATCTCCCTGGTGTAATTTCAGTGTACTTTGAAAAATGTTGAAATTTTTGCATTAGTATGTAATTTTTTGCAGTTGTGATTATTTGCACTACAGCTGGATTCCACTTAAGTAGGCCATAATCGATAGGCCTTCTGTTTGCATGGGCGCCCACAGGAGGGTTGAAAGTCAATGGTCATTGTTACAGTTTTTAGAAAGAGCTTGAACATGCAAGACAGAAAGTTATTAGAGCATGTTTATTTCTATAGAGATCTCTATGTAGATTTCTGATTTTCTCTGTCTGTATCATTCGTATCATTGGTGCATTAATGCAAAGAAATTTGTTAAAAACCCAAAAATAGTAGTTGAAAACATAGGTGCCAATTTTCCAGGGGGGGGGGCAAGTGCCCCTCTTGCCCCTATGTGCGGGCGCCCATGCATACCAGTCAATTTCCTTCCCTTCGTCTTCAACACTTTGACTCGTCTCGCCGTTGGCTGCGGCTTTCCTTTTTCTCATGAGGACGCTTCTTGCTCTGAAAAAGTTCTGAAAAAGTCTGAAATATCGCCAGTTGAATAAAAAAATAAGAAGTTCCTGAAGGATTGTTTGGAACTTTGGGGATGATATTCTACCCATATTGCAACACCTCTCATGAAAAATTCAGCTTGTTATCAGCTATTTCCATGAAATAACAGTGGTCCTACTGTAGTACTGTTGACCTAAGAAAATGACGGCCATTTTGGACACCATCTTGGTCTTCAGAAAGAGCTAAAGAAGGATTGTTTGGCACATCTGGGAGCGCTTCTGAATGGCTCTTGCTGCGAGAAGCTCTTTATAAAATGGTCTGATACAATACAATACAAAGTTACGCTAACATCCCGATAAGTGCAGGCATAATATGTGCACGGACGTCAGCTAGACCTATATAACAAAAATATTCAGATCTCCGTGGTGCAGTGGGTTAGCGCGCGTCGGACTTCTAGTGGTGATGTTGTGAATTTGTGATTCAGAGGCTGTGGGTTCGAGTCCCGCCAGAGACGAAGTTTTATGAATACAGGTCTAGCCTATTTTCAAAAGGAATGATGGAAATAAATGGAGATCGGGGGCAAAACATGCGGATACAAGGCGGACATGGTGTAGAGTGTAGACCAACATAGGCTATTTAGGGGCGGGAATCTGAGATTGTCCCCTGCAGGTGTCAAATTCTAAGACTCAGGTGTAGGCAGAGCGGACATTTGCTACAAACTTGTTACTGTTTAACCACAGTGCCATGTCAAATATGATTAGTGTCGCCCTCCTCCTTTATCCAGGCTTGGAACTGGCACTCGCAGAGCGCAACCAGTGGCGGAGTATCCGACACTTGCCACAGGAACCCCAACAATTCTATATACATATACATATACACGTATTGCACAAATTTGCGTATAATTATAATAGCGCACGTGTATCGTTATATCGAATCATATCAAAATTCTATCGCAGCCGACAGGGTTCGAACCTGTGCGGGCAGAGCCCAATAGATTTCAAGTCTATCGCCTTAACCACTCGGCCACGGCTGCCTTGTTTGATCCATCGAAATTGAATGCATATGAACTGTCTGAAATGTTTAGGCCTACACCCTACAGCCTATTATAGGCCTATACAATAGTTGGCCTTCAGTAGGCTATCAGCCTATAAAACTATCCATTGCGATTTGTGACAGTTTGTGATGGCAAGAATCAGACGTTATTGAAAAATGAACATCCGATCGGTCAAATGTGGAATTCAGCACAAAACTTTTATTATTTCAAACAACTGAGCAATAGTTAACACCGACAGGTCTATAGCCTACTTAATTGAGTGCGACGTGTAGGTCTACACGATGCACACACAAGTTACGATACTAGGCCTAATAGCTAAGTGTGCATGTTAAAATATAAAACTGGTAAATGTAGATTCGTATCGAATTATTATCAAACTTCCAATCACATAATTATTCGTTTATAACGGATAGCCTGAACTTTTGTGTTATAGTCGTATATATAAAAGCCTATTAGGCCTATGCTACCAAGGAACGTACTACTATGTTACTATTGCGTCAACGTGCGTTTGTTGGGCCAACTCCAAAAACGTTCGCAGTCGACAGGATTCGAACCTGTGCGGGCAGAGCCCAATAGATTTCTAGTCTATCGCCTTAACCACTCGGCCACGACTGCTCTTATTGAAATAAACATAATTGCTTGCTTAGACACCTAGCTCAAAATGGAGAGTGTCTCCTTATTAGTTTTTGCATGTAGACCTAATCCGTTTTGCAATAATTCTTTAATCTACGCTCAACTATTAATGATATTTATTTTGATAACCACTAGCCTTTATCAAAATAGTAATCGTAATTCAAGACTTCTTGGACGCCACTAAAAGTCAACCGCAGGGCACCTGCTTATTCGCTCCCAGCCCAGCCACGGCGAAAGAAAATGGACTTGAGAGATTTATGAAACAAAGTTTGACTGGTCAGATGTGATAAATGCAGTTTTGAAGGGAGGTTATTCCAGATGAACGATCATACGACCGAGAAAGTTCTATGGCAACCGGATCCTGACGTCTTTTGGACTACCCTTGTACTCTTTGACCAGACGCAGAGCTCGTGAATAAGCTTTTGCCCCGCGCCTGGCTTTCGAGAGGCGCTTTAGAAGCTTGGAGATTAGGCCCTACAGTCACGACTTTTATTTATTGAAACGCACATTCAAGCATGCCATTCATAAAAATTCTTCTTACACACATAGGACTAGAGTCACTAGACTACATTCGGTCCACACGGCTTTTAGATTAAATAGGCTTTACAGAAGTCTTGCTGAATAAGGTTAAAACTCCACAAGTGACAAGTAGCCTAAGTAGGCCTGAGTTACATCTATAGGGTCTACCAATCAATCAAGTCATAATATTATGCCAATTTGTTTGCGTTGTATAGAGCGGTGTGCAATAGCTGTAAGATAGTGTGTCTCCGTGGCGCAATGGATAGCGCGTCGGACTTCTAGTGGTGAAGATGCAATTCGGAGGCTGTGGGTTCGAGTCCCACCGGAGACGAAGTTTTGTGATTCTGACATACAACGAACGCACCGTTCTTCGATTAAATTTGATATCTCTTTAGTGTCCTGTGCATAACGGGTCACAGCGAATTTTCTAATAATTTCATAGTATAGGCCTACGTAGGTTGTAGCTCTGCATAGGCTGCTATGCTCTTTGAATCATAATTGGCACATGCCGTGCGAGAAGTGCAGAAATATAGCTGAAGGGTGTCAAACGTTTAGCTTGAAGGGAGCGCTATAGAAATGGAGAAAAAAACAACGTTGATTTATGTAGAATTTGAGTGTAGGCCTACAATGAGAACTTTACTCTGGCGGTCGTATATACGAAAGACTATAGGGTGTTGAACCCCACAAGCCCAGCAAATCCAGTGGCGGCGCTAGGATTTCAGTTTTTAGGGGGGGGGCTGAAGCATATATGGTCGGAGACTTGGTCCATAAGTTGAGGGCATAGGTGCAATCACGTCCAAAAAGTTGGGGGGACCATAATGAATCACGTCCTAAAAGTTGGGGGGGGGACCATAATAATAAAAGTTAGGGGACCACTCAAAAGTTGGAGGGGACGCATGGGCGGAGACCTAGGGGGGGACAGGGGGGGACGGTCCCCCCCAATAAAAGTGTTGGGGGGACGGCCCATGTATTTGTCCCCCCCAATGTTTGAGCGTCAAGACTTGTTGGCGGCGAAAATAGAAATATTTCGTCGAAATTTGGCCCAAATGACTAAAAAAAAAAAAAAAAAAAAAAAAAAAAAAAGGTCTTTAACTTTTTTTGGCGGCGAAAATAGAATTTTTTCCGAGATTTCGCCGGTCGTCAGAAATTCTTCGGAAAATCTCGCGTCTTTCCGTCCCCCCCAATTCTCGGCCCAGGTCTCCGCCTATGAGGGGACGCGTCCCGTGGGTCCCATAGGGTGGTTGCGCCTATGGTTGAGGGGACGAATGGCGGAGGAAATTTTCCATTTTCATTCGCCTAAATTTCCGACGACCTTTTTTATAGTCATTTCGTCTGAATCTCAAGAAAACATATTTCATTTTCCCAGTCAAAAAAAGCTGACGACCCCTTCTTTTTAGTCGTTTGGTCGAAATTTCATGAAGATATTTCATTTTCCCTGTCGAACAAAAGCCCTGATGACCTTTTGGGGGGGTTTAGGCCCCCTAGTCCCCTGGCGCCGCCAATGGGCAAATCTAGTCCAAGATTCTCTTATTGAAGAATCAATACCAGAAAACACTTTATGCAATAATTCTGACATTCTACCTAAAAATCACTTTCTACGCGGCCTAACCAGGTAGCAGTCGTGGCCGAGTGGTTAAGGCGATTGACTCGAAATCAATTGGGCTCTGCCCGCACAGGTTCGAATCCTGTCGGCTGCGTTTAAACTTTTATGCAATCTTAGTTAATGTTAGAGTCTAAGACTCTAAGCAACGAATAAAACTATGCGTTGCACGGGAAGAACCAAGTTCTAAGTTCTAACGACAAGACTAAACTACGATTATAGGCCTAAGTCTATGAGACTATAGCCTAAGCCGTGTTGACTTCTCTTAAGGCAGATATCCGAAGTAAAATTGAACTTCCTCAGTCAACATAATTCTGTTCCTATTTTATTTCTTTTTTGCAAGCGGCAACTAAGTTGGAGGTCGAGTAGGCCTAGGCCTAGCTTTGACCGAATAGGCCTATGCTATCGCTTTGCACATTGGGATAAAGTTATCGCCATATAACTAGGTCTTGAACATGTGCAGTATGTTTCAAGTCGATCATAGGCCTATATATAGACCTATGCTTATGGTATAGGCGGAGACCGGGTCATATATTTAAGGGGCACGAAAGAGCGGCCAAAAGTCGATCGCTGAGGCGAGAGGAAAAGAATGGGGAGCGCCCGCTGAGGGGCACTCTATTCTCTAGCATATTTAAAAAAAAATTCTCAGGCAATTTGAACAAAAAAATTAGCCAGGGCTATACGTAGTACCTTGAGTTTTCAGCCTCTCGGAGTTTTTGCGTTTGCTAAGTAGGCTATAGGAGTTTAGTGCTTATAACATCGCGATGGATGTACAATCTTAGCTGTCTCATAAAATCGGTTTTTCATATGCTTCTCTAGGCAACACGTCAATACAGCATTGCAATCCTTTCTACTAATACCTTTCCAACACCTTATCCAGAAATGAACTGGATTCCAAAAAAGAACTGACTAGTTCGACCGATTGGAAAAAAATAATTTTAGGAAAAAATAAATCGCAGCCGACAGGGTTCGAACCTGTGCGGGCAGAGCCCAATAGATTTCAAGTCTATCGCCTTAACCACTCGGCCACGGCTGCCTCCGATAGAACCGATGACTTTGCTGCATATGTAGGCTTAGGCATGCGCATCGACGATTTATCAATAGACTGAGCTTCTAAATCAAGATTATCGACGGTTACATTACTTCCTTCCTATTTACTGACTTACAATATGACTATGACCTACAGGATTCAGAACTAAAATCCTTTTCAATTAATCAAACTCCGAAACCTTTTCGATTGGAATAAAGAAGCGCATGCTCGCATGACGACACATTGCAGAATAACCATAGACCTATAAATAGACTTTCATAACAATGCTAAGACGCACGTTGCAACCACGGCGTAGGCTAAAGGATCACATCGTATATGCCTATATATTACGCCAGAAACACAGATTTCAGTAGAGTTCTTCCAACGTTGAAACCAAAATTGATTTCGAAAACAAACTTTATACGCAAAACATAGGTTAGCGTTTCAACTGCAATCAAGATTAGAGTTTCAAAAATGAAACGCAGCCGACAGGATTCGAACCTGTGCGGGCAGAGCCCAATAGATTTCTAGTCTATCGCCTTAACCACTCGGCCACGGCTGCTCATGGTGAACGGTACGACACTGAGACATTTGATTAGGCGCACTAAAATAGAGAACTTTTAAGCACATAATACTATAGCATTCATTCATTCATTCTATGGATTTATATAGCGCCCCTTCAATAAAACTGCTCATAGGCGCTACTAACCCTGCCTTCTGGATTAAATTGATTAACAAATAATATCATAACATAATAAAATAATCTATGATAAAATATAGCCTACATAATTACATTATTTTATATAGGCTAATAGGCTACATAATATTATAATAAATAATTATGCTAAAAATATTCAGGCCTAATGTCACTCCTAGACCTAGGCTATACCAGTCTTATTTTTGGCGATCCACGCTAAAATTGGTAGCCTATTGGCCTAAGCTTATGTCGGAGACTAGACCTAGGCCTACATATCTGAGAAACTGGGGAAATAGCATGTTTGATGTTTTGGTTTTTATTCAGAGTTTAAGGTATGCCTATGTAGGCCTATGCTAATTTAGCCTAATAATGTAACCGACGGTGAATCGACAGGTAAATTAAAATGTGCATGTTAAATTGCGTATAAGCCCTAATGGGTTTCGGTCAGATGAATTGACCGACAAGTAGGCTATTTTTTGTAATTGTAATCGTACATTTATATAGCGCCCCTTCAAGAGAACTCCTCAGAGGGTTTCGGTCAGGTGAATTGACCGACAAGTAGGCTATAGGCTAGGCCCTAGGCTTATCGAATTTATTATAAAAAATAATGTAGGCCTAAACAAAATTATTTGCTTCTATTTTGTTTGAGAGAAGGTAAGTTTTAAAATCCAATTTTAATGCTCCTTACATGCATATTATTTTGTTTTCATTAATTAATTAATTAATATAATTGTAGCCTATCATTTTGTCTTAGCCTAGGCCTATATCTTGAGTTAGACTGAAGCCAGAGCATTGATTTTTTGTGTCATTTCGAAGTTTGAGGCATGAACTCTGAAATAATTTATCAAGCTCAATATTTTGCAAAATCACCCAAAAAGTTGGGGCTTCTATGTTGATAACTTAGCACGAATGCAAAACTTAACAAACGAACGAACGAACAAACGACAAGTTAGCCTAGGCCCTATATAGGCCTATGGGCCTATGGAGCAAAGACTGATGAAAACCTTTGGGACAAGAAATGGTTTTAGGATTGGAGTCAGCGGACAAAAAGGCTATAGTATTATTTTCACTTTATAAATTTTCACGTTTTGTTCAAAATGACCAAATCTGATCAAATCTGTGTCATACTTTCGGTTCCTTGAAACTTTCATTTTGGTCAGATCAATCAGCAAATCGGGAATAGGCCTATTTATGGAGTTGACTTAGGCTACGTGTTGCGGCTGTTGCCTGCTTAGCCTACATGTTTACGCCTACACACATTGTCTCGTAGGTCAACAACTGCGGTGGATCTTGGTGCCTGGCAAATGTATGGATGGCTGCGTCTTGGCAACATCTGATCCGGGACGATATCACTGCGTCTATAAAGAAATGAGCTTATTAGACATTTGTCGTAGCTTATGTGACCCAACAGTATGGAATGCTCCATGTAGGCAAGTCAGTGTATATATAGATCAAAAGTGTCTGCTACCACGAGACTCTGAACCTTAGAGCCTGGAGCCTATATATCTGCAAGGCGAGACTGGTTCGACGTGGGTGGTGCCTCGCGTGTGGTCTGTCTAAGATATCCGAGATCGGATGCCACATCGCCACTAGACAAGGCTTGGAATTTCAAAAGGGCTCTAGAAATCACTCCTAGAAGCAAATCATGTAACAATTTGCTAACAGGCGTTTCTAGACTAATTCGACCCTGCTGAAAACGAAAATCGCTGTTAGCAAGCTGGATTTTTGGCTGTTCAATGGGAAAACAAGATGGCGGACAAAATGGCTGTCAGTTGCTTCAAATGGCTATAAGCAAAGTATTGTATGTGACAGGAACACGATTTTAGACTCTAAATTAAGATTATAGGGTGCAAGGAATACAATGGAACCAAACACACATATGTAGCACTGCAAGAAAATCAAAATGGCGGGCAAAATGGCGGCCAGAATCTTAAAATGGCTGTAAGTGAAGTTATGTATGCAGTGGAATCATGATTTCAAGGTATAAATCAACATTTTCGGGGTCAGGGAATGCAATGGAAGCAAGGTAACATATGTGGCATTGCACGGAAACCAAGGTGGCGGACAAAATGGCGGACAAAATCTTAAAATGGCTGTAAGTGAAGTTATGTATGCAATGGAATCATGATTTTAGGATCTAAATCAACATTTTCGGGGTCAGGGAATGCAATGGAAGCAAGGTAACATATGCGGCATTGCACGGAAACCAAGATGGCGGACAAAATGGCGGACAAAATCTTAAAATGGCTGTAAGTGAAGTTATGTATGCAATGGAATCATGATTTTAGGATCTAAATCAACATTTTCGGGGTCAGGGAATGCAATGGAAGCAAGGTAACATATGTGGCATTGCACGGAAATCAAGATGGCGGACAAAATGGCGGACAAAATCTTAAAATGGCTGCAAGTGAAGTTATGTATGCAATGGAATCATGATTTTAGGGTCTAAATCAACATTTTCGAAGTCAAGGCATGTGATGAAACCAATGTCACATATATATATATAGCACCGCCTGGAAACCAAAATGGCGGCTAGAATTTCAAAATGATGTTAGTGAAGTCTTGCATGCAATGGGAACTTGTTTCAAATATTTTGCCAGGTCTTTGCAAGATGGTATCTGGGACCTGTGCAGCTGAATTTATCTACAATGTCTCCTTATTTGAATATATAGTATCATTCAAATGATCGCAATGCGTTCAGCAAGTCTTAAACCAAGGAGTGTTCTTCAAAAGAACACTGACAAAATTGTAAATGAAAATTGCTATATCATGCAGTGCCTTATTATATCGTATCAAGCCGACTGTCCAATGGATCTGGAAACACGATTGTGCCATGGACCTTTCTCAAAACCAATGGGATTGGATTCTCTCTGCAACAGTAACTTTTCCAGTCCGCATTTCTATAGCACAGGCATAGCATTTATTTATTTAGAATATTTTATGTAGCGCCTCTTCAAGGTAGGTTACTCGGAATCGCTCCCGACTTAACCACAACCATATAGGACAGTTTTTAGGCTTAAAGAACAGAGTGGAGTGACCCATTGGCATGCAATAAGCGCTGTGAAAAGGAGTTGGCCATTCCCATTCCAGATTTTAGAACCAGCTACAGAGAATGAAAGGTGTGGTCGAGTAGCAGACCGCGAGTGAACCAGTTCATCTTGGTCCGCCAACCGAAGAGTAGATCGATGCTGGAAATCCGAGGTTGAAAAACAGAGTTCTTTCAGACATAGAGGGTCTAGTCCATCAAGGCACTACCTAACCAACACACAGACCCTGCAGGCAATCCGCTGCGGGAAAGGGAGCCAATGCATGACATCCCACATATTGTATTGCCACTGTGTGGAGTCTTGAAATACTCCGTTGTCGGAAAATTGGATGAATGTTCTTGGTATGCTTGAAAGAAAGACTGATCTAGCTTCATTCCTGTCCATTCAGCTTCCAGCAGCCACATTTGGAGATATATGGACTAGAGCTGTTGCTGGTGGTTACGTAAAAAAAGATAAGGTGTTGTCCGCTGCCGGGTCATATGCGTTTGCTTTATATATTTGATGGTGTTTTGGTGATGGCAGGAACATCAGCGGAACGGAAGCTCATCCAATTCACGTAACTATGAAGAATTGAGGGGCCTTCATGCTACAACTGGATGTGATTTGACATATTTTGAAGGAATCAGCTGAAAGAATGCATGAATAAACTACTTGAAAGTTCCCACTTACTTTCTAGATTTGGAACATTCCCTTATGAGCTCGTTACCAAACTGTAAGTTTGGAAAGGCCTATTTCCTAGATATTGATGTTCAGATATCATCCTCATCTTCATCGCATGGAGTGTGGTGGAAGAAAGTAATCTTTACCAGTGTGTGCCAAAGCCACATTCTAGAGTGTGTCTACATGTAGCAAATCATGTGAAGTTGACAAACGTAGCATCAGGCTCTGCTGCTATCGAAGTGCGATCTTGTAATGTGCACTTAGGTGCAATTGCCTTGACAGCAACAAGGCCTGAATTGACTCTACGCTACCCTATATCCGTCAAGTCATGAAAAGTTGAAACTATTGTTAGGTGAAGTTATGAAACATTGAAGCATGCATATTGTATAGGCCTATATACATAAAGCCAGCAATAGTTAAACTGCAGTGCAGAAATTGGCTACTAAAAAATTTCACTATAGGTATGACAATTTCACTGCATAATACTGCATGTGATTTTTGTTGGAAGCATTTGACCTGGAAATCACTAGTCCAGACTGAAATCTAGTCTCCATCGTATATGTTCAAGACATCACTCACGGCCAGTTGAAGTTTTTGTCCACCATTTTGGTTTTTGGTTTTCTATCAGTGTCACGTAATATATTCCGTGCCCTTAATTTCATCACTTTCCTTAATTCCGAAAATTCTCATTTACATTCAGAATTGATGTATTCATTAGATACAGAAATTCACTGACAGCCAATTCAAGAATCTGGCCGCCATTTTGACCGCCATTTTGGTGTCCAGGCAGTGCTATATATGTGACATTGGTTTCATCACATGCCTTGACTTCGAAAATGTTGATTTAGGCCCTAAAATCATGATTCCATTGCATACATAACTTCACTTACAGCCATTTTAAGATTTTGTCCGCCATTTTGTCCGCCATCTTGGTTTCCGTGCAATGCCGCATATGTTACCTTGCTTCCATTGCATTCCCTGACCCCAAAAATGTTGATTTATACCCTGAAATCATGATTCCACTGCATACATAACTTCACTTACAGCCATTTAAAGATTTTGTCCGCCATTTTGTCCGCCATCTTGGTTTCCGTGCAATGCCACATATGTTACCTTGCTTCCATTGCATTCCCTGACCCCGAAAATGTTGATTTATACCTTGAAATCATGATTCCACTGCATACATAACTTCACTTACAGCCATTTTAAGATTCTGGCCGCCATTTTGCCCGCCATTTTGATTTTCTTGCAGTGCTACATATGTGTGTTTGGTTCCATTGTATTCCTTGCACCCTATAATCTTAATTTAGAGTCTAAAATCGTGTTCCTGTCACATACAATACTTTACTTATGGTCATTAGAGGTAATAGGCCACCATTTTGTCCGCCATCTTGTTTTCCCATGCAACCGCCCAAAATCCAGCTTGCTAACAGCGATTTTCGTTTTCAGCAGGGTCGAATTAGTCTAGAAACGCCTGTTAGCAAATTGTTACATGATTTGCTTCTAGGAGTGTCATTTTGAGATTCCAAGCCTGGTCTACACTGACAAGGTGGCTCTTCGAAGGTTGACAGAATTATTTGCGTCGACACTAAATCAGACACTCGACGTCGTCGTCGAAGTTTACGACGCACACGAACCGGAACTGGAGCGTGGAGCCTGCTGCTGCACACAACGATCGATCCTCACTCACCGCTAGATGTCGCCAAAGCTGTCGATGACGTCAGCCATCCACCTCCGCCACCTATCGTCAAAATATGTTTTAATTTCGATGCCTTTTTCCATCGCATTTCGACTGCAGCAAGACGCATTATGGCGCGCGAGCACACACACACACACACACACACACACACACACACACACGCACGCGCACACACACAAACACACGATTATGATGTAATGAATCAGAATGAATGACAGTGTCAATGAAATTCTTGAACGCGCCTTTGTAACAGCCCAACGAAGAATGATGACTTACGTCAGCTGGGCTACTTACAGGCTGGTCTGAACATCCATAATCGACGTCTCCAGCCGTCTCTATGTCAACTTGATGAATGTCTTTTGCGGCGTTTCTGCGGTTGCTATGGGCGTTTTTTAAATCCGGACGAATAAAGGAGCAGAGCCACCATTGACATGTTTATTGTGACAAATTGTACTGTTTTAAAAAACTTTGCCTAGGCAATATGTTACAATGCCTGAAAAATCTTTGCATCGTAAGAAACTTTTATTTTAGAGCACGTGTTAAGAAGACAGTTATATATAGGTTGCAAATGAATTCGTAAAAATTACGTTTCACCTGGAACGTCAACTTCTCAAAAGTTTTTTTTTCACTTAGATTAAGAATCCGCTTTGTTCTCTTCTGGATTCAGCATATACATCAAAAGCACTGATACCAATAACTTTGATAAGTCAATGAGCCAATAACATGAAGAGACTATGCAAAACTTTGTTAGCAACTGAAATTCTATTCTACCATCGGTTCAACGCAGCGCTGCAGTAAAGCGAAATACTATTTTGATAACTCCTATACGGATTCGAATTAATGAGGTTTTTCATTTTTATATTCACCTATAATTATAATATTTAAAATCTTATGAGTTGATTGCCGACGACTGCTTTGTTGCATCGTTGGTGCAATTATTATTTCAAAAACCTTGCGATATTCTCACTGTTCTCAATTATTATTATTATTCATTTTAATTGAATAAAATCAATCATAAATCAAATCAATCATAATGGTGCGTTCAGTATATTTAGTGCGTTTCTTACCACTGCAGCATGCATATTCCGACTTAACTGCACTATAGATGATCAATCAATCATTCGAGGCAGCCATTCTTATTCGCAGCTTCAGCCTCAATTCGTTTCTGAATAATTTAATTCATAGACGACACACACAGACAATTAATTGCCCGGCGGTGTTTTCTCAGAACTGCTATAGCAGTTAAGCATCAGCATGACGCCTTTATAGCTGTTAATCTGTCGTCTTCCATCGTTATAATTATTGTCTGCGGAGACTTTTTCACCTGCCAACGTTTGTTCTTCTGATCACCGTTCGCCCGATCTATCTATGCGCCTCCTTCGTCATTGCGTTTTTGGCTCTTGACTCGAAACTGAAATATTATTATAAAGGCGACCTTTGCATGCACGGCCGGTGGATGGAGTCAACGAGGGGACATAAAGCAAGACATTTCTGAATGGGAACACGACATTTTACAGCAGGTGCAAAGCTTGTACGACGACGTTTATGGCGAAATTAAAAGCCTCGTTGAACGGTGTAAACGTCAGGACGTATTGAGATTACGTCTCGATTTATGACTCTGGGAATCACTTCTGATAGAGACCAGTCTGTTTCGGGATGCGTGCGCCGTGCACTGCATGCAAGAAGGACGTCTTCGAATGTGGGTTACCTGGTTCCAGTGTACTCACTACTCACCAATGCATCATATATGCATGATTCATTTATTGCAATTTATTTGTTCTTCCTAGAACAAGCATTGCGAAACGACGTGTGTACATTGTGCGAATATACCTCGGGAAAACGACGGGCTGCTTGATTGATCATGGTAACGTCCTACTTGACAATAAATTCTTTTATGATGACGAGTGATTAGCATAACAGTCTAACAATACATGATTACACATTGGCATCAGTGGCGTAGCCAGGAATTTATTATGGGAGTTGGGGGTTTATGGTCAGGCCAGATGCCCTTTCTGACACCAACCCAACAGTATTACAGTAAATCAAAAGGGAATAATGTAACAAAGGGAATAAAGTAAGAAAAACAAGTGTTACTACAAGCAATTGTTTAATTTTTTTCTTATTTAAGTGGATAAATAACCTTTACAAAACTTTTCCCCTAGGCCAATGGGGGTTTTAACCCCCGAAACCCTCTTGTCTACGCCACTGATTGGCATGCTTTGCTATGTCATCATAATTATGTCATATCTCCCATCAAAAGTTTCTATACATTGATCAAGCCAAGACTTGACTTGTGTTGAGTTCTGAACGGGCACTTAAAACCGTCATTAAAAATTGATTAGTTAATTACAGCCTGACAGGCTGCGAACTGTCGACTTGGTGTTTTGAATAAACAAACAAAAAACTGAATTGAATTAAATAATAATTATATTCATGTGACTCGAGGCGATGCTGTAATTATCTAATCAAATCGTGTCTGTAATATTATTTAATGGAACTTTCGAACGTTATAATATAAAGACTTCACAGATGGAGAAAATTATCCACAGAGATGATGCGATATGTCGTTTTGTAGATGATGGATGACTTCACTGAAGTCTAAACCGTTCAGGTCGTAAAGGTCGCATTCGTGCAATCTGACGCACAATAGCTATTAATCAAAACGTTGTCTACAGTTGATGTCTATAGCAAACGCACGTTTAACCTTTAGTCTAAGCACGCTTAATGATTTCTGTCTAATAAGGAAAGAAGACAAGACAGAGAACGTCAGGGCATTGTAAGCGAAAGTCAATGTTTGGCTATATTTATGGTAGACTATGTAAGGACCGGTGGATGGGTGAGTCAGGACAATGCATTTCATGGCAACTAATGGTAATGGTACGGTAGGGTAAATTAGAGAAAGATATATGGTAAGGAAAGATCATCCATGGCAAGGCAGCATGAGGTAGGCTATATCAGGGGTTATTTTAACGCGCATCTAGACACAAAGTGTGTAGTTGGAAAACCAATTTGTGCAGTTGAAAATCAGGTTTTGTGCAGTTACTTTTTTACATACAATCGCATAAACAATATAAGCAGCTAATATATTTTAATTAAACTATTATTGCAACAAACAAGATTATAAGACATTTTTGCCGTGAATTTAACTTTAAATTTCTACCGACAACTCTATTGACATAAAAATACAAGAAAACAAGTCTATAGGCCTAGATAAAGACATGGCATATTCAAACAAGCTGTCTGATGCAAGTCAAATAACGCTTAGCGAAACGAAATCAAATGCAAGATTCACAGTTTGTAACAAAATAATTAGTTAAAAACGAAAGCCAGGCGGAGCACAGGGCTTCTCTGCTGTTGTGTTTACAACTTCAACCATTTTAAACAATAGACATGAATTAAAGCATATAAACATGAAGGATCGCAAATAATCCTAGACCGTATCAAAATTTCCCCAATTCAGCTATTCCTCGCATAACGAGCCTTGGCGGGTCACGTACACTTACTTTAGAGATCAAAATGCTTTTGGTTTTGCAACATCAGAGGTGATATCTTGACTAAAAGAGTAATCGCATTCTGCCTGTTCGCTTGCAGAAAGTGTAAATATTCCCTTAAACCAACGTTGTTTTGATGCTTTTGGCGTGTCCCTCATTCTACGGACTCGCTTTTGCAGCCACAGAAGCACGGACGCCCTAGGATCCCATTCTATCAATGGCGGCATGTTGTGATAAATGTACAAGTATTCATTTTCGGAGTTGACCGACATACTGCTTCTGCCGGTAGATTTTAAAGCGGAGCTTGTGCTGATAAGACGTTCAACGTCTGCGCTGTGAGGTTTAGCAGCCAGAAGACGGGCCAAGACCGTTGTCACACTTCTGTATGAGTCAGATGATGCAAGAAAGCGAACTTTTTGTGCCAGTGTCATCTGTCTAAGAGCTTCAATATTGTCCATTTCAAGCAACTCCCAAAACTCAAGAGATAGCTCGGACAAAGCGAGATCAGGACAGAGCATGCTGTGAACTCCTTCCAAATTTGCTGAAGATTGTAGAGTGGCAAAGGACTTCGCAGTACGCATCAGTTGAGCATCCACATCAAAGCGTTGGTCAAGGAACTCGACTAGCGAGGCAACCACTTCTCTACAAACAGCATTGACATCCCTGCAATCGGAAACATATTGGTGGTGTTCTTTGCGGCGTTTCTTTGTCCTCATTAGCTCAATTCCTTTCAGGATCTTTGTTACGCCATCTGGCTGTAACACAAGTTCCTTCTTCAGAGCCTTAGTCCACCCTCCTGGTAAGTCATCTTCTGTTAAAGCTAACAGCCGTGCTTTTACCGACTTAGTTGTCTTTTCAATGTCGAGAATAGTGATGCCATCTCCTTGCAGCAGTTTCTGGTATCTGCTGAAGACAGTGAGAACATCAGCCAAAAATGACAGGAGTACGAGTTTATCCTCATCTAGAAGAAATGCCAAAAAACCACTTGAAGCTTTATCTTTGGATTGCCGCATATAAAGAACAAGCGAAAACCATGATACCAGAACCGAATTTACTAATGCGTATGAAAACTCAGACCACCTAACCTCAAAAAGCTTAGGAAGCGCAACGAGGTGAGAGTTGTTAAGATCTGCGACTTCCCGAAGTTCCCTTGATCTGAGACCTGATGTGTGAAAATATGTGGACAGGGCTACCAGATTCTGAAATATATGACCAATCTCACTGACAGAGTTGCTGGTAGATTTCCAAGCCAAATTCGAACGGTGAACTGCACACCAGATTGTTAACAAAGGGACAGATGTTGATTGATGATCCCTCATTTTGGCTCGAAATAGAGTCCATAAGCCAGACCTCTCACCTGTATTGATAGACGCTCCATCCGTCACCAAAGAGGACGCGTGTCTTAGTATATGCTTTGCAGCAGATTCTCCAACTGTGTTAATGCATGCTTCTTCCAGAGCTTCGAGAATCCCCTTAGCGCCTCGGCAACGAGGTTCGCTGGCACCTAAGAAGTATTGTTCCTCTGAACCAACCCCTCTGACCACTTTCGCCATAACGTAAATTTTATCAATTTGCGTTCTGTCTACGGTTCCATCGCATCGTATGGATAATGCCAATACATCATTGGTCAGCTTTTTCGCAAGAATTTCTTGGTGACTTTGTACAATGCATTGCAAAAATTCTTTGTGAGATGCTGGCGTCAAGTACTGTAAGTTCCAATCTTGCTCAGTTGTCATTTTACCGCAATTCCATGAGAAAGCAGATGCCATAGTACTGATAACAACTCTTGCAGGAAATGAAAATGCACTCAGAGTTAATTTCTTTGCATCTCCATATGCGTGTACGAAAAGACTGCCGACTTTCTCTGCCAGTTTCTCATTGACCTTTGAGATTGATCTTCCCATATCAGACATTTTCACAGCGTCTACCGGAGATAAGGTTGTCATACGATGAGCCTTCAAGCTTTGAGAATGATAAGGCTGCTGCAAGTGCTTCCGTACCGTTTCTTTTCGAAAAATTACTCCACACTCCATAGCAATAGGTGGCACCTGACATTTTACTGAAAGTCTTTTCACCAAATC
This sequence comes from Lumbricus terrestris, assembly GCA_949752735.1. Lineage (NCBI taxonomy): Eukaryota > Metazoa > Annelida > Clitellata > Crassiclitellata > Lumbricidae > Lumbricus > Lumbricus terrestris. The sequence continues at coordinate 18,161,191 of OX457040.1, read as the reverse complement.
TTGAAACTTACAGCAAGCTGTACAGCTTACGTAGTGACGGCCGTTTCGTCGAAAATGACGTAAAGTGTTGGTGGTTTGCACCGGTCTAATTTCCAAAGATTTTTCTCTGAGTTCTTTTTTATCCATACCATAGTCATATGGCATTGCAGATGAGCTAACGCATGCTGCTGGGTCACACTCTGGTACTTCTGTGAGTTCTGTCTTCCCAGATGATAATAACGTCGAAATATCGGATAACTTGTACAGTTGAATGGCTGCATGGCTTATCTCCAGTTGTATACTTATGTAGCCAGTCAAAGTAAGCAACATCATCTAATCTATCTGTCTCAACGTGTATACCTACCACGTATCTCAGGCTGACTGCATTTGAGGAGCTAGAAAAACGGCAATGTAATTGGAAAATCTCAAATAGACGTCTTTTATGGCCCCAATAAGAAACTACCCTCCAAGTATCCAACACTTGTTGCTAGCAATAATTATTTACCGGACTCAGCCATGTTTGTTTGTTTGTTTGTTTGTTTGTATGTGCACTTGTTATAGCGCCCCTTCAAGCTCTCTCTACTCAGAGGCGCTCCCGAATGCAGAGCGGACACTGCATCGGAGTTTCACGCCGAAGCGCTGAGCAATTGTGAGCGAAGAACTTGCCCAAGGTCCTTACTCGGCGAGGTGGATTCGAACCTCGAACCTTCCGGCTTCAAGGCAATGACGCCACCACTATACCACCGCGCCTCACATGTCCGGTAATGCCTCAAATTTCTAACCGGACGTTTAGTGGCGGCGCTGGGGAGGCCGGCTAAGGGGCTAAACCCCCCTAAAAAAGGTCATCCATTTTTCCCCCATGTAAAATTTTTTAAAAATTGACGATTAACCCCCTTTAACCCCCCCCCCCCCAAAAAACTGAAATCCTGGCGCCGCCGCTGATTCTGTCAATTATGTGCAGTTGAGAAATTTCCTTAAAATAACCCCTGGGCTATATGATGAGGCAAGTCAACGTTGGGCAAGGTTGTATAGCAAGACAATGAATTAAGGGTAAGTCAATGAAAGGTAGGTTAATGAAAGGTAGGACAGAGAACGGTTTGGTTAGTTAAGGTATGGTGCGTAGTGGTAGAGAGGGTTAGGTACCTCGACTTACCATAACCTATTTAGCCTACTTGTCAAAACCATTTTAAGCGGTGTATAAGTGAACAAGTCTCGGTGCTCTAGGGTCTTTTATCCAATAATTGTTAAGACAACTGAATAACTCAAATACCATGCAGTAGCTGTATCAATCAGTTTACCACCAACTCACTGACTTTAGTTAAGAAAATAGATCAGTAATAATAAGTAGAGATCAATAATGCTAAGGAGCCTCTAAGTTGGTAAAATGTCTAGTGTACACACTACACAGGGCAAAGACCGGTGCAAGCTCTGCTGGTTCCCTCTGGCGAGTAACTGTGCATAAAATCGCTCAATTATATCTCCACCTAGCGAACATCGTAGACGTCAAATCGTAATAACGGATTCCACATTGGCACAATAATTCATGTATGCATGCTGGCGTATGGTTATTTTGAAGCAGGCCAATGAAGGCATGCAATGTGCTCGTGTGCGTGTGTACGCGTTTGTGGTGGCATGTATGTATGTATGTATGTATGCATTTATGTGCGCATGCGTACGTGTAGGCTAAGCTTACGTATGCGTACTGACAAATGTGTATATGAACGCAGGTCTATTTAATTCATTCGGAAATTTACATAGTGCTCCTTCAAGACAAACTACTCAGAGACCCTCCCCACTCCAACACCCCAAAAAAGAACAGTTTTGAGTTTAATAAGGAAGGCTCCTGGTAGAGTCCATGCATGGATGTATGTATGTACGCATGCATGTGTGGTGCAGGTATAGGCCTACACGAAGGCGTGCGTCTGTGAATTTATGTTTGAATGCATCTTGTACTGCATATATGTATCTATATTCGTTTAATGAAATTAAATCTGACAAACCGCAGAATGATTACAGATACAGGTTATACGAAATACGGCCCGCTTCACACGACACGCAGGTCGGCTACACAGCGGGTAGCTTAACACTACATGGCCTAAGTGCTGGAACGCTCCTGACACGGCCAATCCAGGAGAGAGAGAGAGAGAGAGAGGGGCGATCTTATTTTCAACAGACCCGAGGCAAACAACAAAACAATGCACTTTATAATCAAAGTGCTTCATAAGTGTCTCTCAAACTAACTGTTCAAGACAATAGCAGCTGTGCAGAGTGTGTTTTCGAGATCCATCAAAGGTTCTACAGTAACTGTTCTTGCATGCTTCCTGACGAAATACTAGAGAACGTTCTACGGTAGCTCTTCTCTCTTAAAGTCTAACCCGAATCCGATCCCACACGGTTGAGGCTTTGAGCCTAATCTGATATTTTTCAATCGCAAGCGACATTCGATGAAATGTACAATGCACAATTTGTACAATGTACATATGTACAATGCACATGTGTACAATGTACATGTGCACAATGTACATGTGTACAATGTACATGTGTACAACGTACATGTATACTATGTAAATGTGTACAATGTACACGTGCAGCGTCAAACATTGTCCAAAAACAGATTCTGCCTCGTTCACGTGTTTCGAATAAGCTTATGTGAGTTTGATCCAAAAGCAATTGGGTTCCCGATGATAATAGCTGCTTTATTGCGTCCAAAGGCTTGAAAGAACAAGTCACACGTCACAAAGACAGACTGTACACACGGACAATGCAGCCAACGTGTAAGCCTCTTTCTGCAAGATCTTCACGCCCTCTTCGTTCTGCTGACCGCCTTGATCTATTTGTACCTAGATCACGAACCTCATTAACCCAACATCAGGCTTTTGCCATTGTTGGTCCTTTAATTTGCAATCACCTTCTTTCTGAAATTCGTGGCAGGATTCTTGTAGGAAATTCACCTGCATCTTTTCGCTGCTTGAAGATATTTCTCTATTCATGGGCCTGTCACGCTGATCAGAGCGCTTCTGAATAGCTCTGCTGTGAGAAGCGCTTTACAAATGCTTTATTAGATTAGATTAGATTAGATTAGATTAGATTAGATTAGATTAGCATGTTATACATAGGCCTATTGCCAATCGAATGCACAGATTGAGGCAATATAGACCACAAAATAATAATATCTCCTATATAAATAAAGAAAAGATTCTGTGTGTGTGTGTGTGTGTGTGTGTGTGTGTGTGTGTGTGTGTGTGTGTGTGTGTGTGTGTGTGTGTGTGTGTGTCTGTTTGACCGGAATGCATTTCAACAGCTTTTGAACTGTTCACTCAAAACCTTCACTACTGTGTGGGTGTGGGTATGGAACACACGGTGGATGGGTTGACGAATATCTACGACCTCCACGGATTTTGATCTGTCACCGGAACGAACAGGGCAGCTCTGGCCATTGCGGACTTGAATTGATATAGCGCCTGTGAAAAAAAAGCTGCTCTTCCTGACGTGGTTATTGTGGGCGCTGAGAAATTCTCGGAGATTTACATCACATTATATTAGGCGATTACATTGCCAAGAAAGTGTTTGTCAACATATAACGCTATAAAATGTTTTGGAGAACATAAGACGCCGAATCGACAATATATAGAACATCGTGCGACGTTTCTTAGTAATGCCAGGTGAGTCAAATCTACAAGCAATAAACTTCCATTGGTTAAAACCAAATAACTGCTGTCTTTGAACAGAGTTACGACATGCATTCACCTTCCTGTCTCACCATAATATAAGGTATACAACTATTAAATTGCTAAATTGCTAATGTTTAACTAAGGCTTGTGCGTAAAAGTAAAATATTGATAATCCATGTCGTTATGATCTTTGGCACGTACACATGCAGATGCAATTTCGGGCAGAGCAGTAAGAACATCTCACCGCTTCTCTTCGTCAATTAAAGTGATTTACCATCGTTAATCACCCATGCAGACAGAGTTCCAACCTGCGTTCAATGCATCTACCAGTCTCATCGTACGTGGGTTCAAGTTTAACTAAAGCTAATGTGTGAGTAAAATATTGGTAGTGAAACAGCTCGAACTGATTGCACTCAAAGAACCGAGACATCTCATCTCTGAGTCACGAGAGTTTAATTGGTTTTAGGCTACCCAGGGCTTAAAGTGTGCCTGGACGGTCATGGACGGCGTCCATGCATTTGTTTTAAAATCTGAATGCCGTCCAGCCACTTATTGACGAGCACAGACTGGAAAGGTAAAGGGCGTCCAGGCACTTCTTTTGGAGAGGTAAGGGGCGTCCAGGCACTTATTTTTCCACACTTTAAGCACTGAGGCTACCAATACACGAGAGTTTAATTGGTTTTAGGCTACCAATACACGAGAGTTTAACTGGTTTTAGGCTACCAATACACGAGAGTTTAACTGGTTTTAGGCTACCAATGCACGAGAGTTTAACTGGTTTTAGACAACCAATACACGAGAGTTTAACTGGTTTTAGGCTACCAATACACGAGAGTTTAACTGGTTTTAGGCTACCAATACACGAGAGTTTAACTGGTTTTAGGCTACCAATACACGAGAGTTTAACTGGTTTTAGGCTACCAATACACGAGAGTTTAACTGGTTTTAGGCTACCAATACACGAGAGTTTAACTGGTTTTAGGCTACCAATACACGAGAGTTTAACTGGTTTTAGGCTACCAATACACGAGAGTTTAACTGGTTTTAGGCTACCAATACACGAGAGTTTAACTGGTTTTAGGCTACCAATACACGAGAGTTTAACTGGTTTTAGGCTACCAATACACGAGAGTTTAACTGGTTTTAGGCTACCAATGCAGCAATGCAATGAAAACTGGATGGACTGAACTGCAGAGACAAATAATTAGAAATAGATATGCAAAGGTTGAGCGTGTTTTACAGCCCATTAATCGAGAGGGACATATCAACAGCACATCGTCTGCCAATAAACTATAACGAGTTCACGTTACAGATCTTATTTAAATCAAAGTTGACGTATTCGCACGACAAACAAAACTAATGCATAGACCTAATGCTAAAGAGGGATAACTGTAAAACATTCCCTTATCTTGTGCCATATATCTCACCGCTAAGCAGTAATTAATGGCATATGATCAATTGATCAGTGAACAATAGGTCTATATAATTAGATCTATGACGTTTGCAGAAATCCTAACATCGTCTTTTTCAGCCTCACAGACACTCAGTGAAGGAATCTAGAACTATAGTCAGACACGTAGCCGTGGGCATAGTCCACAAGCACACAGACACACAGACACACACAGACATACACAGATACCCACACATACACGCACGCACACATACAACACACTCATACACAGACGACAAATTCAAATAAGCACGACAAAATAGCAAACTCATCTGCAATAATAATTATATTATTGCAACCGTATAAGAACTATAATTTTTATGGTATTCACCGCTTGCATTGCCACTCAGCTATATGTAATTGTATCATTAGATGCATTTGCATTGCCTCTACTAGAGATACAAGAACTTTAGAACAACAAGTCCATTGCACTTATGCCCACTATTTAGTGCATAATAAACTCAGTGTTAATGCACTGTATATCCGAGTCACTATTATGCACTTAACAGAATTCGAAGTTACTCTCATCAACCATTTATGGGTTTCTCTGGTCAGTCAGTACACGATGAAAAAAACCGGTCAAAACAATTGGGGGTCATTATGGACAGACATCTCAAATTCCAATCTCCAAAACAAGCTTATGAAAATCTTGGCGCCTATCTGCAATATAGCCTACTGAGTACTGACACTCCATCACACACTGGGTTCACTCTTACCAGGAAAACGGCAATAGCTTGCATGCATGTTCATTGTACAATGGCTTGCATGCATGTACAATAGCTTGCATGCATGTACAATAGCTTGCATGCATGTACAATAGCTTGCATGCATTACAATAGCTTGCATGCATGTACAATAGTAAACATGTATCATTGTCCGTTAGCTGTTGCTTTCGAGTGTGTATGTCGAATGATGATGTCTTTCATCTCGGCTGTTACGAAACTGACAAAACTATCTTGAATATTCTCAATGTGCTCATATTTTTTAAATATTTCCACATTTTTCTTTTACTACATTGTGCAACAGAGCACGTCCTCTTGGTAGTGCTTTTGACTGGCAAAATTATCCGGATCTTTACTTGTATTCAGGTCTCTCGGCTTCATCAGTATACAAACAGTTTTGTCATAGCTATCTTCCCTATCAGGTCCAGTCTCATCATCGTGCTTGTCATCATCTTCAATATCAACATTGTTTTCATCATAAGAAACATCTGAATGTTGTTCTTCAGGTTTTGACATCTCTTCATATTCACATTCTTGGTTTTTGGTCTCACTTTCCAAACTGCCATCATTGTAGTCTCGACCAGTATTATCTTCAGCACCTCTTTATCACTAAATGGATTTGCTGTTTAGATGTGCTCCTTGTAGCTCAACAATACAGGAACAAAGTCATAAAAGCAATTTGAGAAAATATCACTTTAAAAAAAGTTAAGCAGAAAATATGTGAATGGGTCTGTCCAGAACCCTTGTTAGGGTGAGAGTTAGGGAACTCTGCAGGAACCGCAAGAAAAGCTCACCTAGGCAGAAGCGGTGCCAAACATTTCTTAACCAGGGCATAATCATGACAGTCATAGAAGTAGCCAGTGCAGGGGCCAGTTATACCACCATACAATAAGCTCTCGAGAGGAAAGATTCTGGCAGGGCAACGGCCGGGGCAGATGTTTTTACCAGGGCATTTATCCCGGAATGCCATGCTTTTACGCTGCCACTGAAGTTAAGACAGAGAAAACCTATTGGCAGAGATCGTGGCATACGATTGGTGAAAACTGAAGCCCATATAGCAGTAAATATTTTCCAGCAACATAGCATGAGAAATAACTAATTCAAAATTGACAATAATTATGTGGATCAGTCACAACTTATTTCAATAGCAATGACTCAGAATCGTAGACAAGAAGCACATCTCAAAGCCAATCAGATCAATCTTAATTATATACGGAAGAAGAAATTTACCAAGAGTGTCACGATGCCAAGAACAATTTTCATAATTATACAAGACAAATTGAAAGTAGTCTCCGAATTAACATGCACCATGTACGTTCTGCGGTATTTTATAGTGCATATAAATTAGACGGTGCCTCTCAAAGAATATTATAGGCTACATCACAAAAAACATCGGTGTAAAAGAAATGATTTACGGTAATGAGACACAGATGTGGAAAACGAGTTTAGCCCTAATAGTGCGGTATATGTTGAGTCGTTGACTTGAAACGTGGAATGACGTCCGCACTCCAGGGCTTAAAGTGTGACTAGACGGTCATGGACGGCGTCCATGCACTTATTTTAAAATCTGGACACCGTCATGCCACTTATTGGCCAGCATAGCCTGGAAAGGTATGGGGCGTCCAAGCAAATTATTCTTTTCCCACACTTTAAGCACTGCCGCACTCTAAGGCCCGTTACTCAGAAAAAGTGCCAGTCTCAAGTCTTTAAAAAAGGAGGAGGGCGACGCCATTTTGTTGTGACACGGCGTCGTTAAACAAAAGCTAAATAAACTAGAAACGTTATCTCGGTCTACTTTGTATAGTGCCATAAGTAATCGTCGATTCATCGTGTCGATAATTATCCAGTTGATAAAAAATAGGCTGACTGTTTTTGCCTGTGTGCCTCAATAGTATTCTTCTTTATGTGAATTGAATCACTATTAAAAACGATGAATTGAATCAATATTAAAAACGATGAATTGAATCACTATTAAAAACGATGAATTGAATCACTCTTAAAAACGATATAGACCATCGACGTATATTGAGTGGACATAGCATGCGCCAATATCGTCGATGAATAAAACTGAAGCCTACGCTCAATATGCTAATGAGGGCTGTATGACGTCATGTTAGGCAGAAAGCTCAGTATCTATCACAGACGTATACGTCTGATAGAACTTCTAGTGAGATTAAACTTAAACTTTAAAGTCTTAAAGCTATATTAGGCACTGCTCAAAAGGAAACGCGCGGGACACCAGCTCATTCGGATCGCTGCGTCGGGTCAGAAGGGTTGTCCAGAGACAATGTACTGTAATTTTCAGGCCTATTTTTGTTTACCCTTCCACGTGCTACGTTCTCTGCCTAAGTTCCCTGATGTTCTGTGCGTATGTCCTATTTGTTATCTACATCTGTTCTCTGTAATGTTCCCCACGTTTCATTGGGTTTCATATAAACTGTTCTATTGTTCTCTGTTCCCTGTGTTCTTTGTTCCCTGTGTAATCTGTTCCATTGTGTTCCTGTTCCTTGTTCTTATCTTCTCGGCTCTCTGTTTCTTGTTCCATGTGCTTACTGTTCATTGTTCCCTGTGGTGTTCTGTCTTCTTTGTTCCCTGTGTCTCCTGGTCCTTTGTGTTCCTGTTCCTTGTTCTTAGTTTCTTTGTTCTCTGCTTTCCTGCTTACTGCATGTGCTTCTTATCCGTTGTTCCTATGTTCCCTGTGATGTTCCGCATTCCGCATTCCTTATGCTCCATGTCACTTATGTTCTCTGCGCTCCATTGCCCAGAGAACGCAGAACAGGGAACATGAAACAAGGAACACAGAACATGGAACATGGGGAACATGATCTGGAACATAGATAAATGGGGAGCATCATAGGATTATCATGTTTTTTGTTTCTTGTTTCTTGTCCTCTGTTTCTTGCTCCTTGTGTTTTTGTTCCGTATTCTCTCAGTTCCTTTGTGTTCCTTCGTCCATGTTCCCTTGTTCCCTGTGTTTCTTGATCTTGTTTCCTATTTTCACTATTTTCCTGTGTACCTTGTGTTTGTGTTACTTGTTCTCTAATGCAACCTGTAATGTTCTATGTTCCCTGATATTCTCTGTTTTCTCATTCCATATGTTCCCTGATCCATGTTCCATATTTTCTCTGTTCTGTGTCAAATATGTTCTATATGTTCCATGATATTCCTATGATGTTCCTCATTTTCTTATGTTCCACGTTCCTGCTCCTTATATGTCCCATGTTCTCTGTTCTGTGTTCTCTATGTTCCATATGTTCCATATTCTCTGTTCTGTGTTTTCTATGTTCCATATGTTCCATATTCTCTGTTCTGTGTTCCCTTTATTCTATGGTCCATGTTCAGTGATATTCCCTGTGGTGTTCTCTTGTTCCCTGTTCTATGTCCAATATGTTCCATGATATTTCTATAGTGTTCCTTATTTCCCTATGTTCCATGCTCCTGTACCTTATGGTCCATATTCTGTTTTCCCTTTGTTTCATATTCTCTGTTCTGCGTTCCCTTTGTTCTATGATCCATGTTTCGGGATATTCTCTGTGAATTTTTCTTGTTCCCTGTTCCATGTTCTATGAGCTTTCTGTTATGTGTCTTCTGTGTCCAATATGTTCCTTTATGTTCCATGATATCCCTATGATGTTCCCCATTTATCTATGTTCCAGTTCCTGTTCCCCATGTTCCATGTTCTGTGTTCTTTTGTTTCATGTTTTCTGTTCTGCGTTCCATTTGTTCTATGATCCATGTTCCATGATATATTCCCTATGATGTTCCATGTTCCAGTTCCATGTTCCTGTTAGGCTGTTTCTTGTGCTCTCTGGTCTGTGTTCCCTTTGTTCTATGGTCCATGTTCCGTGATATTATGTGTGTGTTTCTTGTTCCCTGTTCCATGTTCTATAGGCTGTCTGTTATGTGTCTTCTGTGTCCAATATGTTCCATTATATTCCTATGATGTTCCCCATGTCTCTATGTTCCATGTTCCTGATCCTCATGTCCCATGTTCTGTGTTCCTTTGTTTCATGTTCTCTGTTCTGCGTTCTATTTGTTCTATGATCCATGTTTCGTGATATTCCCTATGATGTTCTTTTGTTCCATGCTCCTGTTCTATGCTCCTGTTCCTTGTGTTCTCTGTTCGGTGATCAATAAGAAATATTATGTTCCGTGATATTCTCTATGTTCCTCATGTTTCATCTAAGCACATTATGTCTGCTTTGCAGGGTGAAAATTGTGAGATATACGCTTAATCTCATAATGAGCGCTACATTCCTGCCTAACGTGACGTCACACCCACACAACGCGCCAGGCTTCATTTTCAGCCGGCTCATGCTATGTCCACTCAATATACGTCGATGATATAGACTCAAAGATGGCGCATGATAAATGTGCCCAGGATAACCTCGACAAACCAGATTGAGTTTTGGTATTATTGATCGAAGCGCCGATACTTTATAATATGGCAACGCATCAACTGCATTGACCTGAACTGTTTCTATTCGATTGGCTTCTCGTTAATGGATCACTATTCGCCAAAAGAGACGTCAACACATCTGATCACATTATTCATTCATTCATTCATTCATTCATTCATTCATTCATTCATTCATTCACTCATTCATTCGTTCGTTCGTTCGTTCGTTCGTTCGTTCGTTCACTCATTCATCCACTCAATCATTCATTTATTCATTCATTCAATCAATAAATCCGTCAATCAATCATTCATTCATTCATACATTCAATCATTCATTCATCCATTCAATCATTCATTCATCCATTCAATCATTCATTCATTCATCCATTCAATCATTCATTCATTGCTGAGAGCTTACGACAGTCTCGGCTAATGTCATGAATTTTGAGGCTATAGAATAAAACGTATAAAAGAAAACCATTTAGTTGTTCTTATTAAATTAGCTTTAGTACGATTCTATTATCATACTTGGCTACTAAATAATTTCTTTTAGATTCATTTATATATAAATTTAGCAAGTTTTCTCACCTAAACAGAACAGATTGTTTTAGATTTACAAGAACATAATTTTTTTATTGAATGATTAGATATGAGATTAGCGTGCCAGAACTGAATGATCCAAAAATAAGATTAGTTCGGAATAGATTAGATTAGAGATAGACAATCCTTTGAATTACAACCCAGGAGATTTTTATATCCATTATGCAATACACAATTTTTACATAAATTTTGTCCTTTTAAGTTGTGATTTCATTAGCGATTGTGTTTAGGCCGCAAGTTACAGCAAGACAGCAGCTGTGACCCAGCGTCAGTCATTTCCATCGACCACATTTCCATGTAATGTCACGTTTTCCACGGGCCATTGTTATCGAACGATTGTTTTATTGCTCATTCTCTTATGCGGTGCAGGTGCGTGCATCTAATTCCCAGATGCAGCTTTGAACGTTGCGTGCAAGTCAAGCAGCCACCGTTCAGATAAAATCCCATTGTGTTTCGACCGACCATTGACCTTTGACCGACCTAATATCGGCTGACCTCATTCGGTTACCCTCGAGGACCCTGACGATTTAAGCTGGATGATATGGAAAGCGAAGGTTCACTTGGAAAGGATGAAATCAATAGCAAAAAAAACAGTCAGCCTATAAAGCATACACACACATAACCTCCGCACCCCCTCCCCCCCACACACACGCACGTATACAACATACATGAACACAGGCACACGCACACAATCAATCACAACCACGCATGTATAAGTTAAATAGTTTATACAAATTTATCCAGTGAATTTATATAGCGCCTCTTCACGGGAACTACTCAGAGGCGCTTCGAACCCCACGCAGCGCGACCCAGATAAAAAAAACTGTCTTAAGATGAGAGAGGAATGTATGGTAGAGAGTTCTAGATGGGAATCGAAGCGTCATGTCATTCCAGGTCGACCGTCGAGTGTCTTATGACCACCTACAGAACGCATGTGAATGTGTGAAGGGTGAATGTTATTTGAATGTTACATTGATGATAAAGTTGCTATATATTTATTTATCTTATTCGGTGTATTTATTTGATGACTTTTATTTTTATTATGTTGCAGGTGTATTATAAATATACATTAGACTGGTCCAAGAGACTATGGTAAAAAATCATCTTGATCAGAACTATCCTCCACAAGTTTAAATCTGTTCTACCTCACCTAAGTAATATGTAGACCAAATTTCAAGCAGATTAGAGCACTTTTAGAGGGAGCTCCAAGCCTTACATTCTCTTAATAATACAGTTGTTTAGTTAGAATTATTACACCATTATCTAAAACTCGTAAAAATTATTACTAGAACTGCTTACTTACTTAATTTTGAACTGTTGGGTCGACCTGGTGTTTAGAAATACCAAAACGTCATTACACAGGGAGGTCATTGGCAATGTGCCTCGTTGATTTTTAGAATTGAATTCAGATGTTAGATTTTAAAAATAAATTTCTCTTCAAGAAAGTTGTGCAAACTGTCTACTTAGGCTATTATGAATTATTAGTGCATTTATGAGAGTTGACTGTAAAAGGAGTTTCTGACACAGCTGGTAAAAATAATAATGGCAAAGACAAGAAGCAGTTCTGAAGTTTGGCTGATAGGAAAGGGTCGCATCTTCCATCAAATGAGTCAATGTACCAGACCGAGGTGCCACTCACATTCTTGGAGCACTTGCACAGGCTCTTGGCCATAATGTCAATACCATGACTTTGTCCAGAAGTTCCATTCGACGATCACGCTACAAGAACCGGGAGGCGGAGAGTGAAGTCATGCACAGGGAGGTCATTGGCAATGTGCCTCTGCTCATGCATTGGATGGCAAACTTCTATCTGACAATACTGGTAAGAAAGAAACAGTCGACAGAATTGCAGTACTCATCACCGGTGACGGGGAAGAGATCTTGCTGGGAGTTCCAAAAATTGGCCGTGGAACTGGTAAAGAACAAACCGAAGCCTGTCTGAGCAAACTGAGTGACTGGGGTTTTCAAAATCGAGTTCGTGGATTGGTGTTTGATACAACTGCCAGCAATACTGGTCTGAAGAATGGTGCCTGCACCTTTATTGAGAATGCACTTGAGCAAGAATTAGCTTGGGTGGCTTGCCGCCATCATGTCATGGAACTTCTACTTGCTGCTGTTTTCGGATCTCTATTTGGACCAACTGGAGGACCATGCGTTGCTATGTTCAAGAGGTTCCAGCAAAGCTGGCCCAACATTGACAAGACGAATTATAAAGTGGCTTCTGATGACATGTTTAATGCACACACTTCTGGTCTTCAAGAAGAAATGGTGAAATTCTGCAAGGCAGCCCTGGAAGGATCACATCAAAGGGCAGACTATGAGGAACTCTTGAAACTCAGCTTGAACTTCCTAGGTGGTGAACATAGGGCAATAGTTTCTTTTCGGGCACCAGGAGCATTCCATCATGCACTTTGGATGGCAAAAGCCATCTATGGCCTTTAAATATTTCTTTTCCAGGGGCAGTTCTCTCTAACTACCAAAGAGAAGCACAGTGTAAGGGAGATGGCACTGTTTGTCAGCCTCGTCTATGTTCGGTTCTGGCATGAATCTCTTCTGCCTATCAGAGCGCCACTTAATGACCTATTACTAATTGAGGTGCTGAACAACTATCCAAATGTCATAGTGGCAAAGGTGGCCTCGACTGCACTCGGCAGGCATCTCTTGTACATCTAAGAAATTTAGGTTGGCCTGCTGTTGTTTGACGACAGAATTGGAGGCTTTGGAGCAGATGTGAAAGCACTGATGGTGACAAACCTCGGCCTTCCACAGGCCATAAGTTCGGTGAAACGCCTCGACCGTCCTCCTGAACCACTCAGCTCTCTTGGCCTTGCATCTTGCTTCACAGAAAGAACAACTATCATCTTTGACATTCTGCACTTGAATGGAAAAGAGAAGGCTCAAAGTTTCCTGGCAAAGGATCCTAAAGAATGGCACGATGATCTCTCGTACCATGATCTCAGGACGGCAGCGTCGGTCATGACAGTTGTGAACGACTCTGCTGAGCGAGCCATTGATTTGATGCAGCAGTACAATTCATCGTTGACAAAGAATGAAGAGCAGAAGCAGTTTCTTCTTCGACTCGTGAAACACCACAGGAAGAACTTTCCATCCTGCTCCAAGGCCACGTTGGTGAAGGTTACAGAGGAGAGTGAATGACACTGAATGCATTATTCAAGAAGAGTTCTAGTGTTTATATAACAACATTGTACATTTTGAAACCTTTTAAATTCATTGCTGCAATTGTATATTTTAATACAAGTCATATTCTATTTTCTGTTATTCCATGCAGATTACCAATTTCATGCCCTCAATGGTGAAAATACCATGACCTTGAGCTCCCTCTAGATATTCACCAATCGCCCTCAAATTTGGCAGATGTAATACTGGGCAGACATAGAACAAAAATAGGGTTGTGGAGCACAATTCTGAGGAGGTTCATTTTTTTGGACCAGTCTAATATACATGCATGTGTTTGTATGTAATATAGGTAGGTATAGGATCCTATAGGCCCTATACATATATGTATGTTATTATGCTATATATTAACACGTCTGCAATCGAGGCACTTGGCAGCATTAATGTAATAACCGATATAAAAGACCACGCATCAGACGGAGGTAAATGACCGTCTGAGAAAAAGCGATGGAAGTATGGAGAAGCCATGGGAGGGAGAAAAAAGAAAGCATGGGATGGAGAAGAAAGAAGCCATGGAAGGATGGATGCCATGGAGTGGAAAGATAATCGGGAGACGACGGTCATATCAGATGAATGGTGGTCGTCGTTCAATGGTTGCATGCAGTGTTACATCTCCAATGGCCATCGCTAGGGGTCGTCGGAGGTCGATGACCTGCAGACCAGACGCAGCGTAAGCATTACATCAACATTGCAAGAAATGGACAAGGTCAGAGTAACGATATGATAGAAGAAATGAAAGGATTGCGCGAAGCAGTGAAAATGATGAAATGTAATTACGTAAGCGGGATAAGACAACAACGACATTGCAACGATAAGACCTTGCAACGATGGCAACGATAATTTACTGATAAGACAAAAACAATGCAACGATAAGACGGCAACAATGCAACGACTAGACAACAACAATGCAGTTGAAACACAAAGCAATGCAACGATGAGACAACAATAATGCAACAATTAAAACAATAATGCAGCGATGAGACAAAAAATGCAGCAATAGGCAACAGCAATGCAACAATAAGACAACAACTGCAGCAATAAGACAACATCAGTGCAGTGATGAGACAACAACAATGCAACGATGAAACAGCAGAAATGCAGTAGTTTGATAGTTTGATAGTAGGAGTGCAAAGCCATTGGAACAATTACAACGAAACGTCAACAAAGCTGCAATTTGGCAAGAGCAATGCGACGGCTTGACGAGAAAACTGCAAATATAATAATTATTATAGGTATAAATTATGAAAGCATCTCTGAAATTATGCCAACGTCCCTTTATATGGTCTTCTCAGGCTTAGAGAAACTTATAGGCATTATTATAAATAAAAAGACCAATGTAAGCCTACGTGTATATCATATGCATGTAGGCTTACATTGGTTTTTTTCTTTATATAATATGCAAATGCAGCATGACTAGAATGTAACTGTGCGTTTGCATCGCATAGAAAATGCAAAGATGACCGACATTGAACCATATACGACTCGACGCGATGAGGTGATTGGCAATTTACCATGCACATTGCACGCGTCACAAACTCCACTAAACTGAATTTATTTCAATTGGGCTTGTTCAAATAAATATTTTAAAACCCTTTACAATGAGTTAAGTTATTTGTTATTTAACGATTATGTGCACAATTACGATTTCAAGTTTCCCGATTGGCTAATACATGTAGTTCAAAGCTTGACATTCATGCAATCTATGTGTGTAGTTGATGCAGCAACATGTAACGAATCTTCCCCCCCCCCCACCAACACACACGCACAAGCAATGCACACCGCACCGCATGGTTTTTCTGCTCTCAGTTCCATTCGCTACTGAAGTCTATTCGCTTCTGCTTGACCCGTTCTTTGCTTTCAAATTACTTGAAAGCATGTCAGAGGCAACGGTCTGGGTCGGTCCGGTCGGGAGTGCCTCTGAGTAGGAATCTTAAAGGGGCGCCGTATAAATGATCGATTGAATTCTTTAGATTTCTTTCCTCCGATGACAGATTGCGTATTGTATTAATATCAATGATCACTCAATCATCCTAACGGCTCGCTTCCCCCCGTGACTCTGCATGCTGGCTCTTTCTATCGTCTTCTCAATACTTTTCTTGTTGACCAGGCCCGGGTTGGGAGCGCCTCTGAGTAGAAATCTCGAAGAGGCGCTATATACATTTATGTGATTGATTGATTGATATATGCTAACACTATGCACAATTATATCTGGCAGCCAGTGGCGTAGCCAGGAATTTATGATGAAGGTTTGGATTTTTTGGGTCTGGCCGGATGCTATTTCTGACACCAACCCAACAGTATTACAGTAAATAAAAAGGGAATAAAGTAAGAAAAACAATTGTTACTACAAGCAATTGTTTTGTTTTTCTTATTTAAGTGGATAAATAGCCTTTTAAAAAACTTGTTTCCTAGACCATTGGGGGGGTTAACCCCCGAAACCCCCTCCTGTCTACACCACTGATTATCTGCCCAAAATCTTCGATTTCATTCAGCACCATTCTGTGCATATATTCGACTTCCGCTGCTTGGGCGGTAAATGAATAACATGAATAAAATGGATAAAATGAATAAAATGGATAAAATGAATAAAATGAATAAACATGGATGTTATGAATACGATTCTTCTTCTTCTTTGGTTAATTCTCTTCCTTTCGAGGCAGGTTCGTACTTCCATTGGGCCATTCGTCACGTTGTCCGACTCTCCTCTTCAACTTCCTCATCATCCAGTCCAATAACATCATCATCATCCGTCTTCCTCTTTTATGATTATCTATAGCCTATAGGGATGCCACTCTGATTTTAAAAAGGTCAGGTCCGGCCAAAAAAGGCTAGAAAAGGTTAGATCGGAAAAATATTTGAAAAATACAATAAATTTTCGGATTTGAAATTTCTGACGACCTTTTTTCGGTCTTTCAGGATTCGAAATATTTCTATTTCTGCTTTCAAATTTACTGATGACCTTCTTCTTATTTTTTAATCATTCGCTCTAAAATCAGAAATTTTCCTTAAATCTTCCTTCTTTTTACTACTGTTTCGAACATTTTCCCGCGAAAAATATATTTCGGGAAAATGTCCGAAAATCTACCGTCGAAAAAACCCTAGATCTCGACAAAAAACCTGGAAACCTAGATTAAGCCGAAAAACCTAGATCTAGGTGGAAAAAGCTATGAGTGGCATCCTTGATTATCTATTCTATTATGCCTAGGGTTTGCTCAGAAGCATTTTATCGGAGCCTTAAAACAGTAGTTTTCAACCGAGGTTGGGTCGGGAGCGCTCCTGAGTAGTTTCTTTGAACGGTCGCTATATAAATCTTCATAATGAATAACTGAATGAATGAATGAACGAATGAATGAATAAGTGAATGAATATTTTCTGACTGGAGAAAAGAGAATTTCCTAGCGTGTCTGCAGAATGAAGAACATTAGAGACTTTTCAGTTGACAGTCAGCAAAATTGTATATTGGAGAGCCTCCTTTGTAAGAGTATGATATCGTATGGGAAATTCTCTATTCGTCTAGAATTGCATATCATTGCTAATGTAAGCTGAATCACCAATGACAATGATAGCAGTGTTACATTACATACATGAAGTTGCAATAACATTCATGATAGTTATTAAAGTTATAGCGCCATCGAAAGATGCTTACAGTTCTAAACATCTGCATGATGAGATCAGTTTAGATGTGATTGGATAAAATTGCGTTGAATGGACGATAGAAATGGACTAGATTATTAAGGAACCGGATCAGAGTCAATTCGAAGGATGTAGAACATTGTAAATTACATTGGATAAAAGCAGATACTGGCTGCAGTTAATGTCATGCAAATGCAAAGTCATTGCAACGTTAATTTATGTTAATCAAGTTGTGGTTCGGCGAGGTGTCATGCACCGATGGGATTGAGTTGGTGTAGAACATTAATTAATTATGTAAATGATATGCAAATACATGCAAGGCAATTCGAGTTGTTGCTTGAATGATTAAAGACATCTCAACCAAACCGAAGAGCCTTAACGAGTTGAAGAAAGTATTGCATAACTATTGCACTGGCTGCAGCAGGATTCAATCAACACAGGCCATTGTCACGACATAAAGTCTGTTCCAGATACAAAGTCTTCTCCGAAAAATCGTCTCACTCTGGCTTAACCCTCAGGCTACCAAGCTTTTTTTGTAACACTGACTACCAAGGGGGGGTGGTTACCACCCCGCCTGGATTTTGGGTTTGGCTTGAGATATCATAACTTGTAATACACCATTGGATTCAGCATTCATTTCTGCACAAAATGGTATATTTAGGTTCAGAAAATATGAATGCCCCTCGAAATTATGAATTTTTTACCATGGGTACCCGTCGATTCCACAAATTGTATACTTACGCATAAGGAATATATTAGACTCTGTGTGTTTTATACATGATTTATATATAAAAAGTAGTTTACATATAATAAAGTCCAATATTCAACTATAAAAACTAGTAATATGTCTGGTTTATGTTCAATCAAAACAAAAAAACATGTTTTAGCCGCTGAAAAACGTTTACGCAGACATTTCGGCTTGCGTTGTAAAAAACCCCAACATTTTCACACATTTTAATTTATTTTGAGCACTCTCGGTCATCAAAAGACAAATTATTTAGTATCAGAAAATAGCCCTAAATGCCCTCTATGGAATGGCATAATTTATTTCTATTAAAAAATAAATCATGGATAAGTTATAATAGCAAAAACATGACAATTTTATGAAAATAAAACACCTTTATTTATATTTTAATTTATTTTGAGCACTTCCGGTTGTCAAAAGACAACTCAGTGAGCATGGAAATGTAGCCCCACATTCCCTCTATAGAATGGTATAATTTGTGTCTCTTAATATTAAAGGGCGGAAAAGTTACAGACGATATTCTAGGGGGCGGTGGTATCCACCCCCCTGGTACCTTGGGTATATCGGGTGTAACTTTTGAACGGTAGGGGCATCATCAAACATTTTAGCTCAAAATGTGTCCCAATGAACCCTCTACAGCTACAAATTTTTTCAAAATTTTATTCCAGACGGAACGCGTTTGATTTGCGAAAAACCTAGGGGGGGGGTGGCAACCACCCCCCCTTGGTAGCCCGAGGTTTACTCTGTATTGGACGAAATTTTCTGATGCGAAAGTATATAATTATATTTTCTTGTTAAATAAGCTCAATTTAGCAACGTAAACCTACGATTTGATCTGCTCACTTATAAAATGTTATGCGACTGTACCATTTTACACGCTGAACGGGGGAGACTTTATTTCGTGGACGGAGGAAATAATCTCTCCTCACGGAAACTTTGCTTCAGAATACACTCTCCGAGGGACGAACTTATTCTGGAACAGATCCGCCGGGGCAGAATTTATTTGGAAATAAAGTCGCTGGGGAGACTTTTAGGGGGAGACTCTGTCACGCGACACCATGCTTATTACTCAGCCTCGCAAAATGACTTCGAACTTTAATTCCGCCACTGCCATGGTTGCACTCTGCCAGTGCCAGTCCCAAGCCTGGATAAAGAAGGAGGGCGTCGCTAATGGTCTTTGTTACCACACAGTGACGTTTAACTGCAAAACACACACACTTCGAGCTTTGACAGAGGAGAGGGAGATTGCAATTTGTCCGATGAGGCAAGTAATCCTGCATAATGTTATCCAAAGTCCATTGGTTTAAAGAACTCGTAGGGTGAGTATTATAGGTGCGTATACGATTTAAATCCATCTCTGACTCGGTTTCTGGCCATAGTGAGTCCTTGAGCAATGAGCTTGTCCTTCACTGTCATTTGTTCGGCGCCAGCAATCGATGCTTGGCCATCAGATAACGACGCTCGACACTTTAATGCATAACAACAATATCCCATAAACTGAGATGCTATGAAACGTGTATATATTATATATATATATATATATATATATATATATATATATATATATTATATATGAATAGGCTATAATTATAATGCACATCTTGCGCATGTCAGCTTTAAGTCTGCAACATAAATTATATAATTATATATACAATGTGTATGCCTAAGCGTCTATAACCAAGATCAGCTACAGTCTGTCGGCGTTCCCAACAACAGTTAAGTGTATATAAGCAGACCATGACGAGACACAGTCAGCATTGAACCCCAATAAAGATCGACCTTCTCTGGGACGGTTCTCTCTCTCCTTGGCATTTGCAAGGACTGCAAGGACAGCAAGAACTGGAGGATAGCAAGACTGTTGACTGTTGAGGTCATGAAGTGCTTCTGCTGCTCGGAGTTTTCATCGAATCGGTCAACTCCGCCCGCAGAGCAACACTCTGCGCCGCCACCGTGTCAGCCATTAGCAGCTGAGGTTTATATGTTTGCTCTGCTTTTTCTATGCAAATGAATGGGATCCTATATGCAGACAAACACTTATTGCACTCGGAAAGACAAAGAGGAGCATAGAGAGAAGAATGCACACAGACAAGGAGACGGGTATGGATAGATTATATAGAAACACTCATTCAAAAAGTGAGCGTCGATGGTGGAAACAGAGAAGTATAGATCTATATACCACCGGAAAAAACAGTAGTATATTATGAAAAGTATATAACATGCTGATAGGCATTGAGACGAGCAAACATGCAGAAAGGAAGATAAGCAGGCAGGCAAAAAGACAATGTAGATAAGTGTGCAAAACAGAAAGTCATAATATTATGGATGGACGATCAGATGACTAAACGGAAAAGAGGCATTTATTTAACATACGATATCGTAAAAACAAAAAAATAATAAAAGAAGAGAGAGAGGGATAGGAGCACAGAGCCCAAGAGAGAGAAAGAGACAGAGAGACAGAGAGAGACAGACAGAGGGAGAAAGGGAGACAGATACAGACACAGACGGACAGAGACAGACACAGCAACAGACAGACATACAGAGACAAGAAGAGAGTGAGTGTACGTGTGTGTGTGTGTGTGTGTGTGTGTGTGTGTGTGTGTGTGTGTGTGTGAGTGACTCAGTGAGAGAGACACAGACAGACAGACAGAGAGTGAGTGTACGTGTGTGAGAGAGATACAGACAGGCAGATAGACAGACACAGAAACAGCGACAGAGACAGAGAGATTGAATAACAGAGAGGCACGGAGAGAGAGAGAGAGAGAGAGAGAGAGAGAGAGAGAGAGAGAGAGAGAGAGAGAGACAGAGACAGAGACAGAGACAGAGACAGAGAGAGAGAGACAGAGAGAAACAGATAGAGGGAGGCGAGAGAGACACAGAGAGACAGACATAGAGACAGACAGACAGACAGACAGAGATAGTCAGTCATACAGACCGAGAGACAGAGAGACAGAAACAGAGACAGAGATAGAGAGAGACACACACACAGACAGAGAGACAGAAAGGCGCAGCAAGAAAGATACAGAAACTAGCAGAAGTGCAATGAAAAACAGATAAAGTGCAACCGACGAGGACATAGTAATGGCCTGCATATCACTAAAATTGATATCTGTACTAAGTAATCCAACAGTTTCCCTGAGACCACATATCGACTCGCAAATGGATCATCAGCATCCGATATCAACAATCAGTCAACTGTGAAGCAACATTCACTGATCTCATGAGGATTACAGAGGCACTTGAGCGTGTCTCAACTTGTTCAATATGTCCCAACTTCTTCACAAACAACGACGACGACAACGACGACGACAACGACGACGATGATGACGACGACGACGACGACGACGACGGCGACGACAAAAACAATGGCAGAAATCTCCATTCCTTCTGCGTCTAAACTTCACATGCATTATTCTAATGTTGACGATTAATCGGATTTTCTTCGAGTTAAACAAATCCAATTACAAGCACAGCCTACGCCTTTCACGTATCAACTGCGTGGTTGCCGACGATTTAAACAATCAACGACAATATTTGTCTTCTCTCTTTCTGCTGTAGACGAGCTTTTGTATTTTTTCGTCATTAGATTCAGATCAACATTGGAAGACGAGGAATGTCATTTCAAATCGTACACGACCGAATCACGAGCGGCGCCAGAATACATCAGACGTTTATTTAGAACTCTTCATTCGCGACGATTGTTCGAGTAATTTATACGCCTGAAACATCGTTTGGCCGACTTCTCTGAATTGCGGTGTATAATAGGCCTACTCATAGCTCTTACTGTTGCTACTGCATGTAGGCCTAGATTTATGTTGTAGGCCAATAGATGCATGTTTGTTTATACGCAGTTGACTATAATGGTTGTCTAGTAGGCCTACTATTAATTTGAGTGAGCTTTGTAGTGAACGCTGTGATGGTTTATCCCATACGACAAGTTTTCGCATAGTCTTTAAAGTCTTTAAACTTCTGTGTTTTCATCTTGTTTATACTTAGTGGCGCTATTCAAACGGCTGTACATAAATCTATTTGTTGCTAGTGTCACTTTTCATCGTGCAGGCATATAATTTTATATGATTGCAGATCATGATGGCAGGCAGTCAGAAGGACCTACAAATGGTGATGGACCGCTTAAATAGAGTATCGATGAACTACGATATGAAAGTAAACATAAGGAAAACAAAAGTGACGAAGATCATATAATAATATTATAGATATAGTTCATTTGTGCGTCTTTATATGAGCTGTTGTCCACACGAGAGCATCTCATATAATATCGCATAACGAGTAGGCTATACTATAAACCTCTCGCAGACCCAAAGTTATCTGCAAACATGTAGCAGATGCAATTGCTTTTAGATGTAACAAATGAATACAATAAATATGTGTAAAGCAGGAAAAAAAATTTAGGTTGCTTCCAAGTCGTTTTTTGGTCTGACTTTGCCCTACCGCCAAATGAAAGTAGAAATCTCGTAAAAACAGTGAACTCCCGCAGGAGTGGGATTTTACGGCACAACATTAACCACCGTGGCACATATAATAAATATTAGGCCTATTATATCAAAGTAGGCATTAAAAGTTGTCTCTGCTTCTGGCCTCAATCATCAGTTGTCAAGTTATCACTTGGTCATTCCATTTCAGAACCACTAACCTCACACTCGTTGTTCGAGAATTCAAATTTTCCGAATTCTAAAGCGAGCAACAAAATTCGCTAATTTGCAAGAATTTTAAAGCCAATTGTCACGATTTGCTGGAACCGATATGGATTAAGATTTCTATACTAAATGTTCGGCATTATTGACAACAGCGACGCTATGGTTTTGCACTCACTGTTATCAGTTATCACTGTTAGCACTGTTAGCACTGTTAGCACTGTTAGCACTGTTAGCACCGTTATCGTTAATGCCTTAAGAAGCTCATGAGTGAAATGCTTTCCGAGAATTCGTATAGCCTACGGCGTATAATGCTACTAGGACCATTCAACATTTATGACCGTATTAGATATATATATATGTATACAAAACAGAATTGTAGAATAATTTGTCAATTGTCTTGTTTATTGACATTCTTATGACTTTATACCATTTGCCATTAACAATTGTTTTGTTTATCAACATACTTATGACTTTATACCGTTTGCCATTAACACTCAGTTATCAGATCGGATTATATGGCGCACGTGTAGTAAACGATTTGCTGGATTTGATTGATTGGATGTTAAGCAACAGGGAAAAAGCTGTTATTTTGGTCGATAGACTTCGTTTTCTGATAACAACTTCTTTTCAATTCCCTTTCGTGTTCTGCAGCGTCTTAACAATATTTCTAATGTACATAGTCTATGGGTCTTTTGTTTCTGGTAACAATAATTATGGCTCTGCAAGTTAATAGTAGGCTAATAATCGGGAATTATGGAACAATCTCTGACTAATTACGAGTTAATCACCTAATCGACCATATCATAGTCAGATCACATTATTGCGATGTTGTATCTGAGTTGAACAATAAAAAACTGGTAACATATTAAATTGCACAAGTGAGTATATTAAAAAAAGCTTTTGGGAGTTTATAATTATTGATCAACACTTGACGTGGATAGAAGACGCGACTCGAATTTCTCTAAATTACATCTGAAGATGCCAGTTTAATCTGCTCAAGTCGCTTTAGTTTTGCCAAATGTATTATTATTGAATCCCATTTTGCATTTATTGATCGTTATTTATCTTGTTGTAACATTGCAGGGACTAGTAATTATCTCACTCATCTAAATCAACAACAGCATTTCAGCAATAACGAATTGTTTC
>OX457040.1:18016999-18131999 GCA_949752735.1 Lumbricus terrestris | reverse complement strand
CATCCATCGATCCATCTATCCATCCATCTTTCCATCTATCTATCCATCTATTCATCTGTCTATCCATCTATAGATCTATCCATACATCCATCTATCCATCTATCCATCCATCTATCCATCAATCTATCCATCTATTCATCTGTCTATCCATCTATAGATCTATCCATACATCCATCTATCCATCTATCCATCCATCTATCCATCCATTTATCCATCCATCTATCCATCTCTCCATCAATCTATCCATCCATCCATTCTTCCATCCATCCATCCATCCACCCACGCACACACCATTAATCCATCAACTGCAATAGTGGCTTTGGCTGTTTCTACTAATTTTTACAGCAGTCTCGACTCCCCCCCAACTCCACTATCCAAATCCTTTCGTCAATGCAACTAATCACAAATTGCACCGAGGAAATAAACAGACTTCTTCCCTCGTTTATCGGCACGCACGTTTGTTTGCGTATGCTGCAACATGCAACACAACGCCAACAACATACGTCGTAAAAACAAATTTGTTCTCTAGATTTATTCGGGCTTAGGCCTAGATCTATAGTTCAGGACATCGCAGCACTTAAAACTGATCATGTTATTTTTTTCCTTCAGTGACTATGATCCTATGATGTGAAATGCTGCGAAGGCTGTAGACATTCTATAAAACGCGTGTTTCCGCAAAGCCTCTCCCGCTATCGCTTATAGGTAGACCCGTACTATGGCCCGCGCTGAGTTTACAACAACACCAATCTGTATTCTATAGAAAACAATATTATTTGCTGTATACGCCTAGAAATCGGTGCATTCAATTTTAATTCGATCAATTCCGTTTATGTATTCCAGACATTGTGGAATAAATGCATGGTTAACATATTAATAAGTACTATATTTTATTCATTCATTTGGAAACTTATATAGCCCCTTCAAGGAATCTTTATTTATGTTGCTAAAGGTGGGTGGTTAAGCCATGACAAATTCGATGGACGAAAATTAGACTTAACTGTTAGACGCAATGGATAAATTATTAATTGGTTATGTATACATGACTTAGTGGTGAACAAATTATAGGAATAAATTGCGGTGTCTTATTGTTAATTTTAAATTGAAAGTTTGATAACGTCATATAATTATGACTAAAATGGCCGTTGACCATTTAAAGATAATAGGCCTAATTGTACTTCAGCTTAATTTGCTCACCAATAATTTTCTTTTTACTTATTCTACGATTGATTCATGTATGACGTTTGATGTGACAATGTCAAACGCGATGTCACTATCCGGTTGTTCCATTTTTTACTTGGATCAGTACGATCATTTGGATTATGTGCACATGTGAAAATTCTTCAATTTTCTATCAGCAGTAGGCCTATAGTTAACTAGTTTCATTTCTTCAGTTAACTTGGTTTTTGTTGTTAAGTTCATGCAAACTGTAGGCTACATAAAACATAGAAGTGGGCATTGTCATTTGGTCTAAAAACGGCTTACTTCTTGTAGTTCTGTGATCTGCATGCAACTTTTTGATCAAATACTTTACATAGTTGTGTCTCTGCCAATTATTGCTAGATCACAAAAAGATGAATGAATGTTAATTAGGAAACCTAAGATTCTGCATCACGCTGCAGCTCTTAAATATAATTTTTTTTAAATGGATCTTACACTTTGTCGGTTCTCTGCTGCTCCATAGTCTGTTCATTCTTGCAAACGCCTGTGAAGTCAAAACCGAGAGAGAGAGAGACAGACAGACAGACAGAGAAAGAGAAAGAGAAAGAGAGAGAGTGAGAGACAGAGAGATAGAGATAGAGAGACAGACAGACAGAGACAGAGACAGAGAGAGAGAGAGAGAGAGAGAGAGAGAGAGAGAGAGAGAGAGAGAGAGAGAAGGATAAAGAAAGAGAGAGACAGAGAGGGAGAGAGAGAAAGGGAGAGAGAGATAATAGCGAGAGAGAAATATGAAAAGATATATGAAACAATGATGCAACTTATTTTCACTTCCATACCGATCGGAATTTCAAAAAATGCCAAACAATTATGAGGAAGGAATTCTTACTGCAGAAATAAGTTGACTGCGAAAATTCTCAGGGATTTCTAGGCTACACAAAATAGGAAACGATGACATAAGACAGTCGTTATGTATCCATTGCAAAGAACTCTGCTTTTGGGCAATTCCACGGAAAATGGACATAGAAGTCCAAAACATTTTTGGGGAATTTTGTTAATATAAAGGTATCTGTCAGGTTCCACAATCACTGACGATTTCTCCAGTCTCTTCTTACTGTTCTGTAGCGCAGCCTAGCCCTAACCTATTCCCTGTATGACGGTATCTAAGGCTAGTGTATAAGTTTCTAAAGTTCTTAACTTGTTCACTTACAACCAAGATCTGTTTCTTGTATTTTCTTCTCCGTTTTAATATTCGCAAATAACACAACAATGCATCAACGACGACAAGCGATTCAATTCTGTGACAGCAACGCAACCTTAATATCTTACTGCTCTAACGTCTTCAACACACACTCCACTGTTCTCTAAAACGTCTTACACTACTAGCACTCCTTCAACAACTTATCTCACTGTCTGGGCGTACACTCTTCCCCCTGCCGCTCTGTCCTTCTCTCTGCCTCTCTCCGTCTGTCTGTCTGTCTGTCTGTCTGTTTCTCTCTCGCGCGCTCTCCGGCGACGGTCGGCCGAGCCGCGCCAACTTTCCCGCCAGTCTGCCACCTGCAAGTCTGTCTGTCCGTACGCTTAACAATTAGCTGACCTTGAGCTGGTCTATTCGTACGCTCACCCCTTAGCTGACCACATACACTATACAAAATCAGCTCACATTACCTCCCTCCTTTCTTTTAAAGAGAGCTAATTATCTATAAAAATTAGCGAACGTATCTTAACTAAACAATGCAAATAGTCCATAACATAATACATCATAAAATATCTTACACTACAATCTAGACAGACAATCGGCTACTACATTCAATTTACCTTTCTTATAGTTCAATAGAATGTCAAAATTTTGCAATGATAAAGACCATCTGACTAATTTAGCAGATTTCGACATTGATTCAGTCAAATAAACTAAAGGATTATGGTCTGTAAACACATTGATTTTAGAACCAATAAGAATTTCTTTCAACTTGTTTAAAGCCCATATGATTGCATAGGCTTCCTTCTCAATCGTCGCCCATTTCCTCTGGGTATCTGTCAGCTTCTGACTGATAAATGAAACGGGACGTTCTATCCCTTCCTCGTCCACCTGAGACAGAACAGCTCCCACAGCAAAATCACTGCTATCACAGTACAAATTAAATGGTTTCCCAACCTCAAACATATATAGAATCACATTTGACAAGACAATCTGTTTAAGGGAATCAAAGGCTTTCTGATGTGCATCAGTCCAAACAATGTTCTCAGGTACTTTCTTGCTGGTTAAGTCTGTCAATGGTTTAGCAATTTCAGCAAAATTACAAATAAACTGTCTGTAAAACCCAAAAAATCCTAAGACTTGCTTCACTTCCTTCCTGGTTTCAGGTTTCTTCAAATTAATTAAACTGTCAATCCTGTCTGGATTCATCATCTTCTTCCCTGATCCTATAAGGTGACCGATGAACTTCACCTCACTCTTACCAAACACACATTTCTTCAAGTTCAATGTTACATTATGCAGTCTTATTTGTTTCAAAAATAACTCCAAATGTCTCAAATGAATGTCCCAATCATTAGAATGCACTGCAATGTCATCAACATAAGGTTCAGTAAAATCATGAATCGGTTGCAAAATCATATTTATCGCTTTTACAAAAGTCCGTCCAGAGTTAATCATTCCAAAAGGAACACGCGTAAATTCATACAGTCCATTATGTGTAACAAACGCAGTCTTCCATTGGTCACTCTTTTTCACAGGACAAGTCCAATATGCGCTGCGACAGTCCATAACAGAAATGAACTTGGATTTTCCGACTTTGCTCAAGACATCGTTGACGATTGGCATAGGATATCTGCAGTTCTCAGTAAAAGAGTTAATGTATCTGTAGTCACAAGCCAATCTCAAGGATCCATCCTTCTTTTTGACAATGACAAGTGGACTTGCCATTCTGCTTGACGATGGTTGGATGATGTTTTCTTTCAGCATCTCTTGTATTTGTTTTTCCACTTCTGCTCGGTATATTAGTGGTATTCGATATGCCACGAATTCCTTTTCTCGAAAGTCTGGTCTCAGCACCACTTCGTGTTCTACTAATGTACATAGTCCAGGTTTATCTGAAAATCTGTCTGCATATCGATTCAGTACATCAAGTAATTGTTTCTGCTGTTCGCTCGTCAGATGTCCAATTTGTTCGTAATCCAATTGGAGTGACTTCTGTTTTGTCTCTGAATAGTCTTCCTTCAGCGGTATTTCTACCACTGATCCAAATTCGTCATCCTCTTCCACGATCAGACCACAAGACAATGTTCTCGTAATGAACTTCCTCATCTTGTTAGCATGAATAATCCGTCGACCGTTTTCGTTCATGTCCACCAGATACGAATATTTGGATCTTCTTTGCAAGACCGTGCATGGACCATGCCATCGCGAGATCAATTTATTGGTTGACGTTGGATACAGCACGATGACGTTTTCTCCTGGTTCGAATTCTTTATCTTTTGCTCTTTTGTTATATTGACTGGCGTATTGTTTTTGCTTTTCTTCAGCACAGCTCTCAGCGAATGTCAAGGCCTTTTCCATGTCTGCTCTTAAATTCTTCAGGTACTTTGCCGGTTGCACTCCAATGTTCGGTGGTAGATTTATCTCTTTGGTCCAGCTTTCTTTAAGAATGGTCAGTGGCCCTCTCGGCAACTTTCCATAGACTAGTAGATACGGTGCCACTCCGGTAGTTGCATTAGGCACTTCTCTCAATGCCCAAACTGTAAATGGAATAATTTTATGCCACTGTCTCGGATTTTCCACAACGACATGATGAATCATCTTCTTGAACGTTTGATTCCATCTCTCCACCAATCCTGCCGCTTCTGGATGTCCTGGCGAATCGAATCGAGGACAACACCCCATCAGTTTCAGAAATTCTCTTGTTAGACTGGCTGTAAAATTCGTCCCTCTATCACTCGTTATCACTGACGGAACTCCCACATCCATGAACAGCTTCATCAAAGCTTCGCATACAGCCTTAGCAGTCAATGATTTCATCAAGAATATTGTCGGCCATCTTGTACATGAGTCCACGATGCACAGGCAATACTTATGCCCTGCTGCTGACGTCGGTTCGATTGGTCCTACGACGTCCATGGTCATTCTTCTGAACGGCACATCCTCCCTTGGTATTGGTGTAATCGGCACTCGATCCATCACCAAACTTCGTGCTTTCAACTGACACTTCTCACAGGACTTGCAGAATTTCACCACATCTCTACGCATTCTTGGCCACACAAAGGACAACTTGATACGTTCCCTTGTCTTCTCTTCTCCCAAGTGTCCGCCAAATACTGACTCGTGCGCCAATTCCATCACCTGAATTCTTCTTTCCTTCGGCAACACCAACTGATACACCAACTGATCCAACATTTGATGCTTCTTATACATCAAACCATTCACCACACTAAACTCTGATCCTTTGTCTTCAGCTATCCTCCACCACGACCTCAGTGACTCGTCATTTCTCTGTTGCTCTTCAAACTTCTTCGCGTCTGCCAATTGTCTTTCATCACTTGTGTTCTCGGCAAACAAATCTCTCATACTCGTGTCCATTTCACCATCACTCCCAAAATCATCATAATCATCACGCTCACATGCAACCATCTCTTCTTCAATTTCATTGTTCCCGGATGTTACTCCTTCTTCTTCTTCTTGAACGCTTTGTTCATCATCGCTTTCGGTGTCCTCATCTAGCAAACTTTCGTTTGACTTTTCCTCTTCTCCTTCTTCCACTTCTCTTCTCCGACTCTGTGCTCTTGTAGTCACATTCGCTTGCAATTCTCCTTGCAATACACTCACTGGTGGAACCTCTTTCAGTTCTGCGATTATCTCTGGATGCAGCAAGAACTTTTCTTTGTTATCTTTGCACAAGACTGCCGGAATGCTGGCACACACCAAGGTTAAATATGGTGCGATATTTACTCCCTTGTCTTTCAGATCTCCTCCTTCGTTATGACAACTCATCCGCACTTCGATTTTCACCAACTTAGCTGGAATGGGTTCTCCAGCCACACATTGCAAATGTACTCTACCAATTTCTTCCACTGTCGCTCCTTTCAACAATTCCTCATTGATTACTGGAATCTCAGTACCAGAGTCAATCAGCGCTTTGACTTGCACAGGCTGACAACTGTCATTATTTCCACGTATCTCTACATTGACATGCTGTAGTAATGACTTCTTTGTGCGTTGACACTCATCTTTGCTTTCAGTTTCTCGACCAGTATCTTTGATGGGAGCAGAATTTACTATTTCTCTCTGTATAGCAAATTGAGGCGTGCACTTCATTACTGACTTCACTTCCGTTTCGCGGTTGTCTTGTTCTTCCGGCTGATTTGGTGCATTCATTACTTGGATCTGATTTACTCTGAGATTTTCTGCACTTCGAGTAAATCTATTTCTCAGATTTGTCATTCTTGGTGGTACTCGACAATCCTTTATCAGATGTTTGTCTGACTGACAATTATGGCAACGTTTCTTACCAATCCCTCTCTGTTCAGTGCTCTCCCGCCTGTAATTGTACGCTGCATTGTTTTCTCTTTGGCGTCCCATCACTGGAATTCGACTGTATATTTGTCTGTCACCCGTTGCTTCTCTTCTATCTTGACTAAACTGTCTTCCAGGAGCACCATCATTCCTTGCTTCATTACTTCTGGCTTGGTTTCCTGTTTCTTTGTTATTACTATTCCACCTGGGTTGCTTCGAACTATTACCCCATGCTTCATATTTCGGTTTGTCTTGAAACATTAGACCAATTCGATTGTTCACGTGTATGTCTGCGAGTTCTGCAACATTACTGGCTTCGAAGCATTCAGTACCATCTTTTGCTAGTACGAACTGTAGTGGACCCGGTGGTAGACATTCTTTCAACTTATCCGCCACCAACAGATCAAATAACTTCTCATAGTCTTTGCCCACTCGTCTACTTCTGACATAATAGTTCAACAGATTCTTCAATCTTGCTGTAAACATAGTGTATGTCTCTTCTGCCGTTTTCTTCGCTTCTCCAAATCGTGATCGATATTCTCTCGCTGTCAATTTGAATTCTTTCAGTAAATGTTCTTTCACTATGTCGTAATCGTCTAGATCATCAAAAGACAATCGGTTCAACACCGTTCTCGCTCTTGGCGTCATTAGTGGCAACAGCAATTTGACCCAAAACTGCTTTTCCACCGTAAAACTGTTGAATGCATTCTCAACTGTCTCAAAATATAATGGCACCTCCATCATATCATACGGCATCTTTGGTAACACGTGTTTCATTGCATCACCTATCTTTTTAATCTTGGACACCATTGTCTCACTTTCTCGAATCCTGTTTCGTTCTGACTCTTCACGGCTTCTTCTTTCGTCTTCATTTCGTTCCCTCAGTCTATTTTGATCTTCTACCCTACGCAGTTCTTCTTGTTCTATCTTTTGCTGCAACAATTCTAACTGCTTTCTGCGTTCCTCCTTTTCTATAGCCATTTCTCGGAGCTGAGCTTCCTTCAAAGCGAGTTTCTTTTGTTCCAATTGTACTTGTTCTTCCCTTTCTGTTTCCGCTTTTTCCAAACTTTCTTTCTCCATTTTCAATTCTTCCTGTCGAATCTCTTCGGCTCTTTCCAATTCTACCAAACGCATGGCTTCTTTGTCTTCCTCGCGAGCCTTTTGCTCTTCAATCTGCTGTTTTCGTATTTCTTCATCACTTTTTCTTGCTCTCTCGTATTCTATCATTAGTTCCATCCTTCTTTGTTCTGCTTCGTCACGATCTCTTTTCAGTTGTTCTAACTGAAGCTGGAACTGCTGCTTCTGTATCTCTATCTCTTCTTGCCTCAACCTTTCTGCTTTTTCCACTCTTTCTTTATCTTCTCGTCTCCGTTGCTCCTCTTTCTCTTTATCTTCTCGTCTCCGTTGCTCCTCTTTCTCTTCTCGTCTCCGTTGCTCCTCTTTCTCTTTATCTTCTCGTCTCCGTTGCTCCTCTTTCTCTTCTCGTCTCCGTTGCTCCTCTTTCTCTTTATCTTCTCGTCTCCGTTGCTCCTCTTTCTCTTTCTCCTCTTGTCTCCGTTGTTCCTCCCTCATCATCATAAATTGCATCAACGCCTCCATAGACATAGCCTGTGGTTTCTCCTCAACACCACCTATTGCACCTTTCTCTTCAGCTTCCTTTAGCCACACCTCTGCTAGGGCTCTCATCAAATTTTCCCTTGACATCTGTTCGATTTCTTCCACGTCTAGACCGGCTTCGATTAATAATTTTATTATTCGATCAGAAGACATCTTCTTTATACTAGCTTGCTTTTGTTCCGTGAGTTTCTCCATCTTACTTTCTTACTTCAACTGATATGCGTGAAGAAAATCGAGGGAGTGGCTATGCTTTCTGCAATTGGTTGACTGTAATTTCAATTACTTGTTTATTCAAGGAGCGAGTTTTGTATACCTCTCTCTGGCGTTGTGTTGTCGTAGTGTCGTTCGTATGCCCGTTGTATCTTCTCACCAGTTGTTCGGATGCTCGGACTGCTTCTCCGGTTGTTCAGATGCTCACTCTCCTTCTCCCGTGTGGTCGGCGTCTCGTAAGGCTTCAAAATCCACTGTCCGCAGCTTGGATGCGACTATCCCAACGTTCGTTGCTTGACTTCGCAATTCACCGTTCGTAAACCTGGATACAATATCCCGACGTCCGTTGCTTGACTTCGTATTCCACCGTCTGTTGCCTGAACTCGATATCCCAACGTACGTTGCCTGAACTCGATATCCCACCGTCCGTTGCCTGAACTCGATATCCCAACGTCCGTTGCCTGAACTCGATATCCCACCGTTCGTTGCTTGAATTCGCTATCCCACCGCTGTCACCAAATGTCAGGTTCCACAATCACCTGACGATTTCTCCAGTCTCTTCTTACTGTTCTGTAGCGCAGCCTAGCCCTAACCTATTCCCTGTATAACGGTATCTAAGGCTAGTGTATAAGTTTCTAAAGTTCTTAACTTGTTCACTTACAACCAAGATCTGTTTCTTGTATTTTCTTCTCCGTTTTAATATTCGCAAATAACACAACAATGCATCAACGACGACAAGCGATTCAATTCTGTGACAGCAACGCAACCTTAATATCTTACTGCTCTCTAAAGTTTTCAATACACACTCCACGGTTCTCTAAAACGTCTTACACTACTAGCACTCCTTCAACAACTTATCTCACTGTCTGGGCGTACACTCTTCCCCCTGCCGCTCTGTCCTTCTCTCTGCCTCTCTCCGTCTGTCTGTCTGTCTGTTTCTCTCTCGCGCGCTCTCCGGCGACGGTCGGCCGAGCCGCGCCAACTTTCCCGCCAGTCTGCCACCTGCAAGTCTGTCTGTCCGTACGCTTAACAATTAGCTGACCTTGAGCTGGTCTATTCGTACGCTCACCCCTTAGCTGACCACATACACTATACAAAATTAGCTCACAACCATCATCAACAACAACAACAACATCATCATCATCATCGTCATCGTCATCGTCATCGTCGCCATCATCATCATCATCGTCATTGTCATCGTCATTGTCATCGTCAACGTCATCGTCATCGTCATCTTCATCAACAGTGTGGGGCGCTGCATTGTGGTGGTGGGTTCGGTGCCTTGGGCCCGGAGAGTTGCAGGTTCGAATCCACCCCAAGTCGCCACGTCGTGCGTAGAGATCTTGAGCAAGTCCTTCAGTCGCAATTGCTTGTGCGCTTCGGCCTGAAACTCCGATGCAGTGTCCACTCTGTAGTCGGGTGCTCCTCTAAGCATAAAGAGCTTGAAGGGGCGCTATAGCAAATGCGAGAAATAAACAAAGAAATAAGTAAGTAAAAATCATCATCATCAGTCTTGACGCCAGTCATTTGGTTGCGATGGGTTTGAATAAACTGTCTCCATTGTTATCGGTAATTCGTCATGTCTATTGTTCCTCTTGGTGTCAGTCCAAATAATGGTCTGTCCTCATTAATCATCAATCAGACAACATTCTTCGCCTGTCTTTGTTTCGCTTTCCTTCGAAAATTTGCACGTCGTGCATATGCAGCGTACGTAGTAAGTGATTCGGTCAACATCAAT
Organism: Lumbricus terrestris; assembly: GCA_949752735.1. Lineage (NCBI taxonomy): Eukaryota > Metazoa > Annelida > Clitellata > Crassiclitellata > Lumbricidae > Lumbricus > Lumbricus terrestris. The sequence goes on along the minus strand of OX457040.1, from coordinate 18,121,770 downwards.
TCTTTATATCATGTCCTAACCCTGGAAGTCTTCGCTGAATGACTTCGTGAAAAGGGCAATTCCACCGTCACTGACGTAACATTCAGAGAGAAATTTGGCAACGTTTTTAATTCTAGCACACTATGATATCACTGCTTTGCCAAAAAATTTATGCCAAATTATTTAACTATATAATCCTTCTTAAAAGCCAAAAAAGACTTGGCAGAAAATATTTATGGGTATTTTTAAAAACAGTTTTTGTGCATCGTCACTGACGTAACACATTCTGACATCAAAATTATTGTAACTCAAGTTCGCATCACAATCTTCTGAAATATGACTGCAAAAATTTTATTAATGTTTTTAAAATTATTAGTACAGGTTGTGGCATACATAGAAAGTTAAATTTTTTATCCAGCTGTCATTTATGTATTTATTTCAATGGTGCCTAAATGTCACTGACGTAACATTGAAATGTCACTGACGTAACGCTTCTGAAAAGACAAACATTAATTGCATTAAATTTACTAGTCATGGTTCACAAGTATGCAGGAATGCTTTAAAAATTATCCAGTGTTGTTGGATACTGCAATGTGTTCACTGAGAGTGAAGAAGCCCTTCTGTTTACCATTATTGACTTCAGATTCACAAATGCCTTTGCATTTCCATAAGTTGGCACTCCAAGATAGCAGCTCATGGACTGCCTGAATCGGTAGCTCGATTGCTGTCTGGTAGTGTAGAAGGCAACTTTTTCAAATCAACCCGACGCTTGAAGCAACATACATTATGATCTTTTACACTCACTGAAACAACATGTTTTGGACTCAATGAAGCAAATTTTCATGTTCCAATCATTGACTGCAGACTTTTTATCTCGAACGTATGCCCCCATTAGTGTCATCATCAATGTTTTATTTTATACACTATCACATGTGCCATTCATCTTTATAAATATTGCATAGTTCTTCTTTCCCAGCAGCTCATGTGAAACAATATCACTTTCTGTCCATTAACCTATACATCTTTATGTACTTTTTATCTGCAATGCTATGCCAAAGTTTGTTGTTAAGAAGTTCATGAGAGCAACTTTCTTTGGAGTACTTTTAAAAGATTTCTTTTGTCGAATAACTGCTTTTCCTATATATTACTGAGCAGATAAGAAACTCTTGAAGTTGCTGCATGATCTGATTCAGTTGGGGTGACGACATTTTAACCATAATGTTGACACAGGCTGTGCATTGTACATTTTGTAGATTTCTTTCTGTTTTTGTCCCACTAGTTGCCATTATTGTTGCTACTCAGCATTCTTCTGCATGATGGCCACCTTACTTTAGCTACTTCTTCATGTGACGCATTCATGTTAGCTCAGTCCCAGTTTTTTGTGGCGTGTCTCACCCTGTGTGCAAAAGCAAATCACTAGTTTGGTTTACTGTGATGATGAAAAATTGCTGATAATGATGATGAGGAGGAGGAGGGGAAGATGATGATGATGATGATTATAATGATGGCTTACTTCAAATCGAAGCTAGGATGTCAATTACTGGATTTATAAGTGCATTTTTACTAGTATATACCGAATTTAAACAAGTTTCTTGCTATCACCGACGTATATTGTTACGTGAGGGACAACATGAATGTTACGTCAGTGACACAGTTTAAACATTTTTCTTAAATTAAAACAAAATTTCAACTATTTAGTTGTATTGCTAATATGTTGCATCAGAAGTTTAAAAATTTTCAGAATTTTTGCTTTGCTACTTTTGGTTATATTCTAAAAAGTCTTAATTTTTTGTCACTGACGTAACATTGAAAAGTGCACTCCAAACTTCTGAAGTAAAAAAATGAACTGTTATTAATTGTTCAAAGTTTCACTTGAAAATACTTACCAAGTGGAACTTCCATCCAACTGATGTAGCTTGTTTGATAAAATCAACCAATTGTTGCCATTACTTAAAAAACAAACCTTTTAATATTTCTGTAACAGAATTGCGCAGACCATGTCGACATCAAATGTAAGCTGGCTGACGGTCATCTCACCAAAGATTATTGATTCTAATTATTATTTTGAACACTAGGGTCTCTTAGCTTTAAAATGATACTGTGAGCTGATTTTGTATAGTGTATGTGGTCAGCTAAGGGGTGAGCGTACGAATAGACCAGCTCAAGGTCAGCTAATTGTTAAGCGTACGGACAGACAGACTTGCAGGTGGCAGACTGGCGGGAAAGTTGGCGCGGCTCGGCCGACCGTCGCCGGAGAGCGCGCGAGAGAGAAACAGACAGACAGACAGACAGACAGACGGAGAGAGGCAGAGAGAAGGACAGAGCGGCAGGGGGAAGAGTGTACGCCCAGACAGTGAGATAAGTTGTTGAAGGAGTGCTAGTAGTGTAAGACGTTTTAGAGAACAGTGGAGTGTGTGTTGAAGACGTTAGAGCAGTAAGATATTAAGGTTGCGTTGCTGTCACAGAATTGAATCGCTTGTCGTCGTTGATGCATTGTTGTGTTATTTGCGAATATTAAAACGGAGAAGAAAATACAAGAAACAGATCTTGGTTGTAAGTGAACAAGTTAAGAACTTTAGAAACTTATACACTAGCCTTAGATACCGTCATACAGGGAATAGGTTAGGGCTAGGCTGCGCTACAGAACAGTAAGAAGAGACTGGAGAAATCGTCAGTGATTGTGGAACCTGACATTTGGTGATAGCGGTGGGATATCGAGTTCAGGCAACGGACGGTGGGATATCGAGTTCAGGCAACGGACGGTGGGATATCGAGTTCAGGCAACGGACGGTGGGATATCGAGTTCAGGCAACGGACGGTGGAATACGAAGTCAAGCAACGGACGTCGGGATATTGTATCCAGGTTTACGAACGGTGAATTGCGAAGTCAAGCAACGAACGTTGGGATAGTCGTATCCAAGCTACGGACAGTGGATTTTGAAGCCTTACGAGACGCCGACCACACGAGAGAAGGAGAGTGAGCATCTGAACAACCGGAGAAGCAGTCCGAGCATCCGAACAACTGGTGAGAAGATACAACGGGCATACGAACGACACTACGACAACACAACGCCAGAGAGAGGTATACAAAACTCGCTCCTTGAATAAACAAGTAATAGAAATTACAGTCAACCAATCACAGAAAGCATAGCCACTCCCTCGATTTCTTCACGCAAATCACTGAAGTAAGGAAGTAAGATGGAGAAACTTACAGAACAAAAGCAAGCTAATATAAAGAAGATGTCTTCTGATCGAATAATAAAATTATTAATCGAAGCTGATCTAGACGTGGAAGAAGTCGAAGCGATGTCAAGGGAAAATTTGATGAGAGCTCTAGCAGAGGTGTGGCTAAAAAAGGAAGCTGAAGAGAAAGGTGCAGTAGGTGGTGCTGAGGAGAAACCACAGGCTATGTCTATGGAGGCGTTGATGCAATTTATGATGATGAGGGAGGAGCAACGGAGACAAGAAGAGAAAGAACGGAAACAAGAAGAGAAAGAGAAAGAAGAGCAACGGAGACAAGAAGAGAAAGAACGGAAACAAGAAGAGAAAGAGAAAGAGGAGCAACGGAGACAAGAAGAGAAAGAACGAGTAGAACGATCAGAAAAGATTAGACAGGAGAAAGAGGAGCAACGGAGACAAGAAGAGAAAGAACGGAGACAAGAGGAGAAAGAAAGAGTGGAAAAGGCAGAAAGGATGAGAAAGGAAGAGATAGAGATGCAGAAGCAGCAGTTCCAGCTTCAGTTAGAACAACTGAAAAAAGATCGTGACGAAGCAGAACGAAGAAGGATGGAACTAATGATAGAATACGAGAGAGCAAGGAAAAGCGATGAAGAAATACGAAAACAACAGATTGAAGAGCAAAAGACTCGTGAGGAAGACAAAGAAGCCATGCGTTTGGCAGAATTAGAAAGAGCCGAAGAGATTCGACAGGAAGAATTGAAAATGGAGAAAGAAAGTTTGGAAAAAGCGGAAAGAGAAAGGGAAGAACAAGTACAATTGGAACAAAAGAAACTCGCTTTGAAGGAAGCTCAGCTCCGAGAAATGGCTATAGAAAAGGAGGAACGCAGAAAGCAGTTAGAATTGTTGCAGCAAAAGATAGAACAAGAAGAACTGCGTAGGGTAGAAGATCAAAATAGACTGAGGGAACGAAATGAAGACGAAAGAAGAAGCCGTGAAGAGTCAGAACGAAACAGGATTCGAGAAAGTGAGACAATGGTGTCCAAGATTAAAAAGATAGGTGATGCAATGAAACACGTGTTACCAAAGATGCCGTATGATATGATGGAGGTGCCATTATATTTTGAGACAGTTGAGAATGCATTCAACAGTTTTACGGTGGAAAAGCAGTTTTGGGTCAAATTGCTGTTGCCACTAATGACGCCAAGAGCGAGAACGGTGTTGAACCGATTGTCTTTTGATGATCTAGACGATTACGACATAGTGAAAGAACATTTACTGAAAGAATTCAAATTGACAGCGAGAGAATATCGATCACGATTTGGAGAAGCGAAGAAAACGGCAGAAGAGACATACACTATGTTTACAGCAAGATTGAAGAATCTGTTGAACTATTATGTCAGAAGTAGACGAGTGGGCAAAGACTATGAGAAGTTATTTGATCTGTTGGTGGCGGATAAGTTGAAAGAATGTCTACCACCGGGTCCACTACAGTTCGTACTAGCAAAAGAGGGTACTGAATGCTTCGAAGCTAGTAATGTTGCAGAACTCGCAGACATACACGTGAACAATCGAATTGGTCTAATGTTTCAAGACAAACCGAAATATGAAGCATGGGGTAATAGTTCGAAGCAACCCAGGTGGAATAGTAATAACAAAGAAACAGGAAACCAAGCCAGAAGTAATGAAACAAGGAATGATGGTGCTCCTGGAAGACAGTTTAGTCAAGATAGAAGAGAAGCAACGGGTGACAGACAAATATACAGTCGAATTCCAGTGATGGGACGCCAAAGAGAAAACAATGCAGCGTACAATTACAGGCGGGAGAGCACTGAACAGAGAGGGATTGGTAAGAAACGTTGCCATAATAATTATTGTCAGTCAGACAAACATCTGATAAAGGATTGTCGAGTACCACCAAGAATGACAAATCTGAGAAATAGATTTACTCGAAGTGCAGAAAATCTCAGAGTAAATCAGATCCAAGTAATGAATGCACCGAATCAGCCGGAAGAACAAGACAACCGCGAAACGGAAGTAAAGTCAGTAATGAAGTGCACGCCTCAATTTGCTATACAGAGAGAAATAGTAAATTCTGCTCCCATCAAAGATACTGGTCGAGAAACTGAAAGCAAAGATGAGTGTCAACGTACAAAGAAGTCATTACTACAGCATGTCAATGTAGAGATACGTGGAAATGATGACAGTTGTCAGCCTGTGCAAGTCAAAGCGCTGATTGACTCTGGTACTGAGATTCCAGTAATCAATGAGGAATTGTTGAAAGGAGCGACAGTGGAAGAAATTGGTAGAGTACATTTGCAATGTGTGGCTGGAGAACCCATTCCAGCTAAGTTGGTGAAAATCGAAGTGCGGATGAGTTGTCATAACGAAGGAGGAGATCTGAAAGACAAGGGAGTAAATATCGCACCATATTTAACCTTGGTGTGTGCCAGCATTCCGGCAGTCTTGTGCAAAGATAACAAAGAAAAGTTCTTGCTGCATCCAGAGATAATCGCAGAACTGAAAGAGGTTCCACCAGTGAGTGTATTGCAAGGAGAATTGCAAGCGAATGTGACTACAAGAGCACAGAGTCGGAGAAGAGAAGTGGAAGAAGGAGAAGAGGAAAAGTCAAATGAAAGTTTGCTAGATGAGGACACCGAAAGCGATGATGAACAAAGCGTTCAAGAAGAAGAAGAAGGAGTAACATCCGGGAACAATGAAATTGAAGAAGAGATGGTTGCATGTGAGCGTGATGATTATGATGATTTTGGGAGTGATGGTGAAATGGACACGAGTATGAGAGATTTGTTTGCCGAGAACACAAGTGATGAAAGACAATTGGCAGACGCGAAGAAGTTTGAAGAGCAACAGAGAAATGACGAGTCACTGAGGTCGTGGTGGAGGATAGCTGAAGACAAAGGATCAGAGTTTAGTGTGGTGAATGGTTTGATGTATAAGAAGCATCAAATGTTGGATCAGTTGGTGTATCAGTTGGTGTTGCCGAAGGAAAGAAGAATTCAGGTGATGGAATTGGCGCACGAGTCAGTATTTGGCGGACACTTGGGAGAAGAGAAGACAAGGGAACGTATCAAGTTGTCCTTTGTGTGGCCAAGAATGCGTAGAGATGTGGTGAAATTCTGCAAGTCTTGTGAGAAGTGTCAGTTGAAAGCACGAAGTTTGGTGATGGATCGAGTGCCGATTACACCAATACCAAGGGAGGATGTGCCGTTCAGAAGAATGACCATGGACGTCGTAGGACCAATCGAACCGACGTCAGCAGCAGGGCATAAGTATTGCCTGTGCATCGTGGACTCATGTACAAGATGGCCGACAATATTCTTGATGAAATCATTGACTGCTAAGGCTGTATGCGAAGCTTTGATGAAGCTGTTCATGGATGTGGGAGTTCCGTCAGTGATAACGAGTGATAGAGGGACGAATTTTACAGCCAATCTAACAAGAGAATTTCTGAAACTGATGGGGTGTTGTCCTCGATTCGATTCGCCAGGACATCCAGAAGCGGCAGGATTGGTGGAGAGATGGAATCAAACGTTCAAGAAGATGATTCATCATGTCGTTGTGGAAAATCCGAGACAGTGGCATAAAATTATTCCATTTACAGTTTGGGCATTGAGAGAAGTGCCTAATGCAACTACCGGAGTGGCACCGTATCTACTAGTCTATGGAAAGTTGCCGAGAGGGCCACTAACCATTCTTAAAGAAAGCTGGACCAAAGAGATAAATCTACCACCGAACATTGGAGTGCAACCGGCAAAGTACCTGAAGAATTTAAGAGCAGACATGGAAAAGGCCTTGACATTCGCTGAGAGCTGTGCTGAAGAAAAGCAAAAACAATACGCCAGTCAAAATAACAAAAGAGCAAAAGATAAAGAATTCGAACCAGGAGAAAACGTCATCGTGCTGTATCCAACGTCAACCAATAAATTGATCTCGCGATGGCATGGTCCATGCACGGTCTTGCAAAGAAGATCCAAATATTCGTATCTGGTGGACATGAACGAAAACGGTCGACGGATTATTCATGCTAACAAGATGAGGAAGTTCATTACGAGAACATTGTCTTGTGGTCTGATCGTGGAAGAGGATGACGAATTTGGATCAGTGGTAGAAATACCGCTGAAGGAAGACTATTCAGAGACAAAACAGAAGTCACTCCAATTGGATTACGAACAAATTGGACATCTGACGAGCGAACAGCAGAAACAATTACTTGATGTACTGAATCGATATGCAGACAGATTTTCAGATAAACCTGGACTATGTACATTAGTAGAACACGAAGTGGTGCTGAGACCAGACTTTCGAGAAAAGGAATTCGTGGCATATCGAATACCACTAATATACCGAGCAGAAGTGGAAAAACAAATACAAGAGATGCTGAAAGAAAACATCATCCAACCATCGTCAAGCAGAATGGCAAGTCCACTTGTCATTGTCAAAAAGAAGGATGGATCCTTGAGATTGGCTTGTGACTACAGATACATTAACTCTTTTACTGAGAACTGCAGATATCCTATGCCAATCGTCAACGATGTCTTGAGCAAAGTCGGAAAATCCAAGTTCATTTCTGTTATGGACTGTCGCAGCGCATATTGGACTTGTCCTGTGAAAAAGAGTGACCAATGGAAGACTGCGTTTGTTACACATAATGGACTGTATGAATTTACGCGTGTTCCTTTTGGAATGATTAACTCTGGACGGACTTTTGTAAAAGCGATAAATATGATTTTGCAACCGATTCATGATTTTACTGAACCTTATGTTGATGACATTGCAGTGCATTCTAATGATTGGGACATTCATTTGAGACATTTGGAGTTATTTTTGAAACAAATAAGACTGCATAATGTAACATTGAACTTGAAGAAATGTGTGTTTGGTAAGAGTGAGGTGAAGTTCATCGGTCACCTTATAGGATCAGGGAAGAAGATGATGAATCCAGACAGGATTGACAGTTTAATTAATTTGAAGAAACCTGAAACCAGGAAGGAAGTGAAGCAAGTCTTAGGATTTTTTGGGTTTTACAGACAGTTTATTTGTAATTTTGCTGAAATTGCTAAACCATTGACAGACTTAACCAGCAAGAAAGTACCTGAGAACATTGTTTGGACTGATGCACATCAGAAAGCCTTTGATTCCCTTAAACAGATTGTCTTGTCAAATGTGATTCTATATATGTTTGAGGTTGGGAAACCATTTAATTTGTACTGTGATAGCAGTGATTTTGCTGTGGGAGCTGTTCTGTCTCAGGTGGACGAGGAAGGGATAGAACGTCCCGTTTCATTTATCAGTCAGAAGCTGACAGATACCCAGAGGAGATGGGCGACGATTGAGAAGGAAGCCTATGCAATCATATGGGCTTTAAACAAGTTGAAAGAAATTCTTATTGGTTCTAAAATCAATGTGTTTACAGACCATAATCCTTTAGTTTATTTGACTGAATCAATGTCGAAATCTGCTAAATTAGTCAGATGGTCTTTATCATTGCAAAATTTTGACATTCTATTGAACTATAAGAAAGGTAAATTGAATGTAGTAGCCGATTGTCTGTCTAGATTGTAGTGTAAGATATTTTATGATGTATTATGTTATGGACTATTTGCATTGTTTAGTTAAGATACGTTCGCTAATTTTTATAGATAATTAGCTCTCTTTAAAAGAAAGGAGGGAGGTAATGTGAGCTAATTTTGTATAGTGTATGTGGTCAGCTAAGGGGTGAGCGTACGAATAGACCAGCTCAAGGTCAGCTAATTGTTAAGCGTACGGACAGACAGACTTGCAGGTGGCAGACTGGCGGGAAAGTTGGCGCGGCTCGGCCGACCGTCGCCGGAGAGCGCGAGAGAGAGAAACAGACAGACAGACAGACGGAGAGACGCAGAGAGAAGGACAGAGCGGCAGGGGGAAGAGTGTACGCCCAGACAGTGAGATAAGTTGTTGAAGGAGTGCTAGTAGTGTAAGACGTTTTAGAGAACCGTGGAGTGTGTATTGAAAACTTTAGAGAGCAGTAAGATATTAAGGTTGCGTTGCTGTCACAGAATTGAATCGCTTGTCGTCGTTGATGCATTGTTGTGTTATTTGCGAATATTAAAACGGAGAAGAAAATACAAGAAACAGATCTTGGTTGTAAGTGAACAAGTTAAGAACTTTAGAAACTTATACACTAGCCTTAGATACCGTTATACAGGGAATAGGTTAGGGCTAGGCTGCGCTACAGAACAGTAAGAAGAGACTGGAGAAATCGTCAGTGATTGTGGAACCTGACAATGGTGATGATGATGATGATGATGATGATGATGATGATGATGATGATGATGATGATGATGATGATGATGATGATGATGATGATGATGATGATGATGATGATGATGATGATGATGATGATGATGATGATGATGATGATGATGATGATGATGATGGTGATGATGATGATGATGATGATGAAGAAGATGATGACGACGATGATGATGAAGAAGATGATGACGATGACGACGACGACGACAACGACGATGACGATGAGATCTTACTCTGCCCTTTTTGTTTGCAACTAAACCTTATTTTATATCTCCGAAATTCCGTATACAGACCAACCCATGCGAGGCAAGACCCAGGGGCGGATCCAGGGGGGGCCAATCCGGCCATGGCCCCCCCCATTTCAAATCACCATGGGACGTGGCCCCCCATCCATGGTGGACGAAAAAAAATTTCAGGGTGTCAGTCATGCACAGGAGAATTAATGTATAAATGTAATTAAAATCTATAATAGAAATAATATATATAAATGTAATTAAAATCTAATCTAAGTCTCTCACGCAATTGCATTGTCTCAATATAAAGCAACGAAATGAAACAATCTTATAACAGTATCGAACTATGATTTATAGCATACAATGTAAGTTATTCGTGTATATATTCGTAGTAAATTTTAAAAACATTAACACCAATAAACACAATTATAACTAAGTACAACTAACTATTAATTACAAATCAAGTTAACACGAACAACAGTGTTTGGGATGTAATTTATTTTTTGCAGATGCCAAAAAAATTTCAGGGCCAAACATGTTAAGTTTTGAGTGTAGTCAATATGTGCAAGAAAATTCGGTGAATGATAACACATGTTTACTCCTTGTTTTTATTTATATATTACTACATTTCATTCAGTAGTGGGAAGTATTTTATTTATTCTAGTCTTAAAAAGTCATCAGTTTTTAAGAAGAAAAATTGAACGCCTTTTTGAAGATTTCGGACGGTTCACTAAAAATTCATAAGTTTTCTGGGAAGCGAAATTGAACACCTTTTTTAAATTTCGCACGGAATAATAAAAAGTCATCGCTCTCTTTGGACGAAAAATAAACACCTTTTTTAAGATTTCGCACGGATGACTACAAAAAGTCATCAGTTTTTTGGGATGCTAAATTGAACACCTTTTTTTGAAAATTTCGCACGGAAGAATAAAAAGTCAAAGCTCTTTTTAGACGAAAATTTCAGTACCTTGCTCTTAAGTGCTGTAATATGCCGAGCAAATTTCTGTCCAGGGTAACGGCCTCTGTTGTCATAGACTCTGGTCAAATCTGGATCCATCCATCCCATAGACGAAAATTAAACACCTTTTTTAAGATTTAGCACGGATGACTACAAAAAGTCATCAGTTTTTTGGGATGCTAAATTGAACACCTTTTTTTGAAAATTTCGCACGAAAGAATAAAAAGTCATCACTCTTTTTAGACGAAAAATTAAACACCTTTTTTAAGATTTATCACGGATGACTACAATAAGTCATTAGTTTTTTGGGATGCGAAATTAAACACCTTTTTTGAAAATTTCGCACGGAAGACTAAAACGTCATTACTCTCTTTAGACGAAAAATTAAACACCTTTTTTAAAGATTTCGCACGCATGACTACAAAAAGTTATCAGTTTTTTGCGATGCTAAATTGAACACCTTTTTTGAAAATTTCGCACGAAAGAATAGAAAGTCATCACTCTTTTTAGACGAAAAGTTAAACACCTTTTTTAAGATTTAGCACGGATGACTACAAGAAGTCATTAGTTTTTTGGGATGCGAAATTAAACACCTTTTTTGAAAATTTCGCACGGAAGACTAAAACGTCATCACTCTCTTTAGACGAAAAATTAAACACCTTTTTTAAAGATTTCGCACGCATGACTACAAAAAGTTATCAGTTTTTTGCGATGCTAAATTGAACACCTTTTTTTGAAAATTTCGCACGAAAGAATAAAAAGTCATCACTCTTTTTAGACGAAAAGTTAAACACCTTTTTTAAGATTTAGCACGGATGACTACAAGAAGTCATCAGTTTTTTGGGATGTGAAATAAAACACCCTTTCGGAATATTTTCGGCGGATTACTTAAAAAAGAACATCTAGTTTTCGGGAAAGAAGTTTTTCTGTAAAGTCTATATTTATTGAGCACTGAAAAGTACAGCTATTTTGTTAAGATAACAGCTTAAAATGCTACCATTGCAATGTGAAAATTCAAAAAGTTTCTGGTGGGGAGGGGCATATCCCCTCCCCACACCCCTCCCCTACCACTCTCGGCGCTGCGCGCCTCATGATTGTCTTCAAACGGTCAATTATTTACCCCTCCGGAAACCTCAATCCCCCCAGAGGTGGGGGCTAAATTAAATTCTGGTTTCGGCCAAAAACGACTAAAAAAGTTCATCAGATTTTTCAGCGAAAGATCAACGAAAAATTTTCCGACCCCAACCTCAAAAATTTTTGGCCCCCCCCTTCGAAAATTCCTGGATCCGCCCCTGGCAAGACCGCCCAATATATCACTGCACAACAAATTTTAACTTTTTTTTTGTTTCCTAAAAATCTTCAACTGTTTTATATAGAATTTGGCATGCTGAAAACAATGGTGTTCTCAGAATTTTTCCATCACGTAAGGTTTTTGAGAAAACGGGCATGCAAGATTTTAACTGAAATGCTTGTTTATTGCATATTACACTGGTCAACAAATTTAAACTTTTTTTGTTTCTGAAAACACTTTGACTGTTTTCTATAGAAGTTGACGTGCTGAACACGGTGGTGTTCTCAGAATTTTTGTATCACGTCAGGTTTTTGAGAAAACGGGCATGCAAGATTTTAACTCAAATGCTTGTTTATTGCATATTATACACTGGTCAACAAATTTTACCTTTTTTGGTTTCCAAAATAACTTTGACTGTTTTCTGGAGAAGTTGACGTGCTGAACACGGTGGTGTTCTCAGAATTTTTTTTATCACGTCAGGTTTTTGAGAAAACGGGCATGAAAGATTTTAACTGAAATGCTTGTTTATTGCATATTATTTTCAATATACTATAATTTAATTTCATTGGAAAACAAATCTTTATGACAGTTCTTCCTCATAATATTGGGTGCTGATGATGACTGTATCACTTAGTTTCCTTTCCTAATCTTGCCCGAGAAACCAGAAACATTAGTGAGACAAACTGAGCAGCCCCTCACAGTCATTATCTTTCTGTTCTCGCCAGACCATCGGGACGGCAAACAGCATTGCTTTCGCAGGACCCCCGGAGTCAAACTCTAAGATCTGCAGCACATCTTCCACAGCAAATGAGAGGCACCCATTCCTTGGCTTTCTCTCCAGTCTTGCAACCAAAGCACATCTCTATGCTCTTTTGACAAGTCCAATCATTGTGTGTTTCTGAGGCTTACTCATATAACTGTAGCAAAATGTACATGTATCACATTTCATGCAACACTGGCGAGATATTTCTGCTGCCAACAACCGTCTTAATATATATTATAGTTTAAAGCTTATCTGAAAATAGACTGGCTAACTTGTTATGCATCTTGAATATATGCATACTGTAGCCTATAGAAAACTAAACTTTGGAAATACGACATCAAACTACAAACAAACTGATGCCAACTTCCTCAGTTGGATTTGCATGTAGACCTATGCAGAGAAGCGGCTCTAATAGTGCTTAGAACTTTTGCAGGAAGATTCTAACCAGCATTAATGAATATGCAGACCCAAGTTTATATTTTATTATGCAAGACAAGCATATATGTAAACTGTCCTAAGTGCATGCCTGGACATACCTCAGTTACACGAAGCTTATTATAATGAATGTATCCGAAAAATGGAAATAAATAGAAAATTGAAGATTTCTCAAAAACGTTACGTGCTGGGACAATTTCAAGGTCATTTTCGTGATCAGCAGCAGAAACTGCATAAGAAACACCTGAAAGTGTTCAGGAAACAAAATCACTGTTGACCAGTGTATTCAGACGAACAGACCCATCGTTATCTACAGCGTACACACAAAGATGCACAGCGATTGAGCGTGTACAATGTACAATGTATATGTGACCAGATACAAGTAGAGAAACTCAATGAAGTTATAAGAAGTTCAGACGAAGCTTTGGCAATCGACCTCAAGACTTTGATCCGTTTTAAAGACGCCTTTTCAGCTCGACGTACACACGCACGTGATTGTGTACACTGTACAGGTTAATTAAAACTCGGTACGCCGGTTTATTCCTGATTTATTCGCTGCAAAGCCTGGTACAGTCATGTACCAAGAAATAAGTCATAGGCATGTGCAAATGAATGCCTTTGTATATTAATACAAATATAAATATAAACACATAACATACGTATAAATAAAAATATATGGCGTGCTATGTGCATAATGTGCTCTCGTCATTATTCATGCCTTGCTCTATATGTCTGTAGGACCTTTAGACAATAATGTCTACACGCCAATACATTGGGACGCGGTGGTGTGGTGGGTATGTTCGTTGCCTTGCAGCCGTATCGTTGCAGGTTCGAATCCACCTCACGTCGCCGCGCAAGGACCTTGAGCAAGTCCTTCACTTGCTTGCTCAGCGCTTCGGCGTGAAACTCCGATGCAGTGTCCGCGCTGTAGTCGGGAGCGCCTCTGAATAGAGAGCTTGAAGGTGCGTTATAACAAATGCACATACAAACAAACATTGCCTATATACTTGTTCGCCAATATTTTGTTGTTTATAATTATAAATGATATTTCGCTATCTATCTATTAATTTAGCACATCAATAAAGCGCTTATCTTGATCCTAAGTGTATCGTGGTTAGGTAAGATAGGATAATTATTTATTAGTTCTACGTGGGACGCAACATTGCGCACCAATCTAAATGGATTCGTTTTTTATGAATAAATAATTAATTCCATCATTTTTGGCATGGTCCTTACAATGTCCATTTCTGCAGGCAAACAACCTATGGCTAAATACTATAACTGATACGTCACTTACAAAAGATTAGATCTACATTTAAATGTGTATTTACCCGACTTTTGCACAGAGTAATTCGTCAAATCAGAATTAAATTGGACAATAAGTTACACGTACATTGAGACTTGTCATTCAATCTATAATTATGTTACCTAAGGACACACCATCGATGAAGCTAACTGAACACACACTGTCACACACGCACGCACACGCGCGCGCACACACACACTCAAATGCACACACGCACACACATGCACACGCACACACACACACACGCACACACATACATACACACACGCACAAACGCACACACATACACGCACTCACACGCGCACACGCACACGCACACGCACACGCACAAATACTCATGTTGTAGGCCTACATGACATCTACCGGTATACGCAGTTATAGATCTATATATATTTACACAATGTATCTATATAACTGCGTATACGCGGCGACTCTGAATGCGGGCCATTTTCTTTGTGGCCTGCTGTTACAGTAGTGGATGTGTGTGCGCCCGAAAGCCGTCGCTGAGTTGCCGGCTACAGGCATTAGCGAGCAATGTTGCGACGGATCAAGGCAGGTGCGCAGAATAGAAATCCAGACAATGATCTCCGAGAAGCATTTGTCGCAAAGGACGATTGGAATTCTCTGTGATTACTGAAAAGCATTTTGTTGGATTCGTTGTCAAAGAACTTTGGATGTCTTGAAATTCGTTGAATCTCGAATTGTTTTGTGGTTAACTATAGAGATTAATGGAAATCGTTGTTGTTTGCGTAAAGAGAAGGATATAATCAGCAAGGTATGCAGTCAGTTTGAATTTCACGTTTAACAGATTTTCCGTTTCAATTAGTTTCCAATGCAGGAATCAAATAGTCGGGTTTGATTAAATGGGTAAAGTTATGACGAGTTAAAATAGCAATGCCTCAAAGTATTTCTGCTTTTGAATCGGATCTTTAATCTGTTCTAAGTCCGAGAAGTCGAAAGACTCGAAACTGCCAAGTCTGGGAGGAGAAAGGTCTAGACGGTGAATTTCTAGGACGAGACTGATGAGTCTCTCTTATGGATTCGTTGAGTCATGAGGAGTAACGGAGTTATAAGCGATGAGTCTATTGAGCCGCAATCTCAATTTTGAAAATATAAAGCAAGTTAATTTGAGACGATGCCAGATGAAGATGTCAGATGATGCGAGACAATCTGAGATGATCTGAGAAGATGTTAAATGATTTCAGATAAAAGTCTGATTATAGCGTGAGATGATATCACTTATTGTGAGAAGATCCAAGATATCATTATAGATATCATTATATCTTATATGATTAAACTTTAGAAAATAGGATATAGCTTCAGTTGCAGTGAAATGACAGAGGATCCCATAATATTATGCTCAACCTCCGTGCCATGCGGAGGACATCCATGATGAGCCCAGATTATAGAACTTAGGTCTACTGCGACGACGTTGCCTCACAAAGCTACCATCTGGACTATACATGTAGCAATTATTGCCCTTCCTATTCAGAGGCGCTCTCAGCGTGACAGTGTGTGTGCATGTGTGTGTTTGTGTGTGCGTCTGGGCGGGTGTGTCTGTGTATATGTGTCTGTGCGTGTGTCTGTGTGTGTCTGTGTGTATGTGTGGTCACCTAGAACGCTGAATTACAACTGTGTTTTTGCTCTCAGTTCTCTCCAACTTCTTTCATATAGTCTCAATGTTTCGATCAACTGATGTCGGAATCTTCCAAATGGTCTCAAATAGGTTTACCATTTGTCCTCTCTCCATTCTCGCGATTTCCCACAGGACGTCCGCTTAGTCCTCCACATGCTATAGATACATGTACACGACTGTATTGCAAAGTCTATCGAATCAGATTTCATCCGAAACGCAATTCGAGTTTACTCTCGGAGCACAGAATCAGTCAGAAATGACATATAATTAATTACAACGTATTCTGTGGTGCAATATGTAACTTCTGGAGCAGCATGTAGAAACGTTGGCAGGGCTTTTTTAACGTGCAGTTGTACACTAAATGTGCAGTTTTAAAAGGATTTGTGCAGTTGTAGAAGTACTTATGTACAGTTAAAACTAGCAAAAAATGTAGTTGTCCTCCGATTAGAAGTAATTTACCATGGAGGATGGGAAAGAAAGAAATGGTTTTCGCAGTTCTAAAAATTCCTTAAAAACAGCCCTGAACGTTGGACTGCATGCAACCAACCCACGTAATCTGAATATGATGCAATGTGGACCTCAGTAATTACATTGTGTTATTGCTATACTTATTTAAATTGACTTTTAACGTGAAATGCTTGCTGCGTCATTAGTTGAGAACTCGAGATTAATCTTTTTGTTCTGTAAGATGTTTAGTCTGGACAGTAGAGGAAATACGATGCAGTAAGCCCCTCCACGTTTTCTGGCCCGTCACTGTTTCTGGCCCGTCACTGTTTCTGGCCCGTCACTGTTTCTGGCCCACCACTGTTTCTGGCCCGTCACTGTTTCTGGCCCGTCACTGTTTCTGGCCCGTCACGTGACTGTATGACGTCATGTGTAATGTATACTCTCACGAAAGACCCATGTTTTTGGCCCAGTGGGTTATAAACCGTCACGCTTCACTGATCATGGTCTTTGATCCTTTCTTTTGATCTTTTGTTCTTTTGTATTGGACGCTGAAGGTACGGGGACGGGGAAGGGAAGGGGAAGGGCTGGGGAAGGCGATGCGGGCCCCTCCCCTCCCCCTCCTCCTCCCCCTCCCCCTCCCCCTAACCCTAACCCTAACCCTAACCCTAATCCTCTTTCGATTTTTTAAGAGCTTCATCAGCACATTTCAATTGCACAGCAGCTGCTTAGTCATCATCATCCTTCAGCATATTTTTATAAATAGAACATAGAATAATATATCGCTGCATGCGCTAATAATAATCACAATTTATATGGCGCCATACCACTACAAGGAAGCCTATAAGAAGCGCGTTCTTTTCATTAGCATTCATTTCATATTGAATCTTCTAAATAGTGGCAACAGCAGCTGATATGGGACCTAACACTGTTAAATGCGAAATGGATGTGTGTGGAAACTACAAATGTGAATGTATAATGTGTCAAGGTGAAGACGACGACGTGAGCAATCACAGCGAAGATGAAAACGCTGTAAAGTATAGCACTATGAAACTTAAAGCGGAGAATGAAAAGCTGAAGAAAACAGTTACTTGTATACTCTGTAAAGAAAAGCAAGTGCAGTCATTATCTCTTCCGTGTAGGCATGTGAATATGTGCAATCCCTGTGCGGACATTGCAACACACTGTCCCTCATGCGACGAGCGCATTCTTGGAACCGTCAGAATATATCTAGTATAAAAACAGCTGTATGCTTCAAATGGTATTTACTTTTTAAAATGGACCCAACTTGGATGCATCCATTCTCTGCAATAATCAGCGGGCCTAGCGGATCAGGAAAAACCAACTTCACTTTACGATTTATAGATCATTTAGACTATATGGTCAAACCCGCAATAGAAAAAATTATATGGTGTTATGGTATATACCAAGAAATCTTTGATAAATATGCACACGTCCAATTTCACGAAGGCTTGCCCGACTTGGCCATTTTCGATGGCAAGCAAAAGACTCTGCTCATTTTAGACGATCTTATGAGTGAAACTGACGAGAGAGTAACCAAATTGTTTACAAAGATTAGTCATCATATGAATGTTTCTATACTCTACCTGACGCAAAATCTTTTCTATAGTGGAAAGCACGCAAGAACAATCAGTTTGAATGCGCATTACTTTGTACTCTTCAAAAATGTTAGAGACAGCACGCAGGTTGCAATACTAGCACGACAGATGTTTCCTGGCAGGGCAAATTTCATGATAGAGGCCTTCCAAGATGCGACCATGGCACCTTTCGGTTATCTTTTGGTCGATCTGAGGTCGGAAACTGACGAACGTTGTCGCATAAGGTCAAACATTTTCCCAGGCGAGACGCATTATGTCTATGTAAGGAAATGAATATAAACGCCTGACCGCGCTGCATCTCTCATTCAACCAAAATGTCCGACGCCATTGAGGAGAAGTTTGCGAAACTCAGGCTGCTTAAAGAATCTTCACCTAAAGTAAGGAAACGAATTTTAAAGGAGTGTAATTCTTCACTGCTTTGCTGCCTTTGCGAGTGTGCGCTCAACATTTTAAAAGGAACTGTACCTTTGAAAGTTGCTCAGAAGAAAAGACTCGGTCGATTCAAACACAAGCTGAGAAAGCTTGCATCCAAGAAGACTCGTGTTAAAATCAAGAAACGCATAGTCCAGACAGGAGGCTTCATAGGCGCCTTACTAACCCCTGTGCTTTCTTTTCTGGGAACATTGTTGAGTAATAAAATATAATATGGATCATACGAAGAAAATGGTGCTGGTGGAGCCTAGACAGATAGAGAAATGGAAGGAGACAATGCTGGACAAAACATTATCGAAATTGGATACACAGATGTATGATATTCTGCATAGGAATATTGCAGACGATGATAAAGCCAAATTGTATACCAACAGTTTGAGTCGTTACTTGAACATTGACAAACCCAGCATAGTTACAAAATTCGAAACTAAAGAAAAGGCGGCGGCGGCGGCGGCGGCGGAGGCGGCGGAATCTACCGAATCTACAGACTCTATCGGCAGCAGCAGCAGCAGCATAGAAGCGCAAGTCTTGCAGACAGTTCCAAAGAAATGGAAAACACAGGCTGCTCAACTTTTAACGCATATGAAGAGCAATCCAGACTTGGCCTGGAATTCTAAAGGTGAACTTATTTTGAAGGATGCAACTATTCCGAAAACACACATGGTCGATTTGGTGAACGATCTTATGAGAAAACGCACGACAGCTTCCCCACCCACCGGCTGGCGACTCTTGGCCGACGCTCTTAAAGACTCAAACATTCCTCGCGAACTTATAGGAAATAAAGAACGTTGGACCTATATTAACGATTCCACAGACGAATCGACAACAGTTACGCCAAAGAGCACCCACGGCAAACAGCAGCTTTCCTCGTTGTCGCCTTCTTCTTCGGCCTGGCTGACTTACTGATGGAATCGTACTTCGACCCCAAAACACCCGGAAGCTTCGCCGGTGTGACTTCCTTTAAAAAACATTCTGACTTTAAAACTAATGACGTTAAAAATTGGCTGATTAAACAAGATGCGTACACTTTGCATAAACCTGTTAGGCTGAACTTTAGAAGGCGAAAAACTTTCGCGCCAGGTATTGACAATCTGTGGCAAGCAGACTTGGCGGATCTTTCGGCATTGGCGAAACATAACGATAAAAATAAATACATTTTAACCTGTATAGATGTCTTGTCTAAATATGCTTGGGCACTCCCGCTAAAATCAAAGACTGGCGCGGCTCTGGTCGAAGCCTTTTCATCCATTCTTTTAGAAAGACAGCCGGCTAATTTGCAAACTGACAAGGGGACAGAGTTCCTTAATAAATCCTTTCAATCCATGCTTCGTAAAAATTCTATTCGCTTTTACACGTCCGAAAATAGCGACATAAAAGCCTCTGTGGTTGAGAGATTCAATAGAACTCTTAAGACTAGGATGTGGAAATACTTTACTTATAAAAATACGTATAGATATGTAGATATTTTACAAGATCTAGTTCATTCGTACAACAACACGTATCACAGATCTATAGCCATGACACCCAGTCAGGTTTCTAAGGTTAACGAAAATATTATTATAAAACGACTGTACGGCGAGAAGAAGCGCCCAGCCAATTGGAAATACGAAGTGAACGATAAAGTTAGAATCGCAAAGGCCAGGATAGCATTCCAGAAGGGGTACTTGCCGAGCTGGTCGACGGAAATCTTTAAGATTGTAACTCGTGTGCCTACCGACCCCGTAACCTATGAACTCGAAGATTTAAGTGGCGAAAAAATAAAAGGTAAATTCTACGAATTTGAGCTACAAAGAATATTAAAAGAAGACGATATTTACACGGTCGAAAAAATTCTGAAAAGTCGTAAGCGGCGCGGTAAGACGGAATATTTTGTCAAATGGAGAGGCTATGAAGACAAGTTCAACTCTTGGACTCAGGATATATTCAAAGTCTAGCAAGAATTTCTCACAGTCTGTCAGAGGATGCAAACGACAATGTCGCATTTTTATCTTACTCTTCCAAGCAATAGTTCCATGCAGCATTTTCCCAACAATACTACAGCCCACTTTACAACGAAGTTGGAAAATGCCATCTCCCTCAAAGGTCGCTGGGAAGTTGCGCTTCTGCAAATGCAGTACCCGCACACGTGGTACAACGTGCAAAGTGGCCAGGGCGGCTTCACATTTGACCAAGCTCCTAAAAGAGGAAGCATCGACGCAGTATGCATAGCGATTCACCACTCTTGGCAGCTGCCCGCCGGATATTACGAAAATATTGATGCTATAGTAGATGCCATAAATAAGAATATAGAGGATGCTGCCGAATTGCATTCGCTCGAGAAATATCCGAAATTTAGATATGATGCGATAACGAAAAGAGTCTGCGGTAAAATAAATCTCGCTGCACGAGTAACCTTCTCAGAACATCTGTGCAATATTTTAGGTATAGACGAAAGACATAAAGTTATCGAAAACAACAATTACGGCACTTATTTTTATCATGAGCGTTACGAGGATTATATTAAAGCGTGGGATGAGGTTCCAGATTGGGACTGGCAATCTGATTACGGATGCGATATAAATCCTAGCTTTTCACATATATACGTGTATTGCAATCTGGTTGAATCTGTGGCGCTTGGCGATTCGAAAGCACCCTTACTTCGCATAGTTAATATAGAAGATAAAAGCGTCGATACTGTGCACGTTTTGTACAAGTCCGGTATATACGTACCTATTCAGCAGAAGAATTTCGATTCGATAGAAATATATATGAGAGGCTGTAACGGAAAATCGGTCCCATTCGAACATGGAAAGTCCTTCGTTGTACTTCATTTCAGACAGTGCAAAAATTTCAGTCTTGAGTAAATAATGGCGCACTTCTATCTCACTTTGCCTAGCAACAGCTCCGCGGCATTTTATCCGAATAATACTATAGCGCAATTTACAACGCGTCTGGAGAACCCCATTTCTCTAAGCGGCGATTGGGAGGTTGCCCTTCTAGAATTATTCTATCCTCACACGTGGAACAATTTAGACCGTCAAGAAGGCGGAATAACATACACGCACGCAAGGTTCACCGAAAGTGGATCGATGCAAAGCAATCCTATATTTAAAAGACGTTGGGTTCCGGCCGGCTACTACGAAACAGCACAGCAACTTATCGATTATATAAACAAATTTATAAGAGAGGTTGCCGAGGAAAATGATTTGCTCGAATTTCCAAAATTTAGATACGATACAGTAACAAAAAGATTGATGGGCGATATAAACAAAGGTACAAAGATTCATTTTTCGCGTGCATTATGTTCGATGCTTGGTATCGATGCTCAGCAGATGCCAATTCTCAACTACGGCCAGGACGACGAGGCCATTTTCGAGTTTGTTGGCGATAGAACTTGCGACATAAATCGAGGATTTTCTGCGTTATATCTTTATTGCGATGTGCTCGAACATGTGCACGTGGGAGATACAAAAGCGCCCTTACTCAGAATAGTTAACGTCGATGGTAATGCTGGCGGCAATGTGCGTACGATCTACGAAAAGCCCATTTACATACCTGTGCAGCAGAAAAATTTCGACTCTATAGAGCTGCATATAAGGACGGACACGGGTGATCCAGTTTCATTCGAAAGCGGAAAGTGCATCGTCACACTACACTTCAGGCACTGTAAAATTCCATATCTTTTGCAATGAAAAAGCCATTCTGTTGCGATGCAAGTCGTTTGGCGTACGAAGACTATTATATGCAGCAAAGCGGCAATGGTATGCCGTTTTTTCAGGGAGCTCGTCTTCAGCGCGGTCATGGAATTGGTAGTTTTCTTAGCGGGCTCTTTAGAAGCGCATGGCCACTTATACAGACTGGTGCTAAAGCCCTTGGTAAGCAAGCCTTGAGAACAGGTCTTCAGATTGCGAACGATGTGGCGGATGGCGATCCGATCGTGGAGGCTGCCAAGCGCCGCGTGCCAGAAGGTATAAAGGCGTTTACATCTTCAAAAGATTTCAATATTCAAAGTGGTAGCGGACGGAAGAGACGTAAGCGTTCACTGAGAAGAAATAAGAAAAGAATCAAGGAAGATATATTTGGCACAGTTTAAAAATGGCCTTCGTTCATCCCCAGTCTTGCGAGTGTGCAAAGAGCGAATTGGATCTTTTCAGCGTTCCTCCTACGCAGACCAGCATAGAATCTGGTTCGTACGTGGAATATAATCCAATAGCAACGATATCCCAAGGCACACCTATAGAATTCAGCATAAGTGGGGCAGGTCAAGATTACATCGATCTGTCCAACACACAGCTGTTCGTCAGAGCGTCTATCATACGAGCGAATAACGAAGGTACAGATGCAGGAGATCATGTTGGACCAGTCAATCTTTTCCTACACAGTCTTTTTTCCGAAGTTGATATAACTCTAAACGACACTCTTGTCACTTCGTCAAATAACACGTATGCATATAGAAGCTATCTCGAGACCCTGCTCAGTTACGGAACGTCAAGCAAAAATTCACAACTCACCTCTGCTCTCTTTTACAAAGACACTGCAAGCCGCTTCGAAGAAGCCAACCCACACGATGATGCAGGTACGAACGCTGGATTCAAGAAGCGTAGCGCTCTGACAGACGAAGGCCGCGTTGTCGATATGCTGGGCAGCATTCACAGCGATCTATTCTTCCAGGAAAAATTCTTGCCAAACGACATTAATATAAAAATACGGTTCGTAAGAAATAAAGATTCATTCTGTCTTATGTCCTCGGCGGCTGGGGCTGCATACAAAGTAAAAATATTGGAATGCAAATTGTATATCAGAAAAGTCAAGTTAAGTCCATCAGTCTTCCTCGCACACGCGAAAGCGCTAGAGATTGGAAATCTGAAGTTTCCCATTCGAAGGGCCGTTTGCAAGACTTTTACGGTTCCCAGAGGGAATCTGGATGTTACGCAGGAGTGTCTTTTCACCGGTCAGATTCCCACTCGCATCGTTCTTGGCTGTATCGATAATGACTCGTTCAACGGCAGCTATACGAAGAACCCATTCAATTTCAAACACATGAATGTATCACAATTAAAAGTATATCTGGACGGTCAGCAACAAAGTATAAAACCCTTGGAAACTAACTTTGCAGCCAATCAGTTTGTAAACGCCTATGCTTCGCTCTTTATGGGGACGGGCAAATGGCAAAGAAACGAAGACAACGATATTAGCAGAGAAGATTACGCACACGGGTATTGCTTGTACGCGTTCGATTTAACACCCGATTTAGCAGAGGGCGATCATTTTAATTTGCTGAAAAGTGGAAACGTGCGAGTCGATATAAAATTTGCACAGGCCTTGGATGCTACCATTAACGTTATTGCATTTGCCGAGTTTGAAAACATACTGGAAATAGACCGATCACGCAACGTTCTTTTCGACTACAACAACTAAAGAAGAAGAAGATGGACGGCATAACGATAGAAAATTATCTGCGAAGTGATAGAAAGTGCGCTTCCATGTTTTTGGGTGTTTTCGCTAGCGACCGACTCCCGTCTACAATACATAGAAATAAGCCTAGTATCCTTGTATGTAATACAGACAGATACGGTCAGCCGGGTATACATTGGGTAGTGCTGTATATCGAAAGTCCTACATATGGGGAATTTTTTTGACTCATTCGGTCGACAACCGGACATTCCATTCAGGCAATTTTTACACACCCATTGCTCAAATTGGATATACACTAGTAAACAGATTCAGAGTATAAGCAGTAGATATTGCGGACATTACTGTATTTTTTACGCTTTGCATAGATCTAGAGGTTATAATGTTAATGCTGTTTGCAACATGTTCTCAAAAGACACTGGACTTAACGATTTTTTATCGCATCGATTTGTTTGTGACATGTACAAATAAAAAGCTGTTGAAAATAAATGATAGATGTTCTTTCATTGCGTTTGCAGAAAAATACCTTACAAATCAAAACAGAATCTTAAAAAATCGAACATGTCTTACAGTGCCTGGCCTATAAAGTAAATTACCATTTTAAAAGAAATGAGAAGAGAATCGCTCACAAGTCAAAGAAATGAACAGAAAAAAGCCTTGTACAGAATCTTAAAATCGAAACATTGCTCTTATAGTTTTAAAATAGTACGCATCTTATAGTGCATGTGGCGCCATATAAATTGTGATTCTTTAAAAGAACTGAGTTGAGAATGACTAAGCAGCTGTAGCAGCTGCTGAAAATCGAAATCCACCTCTTATAATTTTAAAATACTACGTGCCTTATAGTGTGCGACCTATAAAGCGATCTACCGTTTTAAAAGAATTGTCTGGCGAATTCCTCACAAGTTAAAACAAAAACTTGCAAATCGACACAGGCCTCTTATAATTTTAAAATAGTGCATGTCTTATAGTGAAAGAATCTTAAAAATCGAAAGAGGGTTAGGGTTAGGGTTAGGGTTAGGGTTAGGGGGAGGGGGAGGGGGAGGGGGAGGGGAGGGGCCCGCATCGCCTTCCCCAGCCCTTCCCCTTCCCTTCCCCGTCCCCGTCCCTTCAGCGTCCAATACAAAAGAACAAAAGATCAAAAGAAAGGATCAAAGACCATGATCAGTGAAGCGTGACGGTTTATAACCCACTGGGCCAAAAACATGGGTCTTTCGTGAGAGTATACATTACACATGACGTCATACAGTCACGTGACGGGCCAGAAACAGTGACGGGCCAGAAACAGTGACGGGCCAGAAACAGTGGTGGGCCAGAAACAGTGACGGGCCAGAAACAGTGACGGGCCAGAAACAGTGACGGGCCAGAAAACGTGGAGGGGCTTACTGCATCGTATTTCCTCTACTCTGGACTCTTTAAGTATAGACTGTCTCATGAGAATGTACTGCTGCCTTAGGGCTCTACTTATCGAGGTCCTCTGTGCCACTGTAGATCAACTTCTATTTCATTGAGAGCTACTGCTCCACTGCATTCACTTCAAGCTGCACTCCTCATACATGTATAATGCGTGCACCGATCACCTGTCATCCCATATTACATGTATATGGTCGCACATTGCAACTCTGTTAAAGGTCGCTGCTTTCTTCGATCAGCATCTGCTGGAGAGTATGTTGTATGTTGTTCCTGGTATAGACCAGAGAGACAGAGACAAATACAGAGACAAACCCAATGGCCTTCATACAAAGTAAGAGACAAAGACAGAGAGATACAGAGAGAGAGACAGAGGCAGAGAGAGAGAGAGACAGAGAGATACAAAAAGAGACAGAGAGAGACAGGGACAGAGAGACAGAGCGACAGAGCGACAGAGACAGAGACAGAGACAGAGACAGAGAGAGACAGACAGACAGACAGACAGACAGACTGGCATGCAGAGAGAGAGAAAAAAAGAGAGTCTATTTGTCCGTATGTCATACCGAAACACAGACAAACATACAGACTCACATACATTCCTTCCAACGTATTACACGCACATACATACATTGATACAGACAGACAAACAGACATACACACATACGCACGAACAGACAGGCAGACTATCAGACAAACAGGCAGGCAGGCAGCAATGCATGGAAAGGAACATATGAAACAATGAGACAGAGGCTGCCACTGTATAAAGTGTTAGCGACTTCATATTTCTTCTTCTCGGCATACATATATATTATAGGTTTTTTTGACCACAGTCATCTCTCTCGGCGTCTGATTGTCTCACCAGCAGTGTACACTGTACAGTCATGCACTCATAGCAGCTGAATGAAGGAATGAATTTGTGAACGAAACAAAAAAAGAATGAATGAATGATTGAATGAATGAATGAATGAATGAATGATTGAATGAATGATTGAATGATTGATTGAATGATTGAATGAATAAATGAGTGATTTAATGAATGAATGAATGAATGAATGAATGTATGAATGAATGATTGATTGAATGATTTATTGAATGAATGAATGATTGAAATAACGAATGAATGATTGATTGAATGAATGAATGATTGATTGATTGAATGATTGAATGAATGAATGATTGATTGATTGATTGATTGATTGAATGATTGAATGAATGAATGAATGATTGATTGAATGATTGAATGAATGAATGATTGAATTACCGAATGACTAATGAGAGGACAAACTGACAAGTGATAATATCAAATTCATTTATTTTGTCGAGCTAATTACATTATAATAAGCTCGACAAAATAAATGAATTTGTTGAGTATGCGCAGACGGATGAACGAATGAATGATCTAGAGAACGAGGAAAGAACCAACGAATAATTGAAAGAACGAACGAATTAATTATGATGAACGAGTCCGTGAATGAACGAATGAACAAACGAACGAATGAACTGAAGCAAACTGACTGAACCATGCATAGGGCCTACATGGTTGGAATATTGGACGAGTAAAGTGACTGAAGTAGGACATACATACATGCATATCGACAATTGACTGAGAACTATTTGCTCATAAATTTATTTATACATTTCTAGAACGAAGTTTACGAAGATCGTTGGTAGTAGTATGAAGGTCATTGGGTTTAGAATACCTATATACATGTAGCCTAGAAGATAACAATGGACGAGTCTTTAATTGGCTAATTTATCACTAGTCTTGTTGAAGTCTTTAGCGTTGAAGTAAATCTTTAATTACGAGTCAGACGATATTTAATTATTGATCCAGTTCAAGATTAGGAAATTTTCCGAAGTTGTCTGCATGTGGAATAAATAGCACGTGAGAAATCATTGTGAAACACCCGTACAATAGGTCTATTATAAGAGGCAGATAGCTTTCTTTATCCCTTTAAACTCCGCCACTGGCTGCACTCTGTCAATTCGGATCCCAAGCCTGGATAAAGGAGGATGGTGACACTAATCATTTTTGATATGTCAATGTCGTGTAACAAGTCTTATCCCACAATCCAATTTTAGCGCTGTACCATATATCCCGGTTACGCTTCGCCCTCTACATGTGGTCCATCCGGCTGGGTTCTAAGGTTACAAGTCTCTCAAGTCTTTTTTCTTTGTTCGTGGGTGGGTTGGGAGCGCCTCCGAATAGTTTCTTGAAGGGGCGCTATATAAATGCCCTGAATGAATTAACGAATGAATGAGTGAATGAATTTTGTTTCGCTTTGAGTCGGATGAGGTGTGCATCTAATGTGTAAATGTCAGCCAGTGTATATCTTTGGAGGATAATATAATCGTATTTGTTGAATGCTGCAACACATGTGCATCTCCCTGGTGTAGCGGTGATCGGTTTCGCATCTCTACTTCGTATTTCCATTTAAAGATGCAGCGCTCGTGAATAAGCTGGTGCCCTGCCCTTAGCTTTAAAGTGGCGCATTGTGGCATTTGAGATTGCGATGTGCGCCATGAGAGCCTGTGGGGGCGCAGTGGTGTAGTGGGTATGTTCGTTGCCTTGCAGCCGGAGGGTTGCAGGGTCGAATCTACCTTAAGTCGCCGCGTATATATATATATATAGGACCTTGAGCAAGTCCTTTACTCGCAATTGCTCAGCGCTTCGGCGTGAAACTCCAATTCAGTGTCCGCGCTGCAGCCGGGAGCGCTTCTGAATAGTACCCTGAAGGGACGCTATAGCAATTGCGCACATACATGCATACACAAGCTCTGGAAGTGGCAGTATATAAATTTGTAAAAGCGATCAGTTTGTTTGCAATCAGATACTCCTTCTAAACTACAAATTCTTATTATATAGACTATACTGTGTTCCTTAAACTTCTTTTCAACAATTCATGTATTCCGTTATTTTCAAGTTAATGTTTTCAAAAGGTACGCAGCAAGAGTTGTCGACTATAGAGTCGCATTTTATCAACAGCCTCCGGGGAAAACTCTGCTGTCCCTCTAGGTAGAAGAGAGTACTCCAACTGATTTATTGGGGAGAGGTAATGAAAAAACACGTGGCCATGGTTACGCACAATCGAAGCAAGAATTCAATGATTGCATCCCTTTGTTACATTAATCCTATATTGCCACGTTACAACTAAGGATTGATGGGTGATTGGAAACATTGACGAGGAATATTGTGAGTATAGAGGCGAGGCTTAATGGAGACTCGAGCCACATCCACTACGCAACAATTGCAGCATTATGCTTATTTGAACCGCCTTCAAATCTCATTGCAAGGCATCTATATAGGCTATTGTGTATGAAATTTTGATCGACTTCTGCTTCGCCTGGCAGTGCCGTGTCTCGTTGCTGTAGATGATGAACCCCATGGCTGCTTTATCCGTTGACATTTTGACATTTTCATTGCATGCGGTTCAGTAGGTCTACTTGCGCTATAAAAGTTGCTTAGACTGCCTACACTGCCTCTCACCACATTTGCCACATGTAGGAAGGTGCGTGAACCAGATTACTGTCGTCTCCTACGTGAGTAAGTCAACTTCGACGCTAATTCACAAACTTTTCAAGCCACAAGGACATCATAGATGAGCGAGGACACATTAACAGACAAGACTAATTAATTACAAATCAGAACAGGAATAAGATGTAATTAATTATGCTCTTCGCATTCGATCAACAGCCTCCGGGAAAACTCTGCTGTCCCTCTATAGGCAGAAGAGAATACTTCAACCGATTTATTGAGGAGGGGTAGTGGAACAACACGTGCCCATGGTTACGCACAATCGAAGCAAAAATACCTTTTTGTCTGCCCTTGGCAAAGTTCTTCAAATGACGGGGGGGGGACATATATAAGCCGACACAATCGGTTTAACCCTGCCTTGAAGCCTTCTTCGAACACCAACGACTATAGTAAAACAAACGATGCAGTCACAAGTGTGCATGGATCTCAAACACCATGCAATCTGAGTCTATGTGATCCATGACACGATGAAACCCTAACAGCATATTGAGCCTGCAGCGCACGCGAGCCGTAAATGTCAATGTGCTTATCGAAAGTGAACGAGCATCGAGATCTATAGAGGCAGAAAAGGAAGAGGCAGGCATGGCGCCAAGCGTCAACAACTAATGAGGTGTCTACCGATGCGTAGGCCCTATACTTGCTAAATCTAGTCCTATACGCCATCGTCACTCGGGTTTGAGGGATCAGCGACTGATATTATATTCGTGGGGCGCGGTGGTGAAGCGGTGGCGTCGTTGCCTTGTAGCCGGAAGGTTCTAGGTTCGATTCCACCTCAAGTCGCCGCGTAGGGACCTTGTGCAAGTCCTTCACTCGCAATTATTGCTTGGGCGCTTCGGCGTGAAACTCCGATGCAGTATCCGCGCTGTAGTCGGGAGCGCCTCTGAATAGAGAGCTTGAAGGGGCGCTATAGAAATGGAGAAATAAATAAATAAAAGAAATATTTATATCTGTTGTTTTAATTTGAAGCATTAGTGTCTGGTGCATATATAAGCTGCTTGAAATATTTTGTAAGTATACATGCATAGGATATATATTTACCTGTGAAGATTACAGATACTCGATCTGCTGCATCGCTATTGCAAGTCGAATAGATAAAAACAACCGTTCGCAAAGTAGGCTATGTGGCCATTAAGAAATCACGAGGAGGCCACATTAAGCTGATTTTCTATATAGGCTGCTAATGAATGATGTGTGTGTGTCCTAATTTCATTTTCTTATTTTTACATCGTTTTGTAGTTGGTGGTATTTCAACCGTATTTGCAGTTTAACGTCACTGTGTGGTAACAAAGACCATTAGCGACACCCTCCTCCTTTATCCAAGCTTCGGACTGGCACTGGCAGAGTGCAACCAATGGCGGAGTTGTTTTGTAGTTGTTCCGCCTCTGTGGAGCAATGAAGGTGTTCATAAGCCCTGCTTTTCAGTCAGATTAAGCCACATAGCGAAAGAATACTAAGATGGGGACTACTTCTATACGCACTGTTTTTCCCCCAATAAAGTTAATTGATATCGCTATATCGATATCAATATCCATAATCATGATATCGATATTCCTAAATTTACTTACAATGTTTCTGCGTTTCTGTTTGACAAAAAATTACAGTAGAGCTCAGACTAATAATCGGAGTCTTTGAACGAGAATACGCCATGATACAACGACAACGAGAAAGCAGACGAACACTACACTGAACCAAAATGGCGGACACATACCCGGATGACAATATGACGACCGCAATAAACGACACTAACATCACCTATGATTACTACCCGTACATCAAGGTCCCAGCGTACATGATCGTCGGATTCTCGTTGGCCTACTCGCTCGTCTTCGTCGTCGGTCTTGTTGGAAACGTTCTTGTTGTGCTTGTTGTTATAAAGAACCCTTGCATGCGAAGCGTCACGAACTACTTCCTTGTGAATCTCGCGATGGCCGACATCCTTGTCTGTCTGTTCTGTGTACCGATCAACCTTCTGTCGAACCTCTTCTCGGGTAAGCAACGTCTCAAGACATTTCATATAGCAAGTATGGATTGTATTTCAGGAATATATATATATAAATAAATATATATATACATATATATATAATAATATATAACCCTCTTACCCCGAATGGCCGCTATAGCGGCTTGGTGGTCTTTGACAAATACCCGTAAGGCCGCTATAGAGGTTTCAACATATAAACCGTATCCCCGTAAGGCTAATATATATATATATATAAATATATATATATATATATATATATATATATAAATATATATATATAAGGCCATTATATATATATATATTATAATATATATATTATATATATATTATATATATTACATATAATATAATCTATATAATATATATATAATATATATATTATATATATAATATATATATATACATATTATATATAATATATATAATATATATATATAATATGTATATATATTATATATATATATATTATATATATTATATTATATATATAATATATACATATTATATATATAATACCCAGTGGTTATCTCTACTCCCACATTTATATATAATATATATTATATAATATATAATATATATATATTATATATATTTTATATATTTATATTATATATTATATATATATATATATTATATATATTATATATATATATATAATATATATAATATATATAATATATATATAATATATATATATATATTATATATATTATGTATATATTATATATACAGGGCCGTCGGGTGGGCGTTCCGCTTGCTGTAGGGCTATCGGGGTAAGGGGGATAATATACTCTGGACCAAATGGCGGACACACCCATATATATAATATAATATAATATAATATAATATAATATAATATAATATAATATAATATAATATAATATAATATAATATAATATAATATAATATAATATAATATAATATAATATAATATAATATAATTATAATATAATATAATATAATATAATATAATATATATATGCATAGTCTATAATAGAAGACGCTAAATTGCCATTGTAATATGCCAAACAAATTTCTGTCGGCGGAAACGGCCGTTGTTGTCATAAACTCTGAGTGCTTCACAACACACACACAGTCCAGTCGGCTGTGATGTGTCAAAACTACTAATGAAAAGTAACAGAGTGAATGAACTAATGGTGACGAATTTGAGCAGCATGTACAGAAATGCATGTACATATAATACATATATATATACAGTTATACACGCACATATTCATATGTATATACATGAATTGATATAATATAATGCCATCATGTGCACCTACAAATTCACATGTATGCACGTCTGTATGCTGTCATATGAGGTGATGGCCGTGGTTCATGCATAAATCTATGCGTCCCAGCGATTTGTAGGACAGCAATGGCGATCTGATTAAGTACATCAGTCGCTTCAATGAATAGACATCGTCTGTTTCTCGCACAAGATGTCGCGATTTCACGGAAGTTAAGACGACGTGATGATGCACAGTGCAAGATGGCGGATTATCGGGGAACAGACAAACGGCACCAGGTAGGGTAAGACCTCGTTGGCGATTCGCAAAGAGCAAGAAACCCATCTTCTCCGCCACTGGCTTAGGGTAAAATAATTACTTGGAAAGCGCTGTAAAATCTTAAGGCATTTATACTTTATTTTAATTTAATGGCCTTACAGTCAGGTCCGCGTGTCATTATAGCTTAGATCTGTTTGTCATCAACATGTTGTGTCTAATGGCCTACAAACAAAAGAATAACAATTTCATTATTTACTATGCACACTGTCCCACAATTACATTGGCCCATATACGTTCCCTCATTTTCATTCCCGCATACATATAATCTGCATTCAATAATTCAAAACCACAAGTCGCACTTTGTCCCATCGCAGCTGTCAATATTGAACTTCGTATACTAATAACGAGGCCTAACCTTATCACCGATCCAACACTACCATTGTCGCTAACACTATATCTTCAAAAGGCCATAACACTGGGTAAGCACTTGACTGTCAAGTGTCCAAAATCGTCGAGCAGGTGGTTCAGTGTATGCCAGAATGCACTGGCGCCAACTAGTTGCAATCACTAAGGCTACCGTTGACCAAAGACTTAATTCCGCACTTATAAACTTTCCACTGCAACGTCGTGGAAAACTCAATGGCTTGGCTGGACAACAAAGGCTGTCCAGTGTCCATTGTCCAATGAAGGTTAAAAGTAGTGAAGTGGTGAAGGGGAAAAACTCATAAAGGGTGCGAAGTTGTTGTATTACACGCGACACGAGATTCAAGGAATCTACAGGGTGGCCCAGCATAAATGTCCCGACTTTGCACGCGTATAACTTCGCCAATTTTTAACATTTATTTATACTTTATGCATCAAATAAAAGGTATTTTACTCTAGTATTAGCTCTAAAAAAGTCGAACTGCTGCTGATTTAGGTTTTAATTATATGCTCTTAACAGCGCTAGCTACCAATTTTTGTCATTACTGACGCAATATGACGCCGTTTCCCCGGGAAATTCTATCGTTTTTTGCTAAAACACGCGTAGACACGATCATTTTAGGTGTTGGCAGGATCCCTACAATGAATATCTTCTCATCGCAAAACCCCGTCCTTTCAATTTTGCCAACAGCCGTGCACTGCCATGCGCGGCTTCAGACGCTTGCACGCTGCCAGCCGTTTCTTTGCGTAAGAGTTGGAGAGCTCGTTGAACTTCTCGTCGACGAATTACTTTAACTTTAGGCCTGTATCATCTTTTCCAAAACGTTATGCAGTGCTTCTAAGACTGCCTGTTTTACGCTGAAATTTTCCGGGAGATTTGCATATAGGGCCTGCCCTGGTCATTGTCTTGACTGCAAATTTACTCTGACACACGATCGAGCAATGTTAGCGGATGTGAGCGCCGTGCGCTCCGATTCCCATGGTTTTCGAGTAAAAAGTTCTTTTTTGTCAATTTTCCGTAGCAGATAATTTAAGGTATTGCTTATTCCACCTTATGTAAGAAATTTCGTTAATCATTTCAAACGAATCAAATCCATTATCAGTTCGTAGAATTAAGATCGAAACGCGATCATCGTCTGTCAACGACGACAGATTGCGTCACAAATGACAGCACAATATGGTAGCTAGCGCTGCCCCGACCATAAAACTAAAACCTAAACTAGTATCAGTTCAATTTTTTCAGTGGAAATACTAGATAGAAATACCTTTAATTTGATGCATCAAGCATAAATAAATCTTAAAAATTGGCGAAGTTATACGCGTGCAAAGTCGGGACATTTATGCTGGGCCACCCTGTACATAGATAACGATCGGTTATTTTTATACGTGAATCACAGTGAGCTCGTGAACATGCTGGTGCCCAGAACATTGAATATAATAGGGACATCAAGTATAAGGACATCGAGTATTGGGACATCGAGTTTAGGGACATTGAGCATATATATATATATATAGGAACATTGAGTATTGGGACATTGGGCATAGGGGCATTGAGTATAGGGACATTCAGTATAGGGACACTGGGTATAGTATAGGGACATTGAGTATTGGGACATTGGGCATAGGGGCATTGAGTATAGGGACATTCAGTATAGGGACACTGGGTATAGTATAGGGACATTGAGTATTGGGACATTGGGCATAGGGGCATTGAGTATAGGGACATTCAGTATAGGGACACTGGGTATAGTATAGGGACATTGAGTATTGGGACATTGGGCATAGGGGCATTGAGTATAGGGACATTCAGTATAGGGACACTGGGTATAGTATAGGGACATTGAGTATTGGGACATTGGGCATAGGGGCATTGAGTATAGGGACATTCAGTATAGGGACACTGGGTATAGTATAGGGACATTGAGTATTGGGACATTGGGCATAGGGGCATTGAGTATAGGGACATTCAGTATAGGGACACTGGGTATAGTATAGGGACATTGAGTATTGGGACATTGGGCATAGGGGCATTGAGTATAGGGACATTCAGTATAGGGACACTGGGTATAGTATAGGGACATTGAGTATTGGGACATTGGGCATAGGGGCATTGAGTATAGGGACATTCAGTATAGGGACATTGGGTATAGTATAGGGACATTCACTCATAATAATACACTGTTGATTGATCATTAGATAATGGAGGTCTATGTGTGCATACTACTATGGAGATGCAATACTACACCACTACTACTACTGCTGCTACTATTGCTACTACTACTACTACTACTACTACTACTACTACTACTACTACTACTACTACTACTACTACTACTACTACTACTACTACTACTACTACTACTACTACTACTACTACTACTACTACTACTACTACTACTACTACTACTACTACTGCTACTACTTCAATCGAGAATACCACTACCGCGACGACTTGTATACCAGCATATCAAAAATAGCAATGATATAATAATGGCAAAGTAAAAATATCAATAAGCTGGCTTTTTATAGAGAAAGTCAGGTTATTAATTTTTTACCGCCACTGTTCAAAATTCTTGGGTGGGTCAAGCCATATGTACTAGGTAGTGAGTGGCCTAAATGATTACATGGCGATAATTTTAATGACTCTAAAAGAAAGTCAACGGCTAAGGGTCTATAAGACGTAAGTCGTATTAATAGGCCAGCAGTACCGAGTGTCACTCAAACGCAACCTGGTGGTCGACAATGAAATGTTATGTCATACACTAAAGAGCGCCGTCGCCACAAGTATGGAGTTCGCCGCTCAGGTTGCACTCTTATCCTACGCCATGCAACTGCACTCTTATCCCATGCCGTCCCTTTCCAGTGTATGTCGGCGTATATGTAGACACCACTGTGAAGAGGTGAAAACAACAAAAGCTGCGAGAAATTCCTGGTTTTTGGTTGACGACTGCATGGATTCAACGAATGAGAAATTCCTTTTTACGAGTTGGCGCCTTGAGATAGTGAAAGTATGCCATCGCCCTCGCCTTTTGGCGCCCCGTTGACTCCTCGTTAGCGAGATTTAGGAGCTTGGGACAAGGTTGTGCTTATCAGGTGGTCTTCACGCGCTAACCTTCGCTTCCATGAACTATGCTCAGGTCCTTGAAATATGTGCTTTGAAGTGGCGTCTGGTTGAATTGCGTCCACAGATTTCTTCCACTTGGTTTATAGGATTTAGGTTGGAGGTTCAGCGGCTATAGTCAGGGTAGTCAGTTAATTGAAAATCTCTGTTCTTTGCTGGAGACAACGGAGAAAAAGGAAGAGAAGAAAGGAGGCCAATGCAGGGAGGCAGCCAATGACACATTATGTACTAATGGCATCAGTTTCTTAACCTCAGAGGCCAGCACACCCTCCTCATAATCCATCCATACACCCACCCATCTAACCATCTACATAGAAAATTATATCCATCTATCCGTCCATCTATTCATCTATCAATCTAACCATCTATCCATCTAGCCATCTATCCATCCATCTATTCTTATATTAATCTAACCATCTATCCATCTATCCATCCATCTTTTCATCTATCAATCTAACCATCTATCCATCTATCTTTTCATCTATCCATCTATCCATCCATTTATCCATCCATCTATCTATCTATCCATCTATCAATCTAACCATCTATCCGTCTATCCATTTATCCATCCATCCGCGGTCTTTGTAATTAGTTATGATCAAGTAATTTGCTAGAGGACACTAAGTCTTGTAGAACAGAACTGATTCGACTGTTTTCATGTTCTTGGGTGAATTCAAACCCTAACCTCTGGATCGACAGTTCAGCATATACCAACCATTGTCTCTGCCAAACCCAAGTATGCACTTTTATCTGAATTTTTGCCAGTGATGACTGTCCCAGTAGAAAGCCGAACGATGACTGGACAGATAATTAGTGCAATTGAGTCAGATAATCTATATAATAATGTCCAATAGATCACAGCGTTATCTGGACTATTATACAGTATACATGTACGTACAACAGTGTTATGTATGCAAAAGTGCAGTGTCTGTGTGGTGTATGTCACAGTATGTGCAGTGCAATCATAGGGTCACGGTCACCTATCTAAGAGTTCAATGTTGTCCAGTGTATGTGCAGTTTGTACACATTGTACAGTGTAATCATAGCAAGGCCGCAGCTAGGAGGTTGGTTGGTGTTTGAACACCCCCCGAAATGGAAAATGTAAAAAAATGAATGCATTTACGAGCACATGATGTAAAAAACCATGAAAAAAAGCATGAAGCACCGCCCGAAATCAAATCCTGGCTGCGGCCTTGAATCATAGTGTAATTAGATCTATATGTAAAAGTACGATGCTATACAGTATATAGAACATTATTACAGTGTTATCGTGGTAAAAATCGATAAGCGCACCGTGGCCTAAAGCGTATCCGAATGTAACAACTTTTGTATGGGCTGGTTTATGCCCTACTGTCGGTTTACTGCCTTACAGTGCTGGCATTAGCGACGTAGACTATAATTGTAATGGTTGCTGTAGATGAACAGTTATATAGCGCCACTCAAACTACTCAGAGGTGTTCTTTCTGATATCCTGTATAATGCAAAATATCCTCATGAACTAGAATTGGCAACAATACGTCTAACCCATTCAGCACCATTTAGTTTTAGATCTATAATTATAGTAAATTGTGATTATATGCATATTGCATAGTTTGTCCCAATAAGTAGTGACAACACACAAAATTAACTTCATTCACAGTTTGTCTTCAAAATACTGTTATCTGATGTTTATTGCTATATAGTTAATATACATTATACAGTTATAACATATGCAAATTTGTCGGTTTTTTAAGCCAAAATACATTCACTTTACTAATCGCGTAAACAACAGAGCATGTTGACTCCCTTAAAGGTTATAGCACCAACGTGCTTTGTTTACAATAATAGCCTAACCGGTGCAGCTAAAAAGTCTCTCATGCTCTCTGAACTGAAGTGGCTGCATGCGTAGCCATAACACCAGGAGGACAACTTATCGAATATGACAAGCGGTCTACGATTAATCGCTAAAAATAAATGTAGTCGTTAGCATCAATTAAAAATTAATCGCTAACGTCAGCAGCGGTCATAAAAGAAAAACTGGTAGCTTTTTTTATTACGCCGTATAAGACGCATGGCATAATTATAATATGGTTCGCTGCTCATTGGTTCCTATAATTTATACAGTCGATGTTTAAAAAAATCATGTTTGTTTGTATGTGCACTTGTCATAGCGCCCCTTCAAGCACCCTACTCAGAGGCGCTCCCGACTGCAGAGCGGACACTGCATCGGAGTTTCACGCCAAAGCGCTGAGCAATTGCGAATGTAGGACTTGCCCAAGGTCCCTACGCGGGGACTTGTGGTGAATTCGAACCTCGAACCTTCCAATTTCAAGGTAACGGCGCCACCACTACACCACCGCGCCCCACATTTTTGTACATAAGAGCCATGGGAGAGTGGCAATGGGAAAACAAGGAAATGCTATTTGGAAGTTCAATAAATCTAAGCCTCCTGTGGTTAGGGTGCTTCAATGTCAATCCGAAGGTCAGGAGTTCAGGTCCCCGCCGGGGCAGAATTGTTTACGATATTGCGATGTCACTTTTGCCCCCTGGCCACTTTGCCCCCTGGCCAACGTGGTTCTAATAAGTGCACTTCTTGCTGTGTAAACGATACTATCGATGGGTATATCTTACGTCAAGGGACAGGGATGGCGGCCACTTGTCCTTGTATGCCAAGGATAGAGAAAACTAAATCGTTATCTCCTCATGTCCATGACTGCATCTTATAAGCTTCAAGGGACAGCTCTCTTCTTTATCTTCTCTCTCTAGGTGCCTCATATCCATCGTCTCCTGAGGCTATAGAAGCGTTTGATCTAATCGGCAGCAGGGAGTAATTTGTGACTGACGGGTTCAATCTACATGTTTGCCGTTTATTATTACGAGCGGTTTATGGCGATTGGCCGCATAATAATAAACAACAATTCTCTTCTATGAAGTTAGCAAACAATATTTCACGGACAACGACGAGATTCCAAGAAGCAAAATTAGTAGACGACATAAAATTTAATGTGGGAGATGAAGAGACAAGAGTCTCTAGCTTTTATGTCTACAGACAAACTGTTGGCACACACTCACAGCTAGGTTATGTCTCGAAAGTGCAGATACTTTCGGGGCATGGCATACGCTCATAAAGTGGAGTAGCCTATGTTTTTGTGTGCATGTCATGAAGACAACAATCAGGCATACGAACCATGTTTGTTGTTCAATGATGTTCATTCCCATTCAAAGATTCTTCAACTAATTTTATATCGAACCTCCTTATAAATAGTTTTCCACTCAACAGACGAAAATAGCTCAGAAAACATTCTCTAAATTTTATCGTAAGATGCAGCTATTTTTAGATCTGCCAGAGAGCTGTGCTATAGAGCGTCTCTGTGAGGTTCGGAAAATGCGTTATATAAGTGTTTGGATCTATACCAGATTCATAGGCCTACATACAATGGTACAATGTCACGAGAAATCGGGTACCGTACTAGCACGGTCCGTCCACGGGGACCTAAATGGCGTCCATTCAAACGGGCGAGCGGCGGTGAAGGATCTCACCCTCAGGGCCGAGGCCATAATTATAGACAGCCGCTATATAAAAATCCAAATACATTTACATTTACATTTTAAATGTTCGTATTTATCAATTGGATGATAATGGAACATAGGCCTATATATAGTCGCAGCAACTGCGGTCTTCCACCAATTGAACAAGAATGGTCCTGCATGACGTAGAATATATATATATATATAATATGCAACGAATGTGTCTGGGCACTTGGCATTATGTGCACTAGGTGCGTTCTTTCTACACTGCTGTCTGTTTGGGGCAGACATTATGACTTGTATAATTTGCATCTAAATCTGAAAATGTGTTCTGCATTAGCATTAATAACTTAATCTGCCCGGGTATAAACTCTGAACTAGGCAACGAATCGTCATTGCAATCTAGATAATTATATCTCTTAAGTGCCACTTAAAAGCTGAACGCAGGGCGCTAGTTTATTCACGAGCGCTTTGTAATTACAAATGAAGGTCACGATGGATTGTCAGAAAAAATTGCTCAAGGCAAGGCAGTTGTTGGGACTGAAAGACCGAAAGACGGGGGTCCTGGGTCCTGGATGGATCTGGGTAAAGTGTCTTTAGAAGATGATCATCTGGTTTGGACTGGAAAGCTTGAGGGGCGATAGGGAAAGGGGTGCGAGTTAGGTGGTGGTGTGGGTGAACGGCGTTATCGGGGAGGATCTGGGAATTTGCGGAATTGTATATAGCGCTTTAGAGGGACAAGACTCAGCAGCAAATCAGATATGGTAGGAACTATAGTGGAAAGGAAGCTGCAGCTAATCGGACACATCCAAAGAATGGTCGATCGATAGAAAGATTAAGAGTATAGTGACGGGAATCATGGGGGGGGGGGGGGGGTCGGGGAGAAGCGGAAGACCATACTTCAATAATTAGATTGGTTAATCGCAAAATAACGGGACTATGCATAGTATTATATACATATATATATATACATATAGTTCTATTCAAAGGTTAACTTTTAAACGTCCGCCTGCTCCAAAGTTTACATCGAGATTCATTCAATAATTAATCCGACTCTTGCACGTCGAGATTCTTATCTGGACACAAACATCATCTCTAGATTCATGAAGTTTCAAATCTACATGTAATATGCGCATGCGACTATGCATGCATACGTACATACATGTATTCATACATACGTACTCCTGTTATTATGGCTGTATACACACGAATATTCACACTTCATACATAAATACATGCATAGTACATAGATGACGCTTATTTTACTCAGATAGTCTACAACTCTACATGATATACTGCCACGTAGCCTATATACCTAGGCTTTTGTCGCGGAAATGTAGATATATAGGACTATACAGGCGCACTTTCAAATCTTCATGTTTATGGCCGATATATATATATATATATATATATATATATATATATATGCATGCTATGCGACACCTCCCAGGCTGTTCTCAATTTCACAAACTGTTGAAGACTGTTTTTTCGCTTGATCTCGGCCGGGAGCGCCTCTGAGTAGGTAACTTTAAGGGGCGTCATATAAATTTTTATTGATTGATTGATTGATTGATTGACTGATTGATTGATGTAGGTCTATATGTATTGTATAATGTGTTCAGCAACACTCGTTTACTTTCCTTGCCAGCAGCACAACTTGCACTGAGGTTCAGCGTATAGCAGTTGCATAAGTCTATATATTATTGTACACATGAATTCAGCCTCTGAGACTGCATGGTCCGCTGGAGTCGATTCGTTTTCTGTGTGCAGCGCAATTCATAGCGGCGCGTTCCTTATCAGTGACTCTGAGCTCGGGATTCATTGAAAGTTGAACGCCATAACAGAAACGAAAATTTATATCGTTAGGCTAAATCTCTGGACGACAATTCTGGTCGATATACGCACAACAACAATCTCATATTTAGCTATTTATGCATCAGTTCGCCAGAGCAAGAAGTAAATAGAGAATTGTCAATTGGAGCTTAGCGTATGTATACGGTAGCACTGAGACGCCACAGTCATAAAATGTAAATAGTACATGCAGGGAAGCAGCTAGGGAATCAGGCTGCTTTTCTTTGAACTAAGACAACAGTAATTAATCATGGAGATATTGATGAGACATCAGCGGTCGCCATAGAAACCTGGAACGACGCGACAAAGAAATTGTACGCACTGACGTGTATTAATTATAGTCACTGGATGGAAAGCCAATTGACTCTGAGAATTGGGATTATCGGTCACGCAGGGCAAACCCAGGATTCTTTCCGACCAAAATTAATCAGTGTCGACAACAGACGGTTGGAGTAGACACCAGTGGCGGCGCTAGGGGGCTAGAGGGGCTAAGCCCCCCCTATAAAAGGCTAAGCCCCCACCCCTGAAAAAGACCATCCGGGCTTTTTTACATGCAAAACTGAAATATTTCCACGATTTTCGACCGGATGACTAAAAAAGTCGTCAGAAATTTTGCAGATGAAAATGGAAAATTTCCTCCGGAGGCTTCAGCCCCTCAAAACTGAAATCCGGGCGCCGCCACTGGTAGACACATGAATATTATAAAAATTGCATAAAGTTCTGCAAAGTAATTTATCGTAGAAATCAGCTCTAATTAAATTATTATAGGCGTATCTTAAAATGCTAAGTGTTCAATATCTAACTTCGCAGCCGATATGGTTAATTCGTAGGCCTATTTGGCTATTGCCTGCACAAACCGAAACTAAATTTTCAGCAACGAAAGGGAAGTGCTTAAAAGCAGCCTATAGACTTTGAGTTGAGTGACATGCAAAACTATCACATCACGTGTGACATTCATCATATATTGTGGCTATAGCGACCGGATTTCTTGACAAAGTCTTTGAAGTTCATGAATTTAGCATTTGTTGATGGCAAATCCAATAACAATAGGCTAATGCACATCAGAAAAGCTAGATTGGTACGGCTTAAATATAACGTTCAGATGCTAAAACCAAGAACGTTTGAACTTCGTTTACGAAAATATTTCACAAATCTTCAGAGTGTGGAGTGTCTATTTTTAAAAAAAGTTTAAAAAATAAAGCATGTTGCTAGGCTACCAATGCACTTTTAACGTTAGAAAGTCTCGTTGGAAAAAAACTAGGTCTCTAGAAAAAGCACCTAGAAACCTAGACAAGAGCGAAAAACTTTAGATCTTGGTTGGAAAAGCTATGAGTGGCATCCCAGCGCATCGATCAATGATTGCACAGCTGTCTCGCTTTCGAAGACGAAGTTAAGATGACGTTGAGGAGACATTAGGAACGAGAGTTTATGGAACAAGATGTTGAAATAAGAGAGATGAAGGATCTGTCTTCGGAGGTGGCCAATCCTCGTTGTCAATTTATCAATTGTGATTAATGGTTAACTCAGCTGTCGCGTTCCATAAGACTATGGATATGAAATTCTGATTTAGTTAAGTATACTTAGGTCGTTCGTATACGCGCAGAATCGAAAGCGTGGATTCAGCGTATTTATCTAAAGAGTATATTAATGATGGATTGATCGAGCGAGTGAAACTTCTGACTACAGCTCGTCAAAGCCGCCAATGCGTCGGGGCATCTCAAGAATAGCTGTGATGAGTACCTTTGCTTATTTCATTTTGAGTACATTATTACCCTCGACCAAATAATGGCGATGACGATGTTACACGGTGATGTCGGAGTTCATTAAAACGTCGACAGAGTAAAGAATTCCGTTCAACTGATTCAATCCCGTGCAAGAAAGCTCGCTTCGGAAAACCCTACAAGGGAATTATTACGTCCAAGGAATGGTTCTATCGAGAAACGCAAGACAACAGCGCCCTACGTCTTATAGCATAAGGTGTAGGGAGGTGCGTCTCATATTTAGGCCTATAGAGAGTAGACTCTATACAGACGCACCACCGATTCGTATTTCTGAGTGACCTTGCGCGCGTCGAAACTTTTATAACAACAACAACAACAACAACAACAACAACAACAACAACAACAACAATAATAATAATAATAATAATAATAATAATAACAATAATGCTAATAATAATAATAATAATAATAATAATAATAATAATAATAACAATAATAATAATAACTTTCGTAAACCTGGAAGCAGACGAACTGGTTTTATAGCAGTAGTTAAGAGTGAAGTCCCCGAGGATCCTAAATACCTCGGGGCAATAATAATAATAATTTTTTTTAAATAATAGAGTCTAATAATAATAACGACGATAGCCAGTTATGTGGGATACCGTAGTGGTAACAATGATGCATGCGTGATTGCAAAGTTAGAATTGACTAATCTTTCTGTAAACTCTATAATTCTAATTCCAGATGTCTTAATTAGATGGAAACCAGGTCTCTGCAGATTGAATCCCAAAAGATGGTCAAGTGCGAATAAAATGATACTAAAAGTACCACATAATTCATAAATCGGGGTTTTTCAGCAGCCGACGTTGGATGGTCAGTTTCTTCCTTAGCCGTCAGATCCTCCCTTTGATAGTATATATAATCCTTCTTTCAGAGACTGTTATATATCTGAGTCTGCTCTTGAGGTCGTGTATAAGCGGAACTATGGAAAGTATCTGTATAATGCACTGGCTTGAACATTTTGAAATCAGGTTGGAATGCAATTTCAAAGTTACGGTGTAATGAGGCAATACAAAATGCACTGTATTGTGTGTTAAAATATGTATATTATATATAGTATGCATTATATACTGTGTCAATATATATAATTACATTATGTAGACCATATACAGTACATGTATTCATGATGTGTGTGACACACTCATATATATATATACATATATATATATATTTATATAGTCACTCAATTCTAGACGTAGTTGTTGTTGTCAATGGTCAGTGCATCATGCGCTATTGCATTAAGAGAAACGCAGAGAGACAGAGACAGAGACAGACAGACAGACAGACGAAGACACAGAGACACAGACAGACAGAGACAGAACCAGCGACACAGAGA
The DNA here is from genome assembly GCA_949752735.1 of Lumbricus terrestris. Lineage (NCBI taxonomy): Eukaryota > Metazoa > Annelida > Clitellata > Crassiclitellata > Lumbricidae > Lumbricus > Lumbricus terrestris. The sequence continues at coordinate 18,077,338 of OX457040.1, read as the reverse complement.
GAGAGAGACAGAGACAGACATACAGACAGACATACAGACAAACAGACAGACAGACAGACAGATGAAGAGACACAGAGACAGAACCACAGACAGAGAGACACGCAAGAGCATTCATAATTTCATATCCGTTGTGGATTCGTGACCTCTTCGATTCCTACATAAATCTCGTCACGACGCAGTTGACCTCTTTCTCCGATCATAACACAATGTCATCATGAACATCATGAACATCATGAACATCATGAACATCATGATCATAAGAAATGGCGGTCAGCAACCCGATGGAATGCGGTTAACACATAAACAAAGAAGCATCCAGGGTGCACCTATAAGGAGATTCTTCCTTAATTAATATCAGTTGTATATATGGTTGTTCGAACAGCGGTTATAAAACATGGTAGGCCTATAGTAACACTAGCAGTGTAGGCCTATATAAATATCAGCTTCTGCTATATAAATACTTGAATGAATGATTGATTGAATGAATGAATGAATGAATGAATAAATGAATAGGGGTATACAGTTAGCTTAAAGTTTAAAGTGGTGAAGATAGTATAGTTAGTTCATTGTTCAGAGTGGTGAAGATATAGTAGTTATAGTTATTGTCTAAAGTGGAGAAGACAGTAGTTAGCTTATTGTTTAAAGTGGTGAGGAAAGTAGGCTAATTAGCTTATTGTTTAAAGTTGTGAGGATACTAACAGTCTCTAAGAAGAAGAAAAACAAAGTCGGAAAAATAAGCTATTTAGAGTGCTTCTTTTCTTTGTTGGAGAATTGCAAATCATTCTCCTTCTGCTCGCTTTATTGTTGACTTTATTTTTCTGATAATTGGCGACTAATCAAGGCACTAAATGGCCAACAATTAAAGAAGATAATTAAACGCCGATGATGGAAAAACAACAGAGATGATTTATTATTCATTTAAGTCTATGCGTGACAGTGTCCATTGTGTGGAACGAATTGTAAAAACTCTAAAAACAACAGAGTTGTATAAGCACCATAAGCGCACTTGATTGATGGTAATACAGCGGCTCTAAAACATTAGTATAGTTGAAACTCGCAATGCATTGCAGTATATAGCTGGCCTGCATGAACTTAATGAAAAGCCGCCTTGCCTTTTCTGTAACTCTTATAATTATATATATATTACAAGGCTTGATTGGACATTAACACAATATCCCCGTATATATTAGCGTATGAATTATGTAAGTCGTCTTGCAATGAGACCATAACTAAACTATTAGCTAACAAAACATTCCGGATGTATAATTATGGTGTGTACCAAATAATGACAATGCAGTGGCAACAAGGCACACAGCTAATACTATCCATAGTATCCATGTTTACGGAAAGTAAATGCTTTAGTAAGTGATGCCATTAGTTTTATTATACAGTATTTTATGCATCATTGTTACATACCATTCCTAATGTATAAATTACATTTGCTCTGAATTATACACCTTCACTTAGAAGCAGATTTAAGTCAATATAGATCTATATATGTATGTATATAAATTATAATTATATTTATGTTCTGTGGTTATCAAAAAGTATACGTGGAATAAACATAATGTAACGTGCATTAGGCATTGGACATTTGCGACCAATATATTATGGCAGATTTCGTGCTTTTTGTGACATCGGTCCAACGTTTATTGGACGCTGCAGGTTGCAACGTAACCGATTTCATTTGCGTTTACGATATGGAAGGTTATTATCGCAGCAAATTACAGAAAAAATCAACTATCGTGACTTTTATATGGTCATTACACACAGCATGTGTGACAAATGACTATGAAGTTAAGCCATGCCTGCGTGTTTTGGACTAACGTTTGTTAGACACAATCTGCTGGAACCTCCACGAGTTTATTTTTTTGCCCCGTTGTTTAATTTAATTTCACAGCCGGCTGCGTATAATTTGCAGTGGTAGTCGTTTTTTGACAGACCATCAACCAACGACAAAACAACAGCAATTTAGAACAAACTCAATAACCTTCTAGTGATTTATCAATGCACAAGTCAAATGATCAATCCAAAAGGGTCATATGGACCCGCTGACACTGGATAGACCTTTTCTTTCTGGATAACATTTGGCGCTATACTAACAGTGCAAAATGAAATATGCTGCACGAACGCGGTAAATAAAAGCGTTTCATTCAATGCAAATGCATGTTCACTATCACAGGCGTGACCAGTATGATAATTGGATAAAAATAACTGGGGAGTGTCAGACTGTGATCAACGTGGAGTTGGCGTGTTCAACGAGGAACTTAACTATGGGGGGCCGTGCATGGGAAAGACTAGGACGTTGAATGCCTCAACCCCTCACGGCAATTATTCTCACCCTGGGCGTGATACAGTGTACTGTAGGGCCTACGTTAAGTGTACATGACCTATGATGCAAATGGAAGAACCTCTTCAATTTGGATAATATATAAGTATTAACATTATTATAATTCATTCCAAGAGGAATTATTATGTTCAGCACTGTTGCTTTCTTAATTAAGTCCTATTTAAGTTATACGTATCTTTATGAAATCATCCATGATAATTAATTGGGAAGAGAGATCAGGATAATATAAGCTACTAGCTTTTACTGGCTCCTAATTGCATTTGTACTGTACTTAGTCGCTCATGATTGTGTAACCTGAGTTGAACGTGCAATAAACCGATTTCAACCTCTCACTGATGCAAGAGTTCAGCAGACAGAATTGTATCACGTGGCATGGAGTTAACCGATCCGAAAAGCGTCCTTGAAATTATTTCAGAGATTTAAATCTCGGCCTGTATATCATGTGCATCTTAAAATGCGTCGTACCATTTTTGCAATATTTGAAGCGGTGTTCAAGGACACCTCACCAGATCATTTCGTTGAAAACAAAAACAAAACACTGAATGAATTATTGACATTGCTGGTCAAGCTTTTCCCTCTGGTTCATTCTGTTCTGTCGTGTGACCCGTTTCAGAGTATTGTTATAAGACTGTTGCGAAAATACTCGATTTTCCAAGCGAATTGTTGGTCAAAATAATATTTGGGTCTAATTATTGGTCGCAATTCAACGGTTTCTGCATCTGCCTGCTGTGGCCATGAAACATATCATACGCTGCATTATGTAGGCCTAATTCTTGTTTCTCTAACGAAAATCAAATGAAACAATAGCAGACTTCTCACTGCATTATGTAATATTATTTTTCCTGACAACATTGAATCGAACAAGAAGTATAGAATCAATGAATGCGTCAAGTAGTCTTAATTTGTTGGAACAACAATGAAATTTTAAAACGAGTCGAATCGACAGGGCTAGTCGGGTGGTAGGATAGTCTGCTTTTGAGTATGTAAAACATAACCTATTAAACAATTTAAATAGCAATATAAGCAAGCATTAGTATAAACGAATACCATGAAGTAGCACAAAAATTCAAAAACAGCGATAGTTAGGCCCATTACTACAATTATGCAATAGCCTATATACAATGTAGGTTTTGTGTAGAGAGGGAGAGTATTGTCTACAACTCTACATGTAAGGCAATTTTAGTGACTACCTCACGACTGCTTTTAAATCTCTCAGCAGAGTTGACAGTTCAGCCCCGTTGGAATGGAATGGTTGAAGACGGTTGGTGTGATTTTACGACAACAGTGATCGCGGGAGAACAGACATTCCCAAGACGCCACACACTCCAACCTCTTCATGCCGCCGCCAGACATTGACAGAAAGCGATGACTTCATGCGCTTCGAAGAAGCCAAGGAACTCAATCGTTTCTGTCAGACTATTTCAGTAATAATAGTTTCTTCAGTAATAACTCGCCATTTTCTTCTTTCTTACAATAAACCTTTTATGGCGTTTTGTCGGCGCATGCCTGCAGTATCAGAAACCTTCACAGTGCATCATAATAATGCGTGCTGATCGATAGCCATTTCAATGCGAGTCCGCTATCCAGATACTCACGCTGAAGATAGGTCTATTTACGCTATTATGGCCTACATAATTAATAGGCCTAATTCACTCTTACTATTGTTAGCTTTCACGAAAAGGGTTAATACGTTTCCAAGCGGAAAAACATGTCTGTGCCTGTTGATAGTTCTCCTGCCAATTCAATGGTGCATGGCGTCATGCCACCTGAAGCAGTGGAAGTATACATAAATACATTTATGACCGTACAATAATTCAGAATCCAATGGAGTGTTATAGGCCTGCGTGTAGCCTATGCAGGCCTACTTGGAACAGATGGCCGAACCGTTAAGTTGGAAACAACACACAGCTGTGTCATATCACTCACATGGACAAGTGAATTTTGTGGTTTAATTGCAATAATAGCCTACATATATGTATAATAATTTCACATACATGTATAAAATACATATAGTCTATAATATATCAGTGTTCTAATATGCCGAGTATAACTATTAATACATGTATCCTAAAATCACATATACATTTAATTAGGCCTACATCGTCAATTTACGACAAAACAACCTGTAATTTGAACTGGCAGATGCAGCAAGCATCATAAAATGCAGGTGCATTAATCGCAAAATGCAATAGTTCTGTATAAATGCGTGAAAATTATATTAATAAATGCATAGATATATACTAAAGCAGCTCGAGTCATTCGAGCAATTCCAAATAATCATAGTGCATGCGGTGTACAATTGTGCATGCTTCCAAGATACTGCACCGTACATGGATGATTGCTTACAGCTGAACTCTGATTTTCTTCAGAGATTTGTTTCCAAGTGTAATGGCAATAAACGTATTTCAACTGCGATAAAGCATTCATTGGACTACAGTCGAGTCTGTTCTGCAAATGGAATCTTTATCGGTTTGATCAGACTTTCAACTATCTGCAATATGAGAAACTTACCTCAGAATGCAATGGCGATGTCGTACTGTCTAGTTTTGGTCTCACGGTGCAGAATACTTTTTTAAAATTTATTTTATCACTCATGATCAAAATTTTCCGTACGCAATAATTATTCTTTCGAAAGCTACGAGTCATGTTCTGGTATAGTATAATTATGGAGGATTGAACATGGCTCCCATCTTAGCCAATAATCTCAATTACTGTCACCATTATAATGGGGCGCGGTGGTGTAGTGGTGGCGTCGTTGCCTTGAAGCCGGAAGGTTCGAGGTTCGAACCCACCTCAAGTCGTCGCGTAGGGATCTTGGGCAAGTCCTTCATTCGCAATTGCTCAGCGCTTCTGCGTGAAACTCCGAAGCAGTGTCCGCTCTGCAGTCGGGAGCGCCTCTGAGTAGTGAGTTTGAAGGGGCGCTATGACACGTACACATACAAACAAACAAAAATTATTATCATATTAACTATTATCAGAACCTACACCATAAATATAGGGTCTGAAAATGGGCCTAACTATTGCTTTTTTGAATTTTAGTACTACTTCATGGTATTGGTTTATACTAATTCTTGTTTACATTGCTATTCAAATTGCTTAATAGGCTATGCTTCATAAACATGCTCAAAAGGAGACTATCGTATACCACCCGACTACAGCCCTGTCATGTTTATTGACGCTTGGCGCGTTAATGGATGAAATTTCTTCAGCCATTTTATGTCTTTGAGACGTGTTTCTATGGAGTCTATGTTTAGATGGCTCGATACTGCATTGAATTCAGCCATGCTCTACTTTTGTTCTATCCACTCGGATTGCGTGCATGAAACAACATCGTGAGTGAAATGCATCGTAGGAGGGGAAGTAATTAAGCGATTGATTGGCTCTGATCTGGTGAGAGCCTGAATGTAAGTGAGTTGTGAGTTATTGCTGGCATCAGGTCGAACGCGTGTTCTATACACTCAACTCAGTTGCAGAGGTTAACCAAACAGAAAGAGAATGACATACAGAAACAGAGACAGTGAGACAGATAGAAAGACAGAGACAGAGACAGACAGAGACAGACATGCAGAGACATATATACAGAGACAGAGACAGACAGAGACAGACAGAGAGAGAGACAGACAGACAGAGACAGGCAGACAGACATGCAGAGACATATATACAGAGACAGACAGAGACAGACAGAGAGAGACAGACAGACAGAGACAGGCAGACAGACATGCAGAGACATATATACAGAGACAGACAGAGACAGACAGAGAGAGAGAGGCAGACAGACAGAGACAGGCAGACAGACATGCAGAGAGATATATACAGAGACAGAGACAGACAGAGACAAATATAGAAGCAGAAAGACGGAGATAGAGAGACAGAAGGGAATGGAAACAGAGAAATAATACTATGAAGAGGGCGAGAGAAGAATTGTTCTTTTCTCCGCTGCCCATGACTGCACAGGCGCTGACGAAGAATAATGCTGAAACAATGATGATGATGACAGAAAGAGGATCAAGCAATTGATCAATTGAGCTTCAGCATTCCGGTGGCGAAGACGATGTAATAATTATGATCAACATCATCATCATGATGATGAAGATGAACATCATCATTATGTAGATGAAGATGATGGCTGTGAATAGCATAGGATGATGACGACACGAATGTGATATCGATATATCACATTCGTGGCGAATATCTGTCTGTTTGTCTGTCTCTCAAACGCTCTCTCTCAGTCTCTTCATTTATGAGGGTGATGGAAACATGTAGATGATGATGATGATGATGATGATGATGATGATGATGATGATGATGACGATGATGATGACGATGATGATGATGATGATAATGACAATGACGACAACGATGATGATGACGATTACTATGACGATGACGACGACGGCGATGATGATGACGACGATAACGACGATGACGACGATGACGATGATGATGACGACGACGACGGCGAAATGTCGATGGTGATGATGATGATGATGACGCTGATGAAGATGTCTATGGCCATGAAGATGATGAGGACAATGTAGCTTGTTTATTTAATATAATTTCTTATTATCTTCTTCTTTTGTAGGCTGGGTCTTCGGGTCCGTTATGTGCAAGATGGTTCCATTCTTCCAAGGTCTGTCCGTCAGTGCTTCTGTCAACACTCTGATGGCTATAGCCATTGACAGGTGAGCTTAGCTTTCTTTTATGGCTATCGATATTTGTCTCTGGCTTTCTATGGCGCGTCTGGCATGGGAGACTTAATCTCTACATCTCCAGTGCCTGGTTTATTACAGATAATAAACAAAGCCACTGCCAACAGAGAGCGGGTTTTTCATTCTGGAGGGTAATAAAACTTAAAAATTAAATAATTAAGCTAAAGCTTAATTAATATTGAATAACAGATTGTGTTAAAATTGCTAGCAAAGCAACAGCGAATAAATATAATTATAATATGATATTAATGTCAATGTAGGCCTACAGTGTTTGTATATTTTTAGGCTGCGCTGTAATTGCTGTAGTTATTGGTGTTTTCGGAGCAGGGCTTCTGTCAGGAAATTTTCACACCTGCACAACCCCTTCTATCCGTTCCCATCTTATTTCCAATCCGATAGAAAATGAACAGGTCAAAAACTGTTTTTAACTGCACAAAAATGCTTTTACGGCAGCTACACTAATTCAGTTAGAACTGTCAGTTTTGTGTTGAACTGCACAGTAAAAGAAGCCTTGCTTTGGAACTGTCTCGTACTCTCCAATACAAAAAATGAAGAAGCTGCAACTCCGTTACCTAGTAAATAAATAATATTATGTGTGGCAAACAACATGACACATCGAGGGACAGATTTTTAAATCTGCATCTGTAAATGTCTGACTGCAGGCAACGATCCCACATTGGGACCAAAGCAGAGGCAGTCAGTTGGTATCAGAGGATCAACGATGTCTATTTGTTGTTCGACAATCATGGCTGCATGGGGTACACTTTGCCTGTATCGGTTCATTGGTTTAAAGCGTTTGTTACGAGCCCCTGTGCAACAGAAAAGCGGTTTACAATATACCTGTGATATGTAAGTCTTGTATATATTGTATGTGACTTGGTAGAGAGAGACAGACAGACAGACAGGCAGGCAGACAGACAGACAGACAGAGAAAGACAGAGAAAGACAAAGAGAGACACAGTGGGAGACAGAGACATACAGACAGACAGGCATAGATGGAGAAAGAGACAGAGACAGAAACAAAGACAGGGAGATCTCCATATGGTATCGTCCACACCCATGAACCTCCTATACAATATTATTATGAACGGTGAGAATAAAAAGAACGGTGATAAACTTATTGACGCTGAGGAACATAACAATACAGTCAATACTATCGGCGGTGTAACCACAGAATTATGGGTCATACACAAGCACTGGATACAACTCGAATGCTGGGCGGCGTAAGCTCCAATTTATATCCATTTGACTTCTAAACTCAGAAGGAGGCTGGAGAGCAATGAATCAAAAAGACGAGAAAACAAAGGCATCAAAATTGACAAATGAGACACACACAAAAAGAAAACGAGCCAAAAAATTGAGGACGAGAAAGTGAGAAAAGAAAAACGATCATAAACGAGGAAAACAGAAGAATAAACTAAGAAAAGATGAAGACATCGGAAACAAATGTCATAGTATACATGTACGCCCCATAGACTGTTAACGTCAAATCGAAAAGAAACGCTAAGTTAATGCCAAGGTGGCATATATTGACCACAACGGCATAACTCTACCACAACGGCATTGCTCTACCATAATAAACAGTAAGACGTAAGACTATACGCTTAGCGGTCACGAAGGGGAGCGTCGGGGAACGTTGGCATCGATACGAAATTTTATCCATTCAGCTGGGCATTTGCGTCGGACGATATCGTATATCATCATCATCATTGCGAATGAAGTTCATATAATTCGAATCAGATTTCAATGAACCCTGAGGGAAAGAGAAAAATGGACGGACGTACGCATGCAGTGCAGATTACAAGCGAACAGACAGAAAGAGACAAGCAATAAAACAGTCGTGGCTTTTGGGACTGAATGAAAGCCAAGCGGAAAAACTTAGGGATAGATGGGGCAATGTGGACCACTGATCGAGAAAAAATATCGAGTGCATCCGATCGCGAGCATTACATTTCAAATCTTGATTGAATTTTTATTATAAAAAAATTGCAGTGGATCTATATCGCCATCTATAGAGGGGTATTGGAAACCGCATCGTAAAATTATATCTTTATAGTAGAATTAAGTACTAAGGCATGTTAGTACAAGCGAGCACTATGTACACATGGTTCATAAACCGGTTGAAACACGAGATAATACAAGCTTTGAAAGGCCTATGAAACACACAGGCATGTATATGAATTATTCATACAGTTCTTGCATGCGCTTAAATAATATCTATTATTTCGAAGTACAGTAGTCTTGATATGTAGTTGAACAGCCAGTAATTAAGAACAATAATGATGTTGTACACAACCGTTAATGTCGATCATTTCTCTCATATAATTATCGATGAGAGTGCTTCCAGTTGTCTGAGTAAATACAGGTAGACACTTTGAAAACGTCAAGTGCCATAAACTGCAAACGAGTGGACACTTGAAATGAAGACATAAAAATTTAGCCTACTAATAAATACCACGGTTGTAATTATACTATTAGAATTAAAGATCGAACCGTATTACGTTTCAATATGAATAATTATAGATCACATGTTCTATTCCTCGCATGTCTCTTAGTCGGAGCTTCCTCGGTTCTTTCTGGGTTAAATTTAGATGTCGATCAGTTACTTCACGCGTTGTCGCTGTGTCTATGTTTCGAAGTCATTCTTGGCACTTTATCGCAGTTGTGAATTACGAATAAACTATACTTATCAAAAACCTGACAAACTTGAAACTAGGTCTGATTCGGAGAGTCCTAGCCCATCGTTTGGATCTAATCACTTCATGGTTTTGTGGGACGCGGTAGTGTAGTGGTGGGTTCGGTGCCTTTAAGCCGGAGAGCTCCAAGTTTGAATCCACCTCAAGCCACACTTAGGGACCTTGGACAAGTCCTTCACTTGCAACTGCTCGTGCGCTTCGGGTGAAACTCTGGTGCAGTGTCCGCACTATAATAGTCGAGAGCGCCTCTGAGTATAGAGAACCTGAAGGGCGTTATAGCAAATGCAAGAAATAAATCACAATATGCTTCACATTGCATTCTTCTATGCATCTAGGTCCAACGTTCTAAACTATTCAATGTACATTATACACATGCACAATTGCACATGCTTTGGAAATGCCAGCTCCGTAATTTCTAAACTATTCAATGTCCAGTCTGCTCCAGTATGCTCCACAATGCCATGTCCAACGTTTATTCCATCCATGGAATTCGAGTTATGAATTTCGTTTCCCCAGTAAGAGTATGAACGACTTTCGCAGAAGAGATCATTGTCCGTTTAAGTGACGGTTGCAGTCGTCAGTAACTTGTTACTATTTATAGCGTGAGGCACATGGGATCAAAAGGCGTCATTTACTCGTATCTTCCTTCATCTTCATCATGTATGCGCCGTATACGACATCAACAGTCACTTTCAAACATAAGCGAGATTTTGTTGAGCGGGGTTCTATAAGTTCTGTCTGAGGAAGTCTGCTGGTGTAGACGGTATATATACCATCACAGGCGACGGTCCTGTCATTGTTATCAACGACAAAACGTCAACCAGACAATCAATTACGAGCGAGATTGTCATTTTTCACGACTAATAGCGTTAGTGGATACCGGTAACTCTCTCTAGCTTGAGATTTCCGTTGAGAGGTTCTCTATCTGAGAAGTGTCTAGATAACCTACCTTTACTCACACACATGCCTATCCTTCAGTATCTAAGACTTATAGGCCAGAACTGTTAAGAAGGATAAGACGAGCAGACCGGTCTTAAGCTAACTACGAGGCAGCCGTGGGTATGATGTATCAGCAACTTCATTTTCAAAACCTCAGCATAGAGTCGTCTCCCTCGCCGGCTTATCTTCACACCGACAATATATGCATTAGTTTACTCATCATGGCTTAGTTTCAAGTGTGCGCTGCAGAAGGGATATAAACCTCAAATCAAACTTATGTTGCAGTAATAGTATTGTATTGTGTTGTATTGTATCTATACATTTATATAGCGCCTCTCCCAGAATGCCATTCAGTGGCGTTCTCTGCACGAAAAACTCTGGGTGAAAATAAATGTTTTTAAAGAGCGAGAGACTGATAAGGAAAACTAGTCGTTAGTTTACTCCGTAGTGCGGTTGGATGATCATTCCAAATGGAAGGACCAACCACAGCAAACCCTCGACGTTGGGCAAGAGCAGTTCAAGTCCTGGGAACAATCAAGATCAAGACGATCTACAGAACGCATTGAGCGAGATGAAGATGCAGATGAAGATGCAGATAGCGACTCTTGCATATAGTTTGAGTAGTATAATTATAGTAGTAATTGTAATTTTTATAATTGTAATTGTACATTTATATAGCGCCCCTTCAAGAGAACTCCTCAAAGGCGCTCCCGACACCAAACCACAATGAAAGAGAATGGTTTTCAAACGCTTGCGGAAAAGGGGAAAATAAATCAAAGTAGTAGCAGTAGTAGTTGTTGTTGTTGTTGTTGTTGTTGTGGTGGTGGTGGTGGTGGTGGTGGTGGTGGTGGTGGTGGTGGTGGTGGTGGTGGTGGTAGTGGTGGTAGTAGTACTAGCAGTAGTGGAAGTAACAGCAGTCAGCAGCATTAGTAGCAGCAGTAGTAGTAGCAGCATTAGCAGCAGCAGTAGCAGTTGTAGCAGCAGCCGCAGCAGCAGCATTAGCAGCAGTAGTAGCAGCAGTAGCAGCATCAGCAATGATAACGACGTTAATCTAATAATATTCCTCTGATTGTCTCTCTTCGCACAGATACATCGCCATCTGTCGACCGCTTCAGCATCACGTCACTCGCAAGGCGGCGCGCTGCACGATCGCCGTCATCTGGTTCGTGTCCGCCGGAATCATGAGTCCGTGGACCGTTTACTACCACCAGATGGACTACTCCACACCGCTCCAGACGATCTACGTCTGCGGACAGACGTGGCCGACCGTCGAGATGGAGCAGCGCTACTTCCTTGGCGCCATCTTCCTCACCTGCTACACCATCCCGCTCGTCCTCATCTCCGTCTGCTACGCACTCATCGCCTACCGCGTGATTCGCCGTCAGTCGCCAGGTATCGCCAGCAGTCTGTCCGTTCGTTTGCGTCGCTCTCGCGTGAGGGCGCTGGAGATGCTCGTCGTTGTCGTCATCCTCTTCGCGCTCAGCTGGCTGCCGACCTACGCCATCCAGCTGAGGAAGTACTACGGCGGAGATCTGTCCGGGACGGAGCCGGACTTCTACCTGGTGGTCATGGTGCTGACCCCGGTGGCGCAGTGGCTTGGCTCGGCGAACAGCTGCTTCAACCCGTTCATCTACTGCTTCTTCAGCACGAGGTTCCGTAACGGGTTCCGGAACCTCGTCTGCACCGGACGTCAGAGTACGCTGTCCATCTCGAGGTCCAGGTGGCAGACGATGAGGAAAAGAGATGCCAAGGCCCCTTCGTCCTAGGATGGTCAACACCCTCATATCCTAGGATGGACAACACCCTATCCATCCTAGGATGGACAACACCCTCTCGTCCTAGGATGATCAAGACCCTCTCGCCCTAGGGTTGCCAAGGCCCTCTCGTCCTAGGATAACCCATGCCCTCATGTGATAGAATGACCCAGGCCCTCTCGTCCTTGCTTGTTGCTGTTAAATGACACTGAATCAAACAAAGGTGATTAGTGTCACCCTCCTCCTACATCCAGGCTTGGGACTGGCACCGTCAGAGTGCGATCAGTGGCGGAGTTCCTCTCGCCCTTGAAAGACTATTCCGAATGCAAAAGCTGCCTACACGGCGCGGACGTTTTGGTGTCTATAATATAAGTCGGGCAGGTCCCAAAGCGAACAAACGAAGAAACGAAGCAACCAGTTGCTTACTGACCAACTCGGAGCATGAGTTGAAGAGTATCCTACGGAGCTTTAGACCTTTCGTCGGAATGGAAAAAAGATCTGAACTGTGTAAAAAAATTAAGTTAAAGACGCACACTCTGGAGATCTTGACCGCACCAGTATACTACTGTGCATTGTTCTTTTAACAGCTGAGGTTATCAGTAACTGTGGCAAACGATCAGACACCCGGTTAAGTACGTATATTATTATGGTAACGCCACACTAACTGCGCACTGCGTATATTATATCATAATCTCAATAGATGGATGATCAGCAAAAGAGATGAATAGTATCAACCTGTTTGTGAACTGGTGACAAGAAACACTGCTCCTTAAATCCAGACAATGATCTGTTTCAGTATAATAGACCTATATACGACTCGGACAACAACAACATGCGTCAATGCATCGAGGAGTTCGTGTTTCGCATATGAAGTCCAACAAATAAGTCGCTCTCCCATTGAGACTGATTCATGACAATCGCTGTGAGCCAAAACAATTTCGCGGTGATCGCATAGTGATCTGTTTTACTCTTAAATTGCAACTGAAGGAATAACTGCAGACGAAAGCGACAAAAATGTTGTGACTATTGTAGTTTCTGCTGTATAGGCCTAATATTATGCACCCAAGTTTGGTGTACTCTAAGAGGTCACATTTCGTTTAAAAAAAGTTATTGCGACTGAAAGTTTAAATCAAACATCACCGGCAACGTGTATCGTGATTATAATTCTGCAATAATATGATGGGGTAAACAGAGATAGGCGCCAATTTGACGGTCGATGAAAATTAAATGGACGATATTCTAATTAAAGTAACTGTGGCGATCGTAAGAAAGCTTTTATGCCATGGAAAAACAGTGCGGTCATGGTCGATAGTGTATAAATAATTCAAACGTTGCGTAAGTTATGTGCTTCGATCACGCAGTTCGTGATCAAATTGCTGTTATTGTGTTTTCATCATTCTGTGCCAATAATATTCGATATTCATTTCAGATGGACGCAGATATAATTATTTGTGTCCAGCATTATTCTTGGATGGCTGTTGTTCGCGGGTGTCGTATTTAGTGCCAAAGATGCTTTGAAAAGCAATTGCATTGAAGCGGATTTGGAGGGCAACTGTACAGACAAGCGCTTTTTGAGAAGTTAATTTATTACTACTACTGCTGCTGTAATTACTTCTACTACTACTGCCACTACTACTATTACTACTCCTGCTACTGCTATTATTACTACTACTGCTGCTGTTGCTACTACCAGTGTTTAAAGTGTAAAAAAAAGTGCCAGGGCGCTGTATTGTATACGGAGACTTAACTGGTCGTCAGTGGCGGCGCCAGGATTTCAGGTTGGGGGGGGGGCTGAAGCCCTAAGCCGTTCCTCCCTCCCAGAAGTGCATAAGAAATGTTTTCTTAAAGGGTGCTCATATTGCAAGCGCCGAAGGCTCGAAGCTGCGAGTGCCGAAGGCACGAAGCCCATGCCGACTAGTGGGTCTGGGAGAGCGTCGTAAGGTCCCCCTGCGGGGTCTGGGGCGGAGCCCCAGTGACCAACGCATTTTTAGCTGTGTCGACCTCAACTGGAGCCTTTTTTCGGCCCTTGTTTGCCAGCTATTTTATGAACGATAAAGTCATGAAAACTTCAAGAATAAGTCGTTTTTCAGAGTCCCAAGCTACCAGGATAACAATAAAAGTCAAAGTTTTATTGTAGAAGATAAAGGTTTTATCTTTACCGTAATCACAACAGTTAAAAGTTTAGGCCAATAACAAGTTTGTAAGTATGCCGTTGTATGGGTACCGTATAGGAAACTCAAGAGGCATGTCGTATTTAGGGTTTTTACGGGCTCAGCCCACCCAAAATGTGTGATTTCCTAATTTTTATAACAAATTCTATGAAGGCTTAACTTATACTTATTGTATTTTTCGACCATTTCTTAGTTAGTGTTGAGCCACTGAGCAGAGGGAGGGGTTTTGGTGGAGGGGATAGCACCTCCCCACATATTAAAATGTTTTTGAATTTCCACGTGGCAATGGTAGCATTTTAGACTGTCATTATGACGAAAATGCTCATCATTTCAGTGCTGATAGTCGTGGTTTTCGACTTCAAAAGTGTCTCCTGCAGAGTCCTGCTATTGTTTAAATCTGTCAAATTTCAACTCGCTTGCTGCTGCAGGATTAAAGACTTCACTTTCGATCCATTTTAATTATATGTAATAAGTTAAGAATATGGGCAATCTATTTAAGGTGTCGAAATGAGACTTTACATAGTCAAAGCTGCTTCAATCAATCAATCAGAATTTATATAGCGCCCCTTGAAGGTACCTATTCAGAGACGCTCCCGGATCAAGCGAAAAAACAGTCTTCAACAATTTGTGAAATTGATAACAGTTTTGGAGGTGTTGCATAGTCAAAGGAAGTCCATTCCAGGTTGTTGAAACAACCACAGAAACGCCTCTGCATTGTTGCAGAGCGAGCGAAAGGAACCATTAAGTCACCATGGACAGCAGAGCGCAGTGCGGGGGCCTATGCAAGTAGAAAGGAGGAGGCAAAGCTCAAACAGATCAGTCTGTTGTATCGCGATCACTCCAGAACATAAACGTTAGTACAAAATCATAGAATCATCGCAATGGCTGCAAATGGAAAGCTAATCACTTTGAAGACTGCATTTATTATTATTATTTCATAAAAGATCATACGTCTTTGCAGACTCAGCTCAAGGATTGTGTTCGGTTCATTTTCAAAAGCACATTTAGAAGTCACACATCAATGGATCAATCAATCAATCAATCAACCAATCAATCATCAAGCAAGCAATACTTTTATTGATCACCAATCACCATAATAAATGCAATCAGACAATTCAAGCGTTCATGTAACAGTGCACCATGGCGTCAATGAACTGACCCAAAGAACATAAGGTTCCGCTAACAGGCTGACCCTGTAGTTTCATGATTTTCATCAACAATATGGCATTGTATTTATTATTGACATTATTAATACACTATAATAATTATTAATTATGTCTTCAAATAATGCTTGGCCATGTTAAAAATCTTAGAAATTATCTAGAATGCTTAGGAACCAAATGCGCTATAGCCTACCTTGAACACCTATTAATATTAGAAGCCACCTGGAAATGTTAGAAGTCACCTAGAAGTGTGATGTAGCCTACGCAGCGCTTTTTTACATTTCTAAAATTGAATACGCTCGAAAGCCACACCATGACTATTATTTGCTTGTTCATTCATTCAAGTATTTATATAGCACCTCTTCAAGAAAACTATTCAGAGGTGCACCCTACTCAAGCACGACCAAAAAAAGTTTACAAGTGCTTAAAGAATGCATCAGCAAGTGATTCTAGGCCATGGTACAGGCGCAGCTCAAGAGGGAATCCAACCCAAACCGCCGGGCCAACCACCGAAAAGGCATATAAGCATTGGTTTCCATGCTGGTTACAGTAAGTAGTATAACGTCATAATCTTAAACGAGCAGAGTAAAGCCTTAACTAATTGACAGTGAAGAAATAGTCCTATGCTTTACGCCAATAAGTCAATAATAGAGATGATGTTGTCTTAAATTAGGGGCTAGTGTATAATCAAACATAATAGTTAGTTGACAATTTAATCATCAAGTGTAATTTTATCCATAAATTAATTTTATGCTAATAAAATAGCACAGTTTAATTAAGTAGGCCTGCTCTTTTAAAACGACAAATCGATTATACAGAAGCTATATTCCTATATGCATGTAATTCCATACCGTTGCACTCTGGCACTTATAAAAGAGAACCATTTTGGAATTAATTGAAGCAGAGTCTGAGTGGTTGTAACACGCAGTTCTAGTGAAATGTTGGCGGACACAGGAATCAGGATCCCAATTAGAAATTACTTGTTGAAAGATGACGGTAATTGATCTGTTATAGTTACGGTGCATGAAAAGACCAAAATAGTAACATAATTTCAGCATTCACTATATTCGGCATATAGGCCTACATTAAATCTAAAAGTTTAGTTAGTGCTAGCCTATAGCATAGTTTAGTATATGCACTCCACTGAATCTAGAGCACTATTCGTGTAGCTAATTGTTGCAACTTAACAAGCTATTGTACAGTCGCTATGTAATTTGCTCCAAACGAAACAATACAATAGAATTTATTTCGACTTTCTTTCGTAGAGCAAAAAGCATCAGTCAACGGTTGCTTGAACTCGCCATTGAAAGTCGTAATTCGTTCGAGAAGTCAGTAGAAATACGATGGATAATGGAACCAGAGGTCAGATTTAGGAGATTATAATATTTAGGCTGAAAGAGATTAAGTCTTAACTTTGAATCTGATTGATATCGAAGTGTGTATTTACAGAACGAATTGAATTGGCCTGTGAACTTCAAAGCTTCGGATCACCCATAGTTGTTTTTCTATTTCGATTTCAAGACTTCTGTATAGGCCTACTCTTTTCAATTTCTCTATAGGCCTACTGAGTTTATGCTCTACTCTCCTAACATCATGAATAGAGAAATCTCTTAAATACACGCATACAAACCAATGATGACCTCAATAAAAACGACACTTGTGAACCGCTTCAATATAGCTGCCTGTATGGAGGTCTTTGCCCGACTCTCAGGAAAGGCCTGTATAATAGCTGAATGAGTGCAGTGCAATAGATAACAGAAGAAGTTCTTTCTTTCGAAAACAAAACAGCAGACCAACATGCATGATAAAGGCCTGGCGCTGTTTTGCGGCCTTTCTTAGCATAGACGGCTATTAATATATATATATATATATATACATATATATATATATATATTTCTGGTCCTCGTCGTCTGCTAGCCTCGATTTCGTTAATAGCCGTACAGCAGAAACGTGTATATATATATATATATACACTGTGTCCGGAAAAAAAGGGACCCATTTTGTAAATATGAAAATAAATAGTAAATATTCATCGATTTTTACAATTCAAAAAGCATTTTAATCCTGACATATTTGTCTAACAATTATGAAAATATAAAAGTTCCAGTCTCAATAATGACGTCATAATGACGTCATTTGCATCAAAATTTAAATTTAGGAGATAAGTGCACAAAATTATCTAAAATTTCAATATTTTTAAGATGTCATTCATCGATCATAAATGTTAGCTTAATTTTATTTTTATATCTGAATTATGTTTTACTGTTTTGTGCTCAAAGTGTCCACCTTCGACCTCAATGCAAGCTTCACAACGGTCGCGCTAATAGGCCTAGTCAAGCAGCATCGATAACCAGCTTATTAAAATTCTCCCAGTCATTAACAATTCGCTCACGGAGTTCTTCAATGTCTCTTTTCCTTGTTTTGTACTGTTGTTCATCATCTCCTGCAATAGTCTCCAAATTTTATAATCAACTGGATTTAAGTTCGGACCGTTTGGCGGCCAAAGATTGTAGGCGGAATGAAATCTTGAGTATCCTTAGTCAACAGTTCAACAGTTTAATGAGCTCAGTGAGCTGGATCGCCATCTTGTTGAAATGTTTATTAATCCGACTATTCCCGGATATCAGGCATCAATTTTATATGGAACTGACAATTTCTGTAATGAGCTGCATTTATTTTCACTCCTGGATCTATTAAATGGATTTCCGTTTTACCAAGAGCCAATATACCAGCAGAAACCATGCATGACTGGCCGGCTAAATGAACTTTAATGCAAATGACGTCATTTTGACGTCATCATTATGACTGGAACTTTTATATTTTCACCAATATTAGATAAATATGTCAGGATTAAAATGTTTTTTGAATGGTAAAAATCGATGAATGTTTACTATTTATTTTCATATTTACAAAATGGGTCCCTTTTTTCCCGGACACAGTGTATATATGCACACACGTTTCTGCTGTACGGCTATTAATATGTATACATAGCCTATATAATATATATCCACGTTTCTGCTGTGTTTTTCGTCGCACGGTGGCGTCTCTTCTGTTTTCTGGTCCTCGTCGTCTGCTTTAGCCTCGATTTCGTTAAAGGCGCCAATTGTGCAAATATAGTGCACCGTTGGGAATTGACTAAATCGCATCGGGACCGGTCAGATTCGGTCTGAACCATTCAAGCAATAATCTCGAACATACAATACGGAAACCGTAATTGATATTCGATATTTGACCTAGGTATAGCATCCAGTGGGACCTATATATAAACCAATTCCAGGCGTGCATACATGTAGTGCATAAAGATTATAAACATATGCCCGACTACGTCTTTCCGACACTGATATATAAGATGTGGTAGGCTATAGGCCTACAATGCTGGTAAAAACTAATAAAATGGCGACTTCGACATCTGCTTTTATTCCGGATTTTATGTGTTAAAGAAATTACTGCACCGGTCTGTAGGCTATGCTGTACCTTGGTTCCAATAAAATCGGAAAGCTCAAGTTCAGTATGAACAGGACCGCAGCCAGTCAGCATCAGTTTGAATTCTTATCCAATGCATCGCTGTTTCTTGTTCTTCCTAGATATTCTTGAAGAGTTTCGATTAAGCTTACCTTTTAATATTAGGCTTTTATCGATCAAACAATTCCGAGCAGCTCTCAATTGTAATTGTAGCCGAATACTTATATAGCGCCAATCGAATGTCATTCTTAGCCTTGACCTGTACTACATGATCAGCTGGACACCACTTAGTTTATTCGTGGTCTTTGCTGTTACATGTAGATCTGGACCAATGGGAAGAAATGCCATTGCCCTGCAGGCAGAGAACGCAGGAATGTAACTATAGATCCATAATTATAGTATGGAGCAACGAATGCTGTGATAGATTGTTGTTTCCTATACTAATCTACTGGTTCACTGGTTATTGTGGTCAGGTATTTTTGTTTCCACTACTGTGGTTCCATATCTCTTTTGTTGAATTTAGTTATTCGGAATGCTTTCCAAACACATACGATTTGTTTAATTGAAATGAATGATTTTTCTAGACGAAGGCATTCGTTCTGAAATGACATATCATATTCTGACAGTCAAGACCTGAAAGCGAACTTGGTTAAATACTTTCTTATCATGAATGATATTATTATTGGATACAAAAACCATTTAAAGTAAACCAAAACCAGCTGACTCGTCTAACGAAGAAATGCGATTCTTCTTATTGACATAATAATAATAACGCAAATGAAGCAGAATTCATTGATCCATGTTTGCAATGTGCTGGCTAAAGAATATCTCACTAACAGCACGCGAAACGTGCAGTTGCCATGCTTTTGCCATTTTCCAACTAAAAATTGTACGGAATTGCGTTCTCATAATTATTATACTGGAACAGAGAAAAATAAACTTTCTACAACAGTGCGTTTAGGTAGGGCTACATACACGTATGTAATGCTTCTCATGCGCTAGGCTATAATATATAGGCTACATTATACATGCTTCAAAATGTTTTGTTGAGATTGGGGTTACGCAAGAAAATGTTTAAACGTTAAGGTTCCGCGGTCCAAAAAGTTTTTGGAACGCTGTTTTAGACAATCAATCTAAACTCGAAATTTAGTCGTAATACTAGCCCAGCAGTTAGCACAAGTCGCTGATAGCAAGGCTGATGCTAAAATGCCTTAAATCTAACCTTGGCGTAATCTTTGCAAGAGGTGTTATAGTCCCAACCAATAGCACAACACGTTGCTGATAGAGCCAAATACTAAGTCTGAACCTAACTATATGCGCAACAATACGAATTACAACAATATGGGCAACAATACGAATTATAACAATAATGCGCAACAATACAAATTTTGGCAGCTGATCTTTTACGGACGCTGGAACCACTGCTCGGAACAATCTTCCGGATCATGTTAAATTCAAAGCACAGCTCAACTTCTATCCTTCTAAAATATCACATCATTAGTTGCTGAACTGATGTAGATGGCTCTTTTTCTTTCGCCTCGAAAGTGTAGGCGCTATAGAAATCGTATTATTATCATAATTATTTGTTAAATTTATTTCAAAATCATTGAAATTATTACGAATGTTGCTGTTGTTGTTACTGTTGTTATTGTTTCTGGTATCATTTTAATAATAATAATAATTATTATTATTATTGTCATTATTATCATCACCATCATCATAATCATCAGCATCATCGTCGTCGTTGTCGTCATCATCGTCATCAACTTCACCATCACTATTATTGCTGTTGTTGTTGCTGTTTTAAATATTATTATTACTGCCATTGTAACAGCAGCAATCACTAAAACCACCATTACCCCACCACTACTACCACTACCATTATTATTATTAAGCTTGATATTATGCCGACGATGTCTCACTTTCGCTGAGTTTCCTGACGATGCATCTGAATCAGTCGACCAAACGACTCCCACGCTTCCATTTCCTCGTGAATCTCCCTGTGATCGGTGTCATTATTCCTTGACAATCTTTGGGAAAAGTAAGCTTACGGTTCCAAGTGATAGTTCCTAATAATAGCCCGACATTGTCTTCTAAATGCAGCATGTCCTCTTGAAAGCGCTTCGGCTATGATAATTTACAGAAACCTTTTCTGTAGATTTCCGTAACTTTTTCTTTGCATAATTGCATTTGGGCTTTTATCTAGACCAGTGCTGTCCAACCTTTTTGGTGCCACGGGCCGCAAAAGCAAGATTTTTGAAGCTGAGGGCCACAACACCAAAATCAAAATTTATCGATATATTAACATTGAAACGAGTGTTGAAATTTAATATGGAATGATTGCAACCTATCTATCAAGCTATAACTTATAGCTATCTGTTATGAAATTTATATACCGCAGGTTCAAGATAACTATTCAGAGATGCTTCCGACCCAGAAATGGCCAAAGATGAAAGTCTTGAGCAGTTTATCGAAAGAGTTCGACGAGTCCCACAGGAATAACAGGCCTACTAATGAATAATAGCATGTAGACTACACAAACCACGATTGTCATGCTTCACAATATAGTTGAGCACCAAAATGTGCAAGGCAGAGGTGGCGTTCATCTATGCCTCGCACTCAGTTTTGTCGCCCAGCACAGTTTGGTCAGCTCAGTTCTTCAGTATACGTCGACCAATCAATTTTTCTGACTAAGATCCACTTCATGATTAGAACGAATTTCCATCCTCCTTCTCTGACTTTCCTTAAAAAAATCGTCGAAGCCAGAGTCTCGGTCTAAAGAGCTAGCACTATCGTAATCGTAATCGTAATCTCCTAATTTCTAAAGCGCCACTGGAAAGCCAAGCGCGGGGCACCAGCTTATTCGCGAGCGCTGCGTTGAGTTAGGAGGGTTGTCCGTGAGAGTAGTCCGTGGTGGTCCGGGTCGAGTTAACATAGGATCAGGATCAAATGCGTTGAGTCAAAAGGGTTGTCCGTAAGAGTAGTCCATGGTGGTCCGGGTCGAGGTACCGTATGATCAGAGGTGTGGAACAGCTACTAAGGTGGGTGTCGTCTGAGCCGGGAATTGGAGGGTGGGGGATCAGGTGAAACAGGATAAGAGTTCTTGAACAGGAGTGTCTTTAGTTTCGAGTGAAAGGTCCGAGGTGTGATGGATAGAGGAGCCTGAGGAAGGTGATGGTGTGTGATTAGTAATGATGGAGTAGGAACTGAAAAGGATCGGAACTCAGCAGGCAGATCATTCCAAAGGCGTGGTGCTGAGTTGGATATGGCTCGGTTGGAGAACTTGAGATGACTTGTGACCGGCGGTCGAGAGAGTGTAAGGCAGGCGGATGATCGGGTAGAACGGGTAGGCTGGATGGTGAACAGTTCGCGAAGATATCTGCACTGGGAGCACTATAGTCCTCGGACCAGACAGAATCAAGACATCGACGTTCGTCATCCCTGGTCCCTGCATGGGTCTCTTATCGATGGATTCTTTTTAGGCCTAATCCTTAAGAACTAGAATTAGACTATCTCTCGAAAGGAATGGTCGCAGACACTTGCAGACGTGTTGGAACTCTGTACATATCTCAGGAACTGACTAGAAGTGAACGGTTTGGGCCGTTTGCGAAGTGAGTTTAGATGAGTACAGTAATGGGAGTTGTTAAACCAGAAGTTGTGGGTCAATCTCCAGATATAGACTACTGGAACCTAACCCTAAGAAGAAAAAAACAGAGTAATTTGCCCTCCTGATGGCATTCCAAGTCGGAAACTGTCACAAAGTCAATAAAAATAATGAAAGCTCAACTCGACCAGTGACTTTACCCTTTGCTTCATTTTACAAAAATAAAGTGCAAAAATTTAGTGAGCCCGGCGGGCCACTTGAAATCACCTCGCGGGCCGCACGTTGGACAGCACTGATCTAGACACTTAGTTAACGCCTTAAAAGTCCTACATGAAGTGGGCTATAAAAGAAAGCCCATTAAAGGCGGTGTAAATTAAAGACGGGCAGCTGGGCCGAAAGATTTTCGCAGTTACTTTTATCAAGCGTCCAAAGTGTGTCATTGACGTAACGTTCATTTTCTAATAATAATAATAATAATAATAATAATAATAATAATAATAATAATAATAATAATAATAATAATAATATGCAAACAATTCAAATGTAAACATTAAGAGTCTTGGGAATTTCTTTTGAAAGACGACGCTGCAAAATCCCGTTTCAATACGTCGCGAATACGGTAATTCGTGACCGTCACCTTACTCTACGCCGTTCGATTGTCCCGTTGTACGTTGGCGGGTTTTCTGGCCATGTCGTCTGCTGAGCGTAGCCTCGTTTTCGTCGGACCGTAATCTTTGAATTGGACGAAATGTCGAATCGTTCGTCGAGCGACCGAACCACGAAATCGATGAAATAGTCCGCAGTTAATTAGATTTACTTTAGCAATCTGTTATGGTGAGAGTGTGTGTGCGTGTGTGCGCGCGTGTGTGTCTGTGTTTGTTTGTGTGTGCGTGTGTGTGTGTGTATGCGTGTGTGTGTGCGTGTGTGTGTGTGTGTGTGTGTGTGTGTGTGTCTGCTACCGCTAGAGCGCGATGGTTATACGAGAAATGCATTCCTTTGGCTGTTTGCACGAGATCCCACGATGACCATATGTCTCTCTGCGGTCCTCTTTGTTGTCTGTCTCTGTCTCTCTATGTTGTCTGTTTGTACCTGTGTCTGTTGTCTTCTGTATGTCTGCGTGTCTCTTTATGTCTGTCTTTGCGTTGTTGTCGGTGTGAAGTTGCGACGTAGTCAACGAGATCGCAGTGAAAGAAATGGATGTGAGAGTAAGGTAAGACACGAAAGAGAAACGAAGGTAAGAAAAGTGAACGGCAGAGGTAGACACATGTCATGGAAGAAGAGGAACAGAGCTGGAGACAGGTAAGCAGTGAAATAAGCAGAGAGATACAGACAGAGAAAGAGTGTGTGGGGGAGAGAGAGAGAGAGAGGGGGAGAAAATAGAAAGAGAGAGTGATATATAGAGAAAAAGACATATGGATATACATGTATAATATAATATACCACATAATAGAGACAGAGAAGGGAGAGAGAGCCAGCCAGACAGAGAGACAGAGAGACAGAGAGACAGCGAGACATAGAGAGGGGCCAACAGAGACCCAGACAGAGAAAGACGTAGATTAACAGAGACAGAGACCTAAAAGTAGAGACATAAAGCGAGGGAGAAAGGGAGACAGACAGAGACAGAGATAAAGACAGAGACATGGTGAGCGCTGATAAAGACAGCTTCTTCTGGTCACGAAAGGCGTCATTCGGCCGACAAAGAAAACCGAAGCGACATATCTCAAGTGAAGAATAAAACGAACAATTTGAAAGACGCGTATATACATGTACTCAGCCACATCGCCAGCATCATTTATGCGGCATCACCACCACCACCACCACCACCACCACCACCACCACCCTCATCATCATCACCACCACCACCACCCTCATCATCACCACCACCACCACCACCACCACCCTCATCATCATCACCACCACCACCACCCTCATCATCACCATCACCACCACCACCACCACCCTCATCATCATCAACACCACCACCACCACCACCCTCATCATCACCATCACCACCACCACCACCCTCATCATCATCACCACCACCACCACCCTCATCATCATCATCACCACCACCACCATCCTCATCATCATCACCACCACCACCACCACCACCCTCATCATCATCACCACCACCACCACCACCACCACCACCCTCATCATCACCATCACCACCACCACCACCCTCATCATCATCACCACCACCACCACCACCCTCATCATCACCATCACCACCACCTCCACCCTCATCATCATCACCACCACCACCACCACCACCACCACTCTCATCATCACCATCACCACCACCACCACCACCACCACCCTCATCATCACCATCACCACCACCACCACCCCCACCCTCATCATCATCATCACCACCACCACCACCACCACCCTCATCATCACCATCACCACCACCACCACCCTCATCATCATCACCACCACCACCACCATCATCATTATCACCACCACCACCACCCTCATCATCACCATCACCACCACCACCACCTCCACCACCACCACCCTCATCATCATCACCACCACCACCACCATCACCACCACCACCACCACCAACACCAACACCAACACCACCACCACCACCACCAACACTACCACCAACACCACCA
This sequence comes from Lumbricus terrestris, assembly GCA_949752735.1. NCBI lineage: Eukaryota > Metazoa > Annelida > Clitellata > Crassiclitellata > Lumbricidae > Lumbricus > Lumbricus terrestris. The sequence goes on along the minus strand of OX457040.1, from coordinate 18,051,866 downwards.
CCAACACCACCACCACCACCACCATAATCATCATCATCACCTTCATAATCATCATCATCATCTTCATTATCATCATTATCACCATCACCACAAACAGCGAATCCTGCACCCAGCACACGACGATTCAGTATAGCGTACAACTGACGACATCAAAAAACGTCCCATTTATATAGCGCCAACGGCTTTAAGCCCTAAAAATACGTCGGGCGTTAAACGTCTGGTCAATTAAAGCAGAACAACAACAGCAGCTGTTGTCTTCGAGCTGCGGAGACAAAAGCCCAGGCGACGCAGAAGCGGCAGGCAGCGTCATCAGCAACGGTGACAACGCCGGCGACGACGATGATGATGATGGCACAATGCTTCACTTAACGGTGGCTTGGATCTAAAAGTCCAATAATCGCCGGCGTTTTGGACAAGAACGGCTCAGCAGCAGCAGCAGTAGCAGCAGCAGCAGCAGCAGCAGCAATGCCAAGACGTTCGTGGTGGAAATCGCGACCAATATTGAGGCGACTGCATGGGTAGACTAGACCGCCGCTGCTGCCACGGTCGCCGTCAAAGATATTAAACTCATCTGGCGCGTTGACGGAAGAGCTCTCTCTCCCTTTCTCTCTCTTCACCGGCGCTAATCTTAGATTTACTGTCGCAGGACTCATGCCACGTCTATCCGGTAGGAAGGGAGTTCTTTCCGCTGTACGGCGTTAGGTTTTTTGTAGAGTAATTTAGGTTTCGTCAAGGGTCTCGACAGAACGCTTGTGCTAATAGGTTGTTGGTTAGCGAGTGAAGATAGGCTGAGTATAATAGCCTGCTACGGGGGAACCACGTTGGACACTGCACGTGGGCGCTTGGACCTGTGTGTCATTACAAGAAACGCTCTAGCCTACTATTATAATGCACTCGTCTATTGGACATTGCATGTGTGTGTATTTGTAGTTTAACGTCACTGTGTGGTAACAAAGACCATTAGCGACGCCCTCCTCCTTTATCCAGGCTTGGGACTGGCACTGACAGAGTGCAACCAGTGGCGGAGTTAAATGGACATTGCAGTAGACATCATCTGAGGTCTTGCTGATCTGAAAGGACTTATTTTCTCATGAACAGTATAGTGTCCAACTCAACATGATTGTGTGTTCGCCGTGATGAACTTGTACATAATGAAAAATCTGGTGAATCTATAGTTTAGGCTTTCAGATGAGGAGTTGCACTCTGAAATGCACACACCATGATTCGTATCTTAGGGTAGGTGTTGCGACGTATACAGCGTTCTGCATCGTGTCAGAGTTTCAATCGCAGTTGGATTTGCTTCTGGAATTTCTCCAGTGGTGATGATGATGAAGCGCCATCCACTGTATCCGGCTACTGCGTGGGGATGGTTCCTGACTCTATGGCAGACGTCAAAGGGTAAGTAAGAACAAAGAACGGTAGGCGTTCGTCATTGTTTTAGCCACAGCATTGTTACGACGAAACGGCTTTTGCAAACGGGTGATATGCACGCAGAATGAAAGACTTTTAAATATTGGTCAACTCTGGTAGATAATAATTGTTTTGCTTAATCTGCGATGTTCCGCAAGCTCAATTTCAACAGGAACAATGTAGACAATACGAGACATGCTTAGATTTTGGTGCATATCAGGCTTTATCAGCAAGGCCGTCGATCCTGGTGAGTGATGGGTGGTATTCCCTCCCCACTGTTAGACTTTCTAATCTCTCATAATTATTCTGGCAGTCCAAACGTAGGCTATATGATAGGCCCTAATGTGCAGAATTTTAAAGAACTTAACTTTTTACACCAACCGAGAGGCTTACTGAACTCAGAAGAGGGAAGCAATTCACTACATTGCATCATTTGCCCTATATGGTATAGAATGTATTAATATTGTTTTACTCGTTGCATTACTCACATAGGCTAATCAGGGCCGGATTAAGAAATGTGGGGGTCCTGTTTGGGAAATTTGTTGCGGATCTTCGGCCGAAAATTCTGATGACCTTTTGTGGAATATACCGATTATTTCCCCTCCGAAAAGTTGAAGACCTTTTTTAGTCGTCGTTTTAGTAGTCGTTTGGTTGAAATTTGCAAAAGAATCTAAAATTTGTCGAAAATTTTCCCCCGCATGTGTGGGTCCCTTAAGTGTGGGCCCTGTTCGGCCGAACATGCTGAACATGCCTTAATCCGTACTCACTTCTATATTACATGGGCTTCTAAAGGAACGCAGGTCTATGCACACTTTTCCAGAAGACAGTTCCCTCCCACTCATTTCGGAGCAGATTTACAGCCCAGCAGCATGTCAGATAAACAAATGTGGAAGCCAGGGTATACGTCTTGTACTCCACTATATTATAGAGCGCACCTGGAATTATTGTAGTCAGTATACTCTCTCTCGCACTGGATTCAAACGATTTTACACACAAATCAAACCAGATCCGGTCAATATCTAGTTGCTAGGAGATCAGTACAGTGAGATAGGGAGGCAACCTCTCTCAGATATATTTGAAAAAAGTAAGAAGCCGTATGAACGAAATAGAAAACAACTCTATATATATAGGTAATCCAAAGCTTTTCAGTTCTCCGGTCAATTCAATTCTTTTTGTAAAGTCTTCGATGTAATTCAGATTAAAAGTTAAGATTATAGACTTTATCTCTATACCGCCTAAATATAATCTATTTAGCCTGGCCTCTGGTTTTTCCCATCTGTCGGATTTCTTCTGGCTTCTCGAACGAATTATGAATTATTGGTCATGTGTTGTTATAGCTATAGGTGCTACCTTATAATAGAGTGATAATTCGTTACGCTACAGTACAAGTGCTTGGGAACAGATAATGAAACATATAGATCACATCATGTTGTTTTGCTCTAAACAACCATTGACGAATGTTTTTGGACACTGTTGATGTAATGACACTTTAGAAGTTCTATGCGACTGAGCAGGACTCACACAAGTATACACAGCAGTAGAAGAATATAAGTATGAAAAATTTGCTTAACTAAGAACAAAACAATTATAGTTTCTGCTATATGAGCTGAGAACGATTATCAGATTACCAATGAACCGTCATGGATTTGTGAGAATTAAAATGCATAACGTTGTCAAACTGTGCGTAATCTATAATCCTCAATTTAAACGTCTCTTTCATCTTCAAAAGATGGTAGGCCTATGCGTCAAATTAATAATTTTTATTTGTTGTAATAGCATTATTTGTAATACTACTATAATTGCTGCTGTTACTGCTATAATTGCTACTATACTCCTACTACTACTGCTGCAGTGCTGCTGCTACTGTTGCTGATGCTGATGCTGCTATGCGGCTGCCGCTGTACTACTACTAGCGCTACTATTGCTACGACTACTGCTGCTGATGTTGCTGCTGTCGCTGCTGCTACTAACATGCCATTATCACTGCAACACCTGCAGCACTAGCAACAACTAATACTAATACTACTACTACTACTACAATTAATCTACATCCATCACCACTGCCACCGCTGTCAATTCCACCGTCACCACAAGTCCACAGCTATTATATTTTTTATTATTATTATAATAATAATTGTTATTATTATTATTATTATTATTATTATCTATTGATTCAATTTAATTCCAATAACTGATTACTCCCTATAACATTAATATTTTTATTACAATGTAATTTTTGTCTATCTCGATGTACCAGGTTGCGGTTTGCCAACCTGTTTTTGCTTATTAAACGAATACACACATCATTATTATTATTATTATTATTATTATTATTATTATTATTATTATTATTATTATTATTATTATTATTATTATTATTATTACTATTATCCTTTTATTGATTCAAAAAATATTACAAACAGTCAAACAGTGCAAAAGCTATGTGCATTTGGGCGAGTCCAACCACCCTCATCCATGTCAATTAAGGGCTTAATAAACGACCCTGCGAAAGCCACAGCATTAAATTATTATTATTATTATTATTTTTTTTTAAAATAATTATTATTATTATAACACACATTTATTTTTTCAAAAGAAATGACAAAGTCATTTACAAGCTAATGTCTATGTTCCTTTGTTATTATTATTATTATTATTATTATTATTATTATTATTATTATTATTATTATTATTATTATTATTATTGCTCCAATTGTTATTATCATTATTACTATTTTTACTAATATCATGATCATCACTTTTCAACTTATTTTTTTCATCATCATCGTCGTCATCATCAGAATAATAATAATCATTTATATAGAGCATGATATTTCAAAGTGTGAGAAAGAACCTTGTTAATTGGGGTTTTAAGTGATACGAAGTATTACTAATATTATAGTATCACAGAGAACATGATAGCGTTTAGTCAGCTATGGACTAAAGTTAGTCGTAGTCATAGGCGTACGAGGCGGGGGTACAGGGGGGCAAATGCCACCCCCAAATTTCGAGCAAACTGTTTTTCGGGCAAGCAGACCCGGGAAATGACTTTTAAAAAAGGTCGTCAACTTTTTTATGAGAAAAAGTTGTATTTTCCACGAGATTTCAGGATTTCTTTTCGGGCAGAAGTTCAATCTTTGCCCCCCCCCCCCCGCCCACTGCTGAAATCTCCCGTACGCCTATGGTCGTAGTCCTTGGTCGGTTATAGGCCACGATGATTTCTTCATCAGAAAAGAAGCATGAGTGAATAAATTCAGTCTGGCTGCAGCTAATACGCTTCGTGAAGCTGTGATTCATCACTTTTGGTTGAATGCATGCAAACTATCTGCATGAAATATCGCCTCAGCGTAGTCTATGTCTAAAAGATTTCATGCCATTGCATTGCAGTCTCAGTGTGTGCTTCGCATGTCAATGTTAGTTATATTGTTTTGTGCTTACATTGCAGTGATCACATGATAGTATATATGCACTTGCACTGCATGAACTTATACACCACAACAGTACTTTGCCTTGCATTTCATTATCGTACATTGCAGTTTATTTTATTAGAAAACATTGTGCGGATTGTAAGTCTATATCAACACGTCAGTCAGTCAGTCAGTCAGTCAGTCAGTCAGTCAGTCAGTCAGTCAGTCAATCAGTCAATCAAGTCTGTCAGTCCGTTTGAAAGCTGTTAGTGCTTCGTTTTTAAAACCGGTTCCATGAAACCGGTTTCTCATGATTTTCTTAAACTTTGTCCTGCGTGTAGATGCTAACTTTTACTCCGATGACAGAATCTTGAAGAGGGTAACAAGTCTAAGACAACCATCGCCACAACACTAATCAACTTGAATTTCATCAACCGAAGTGCTTGTCAACGTGATGCCTGTCTCTTGACTTAGCTTATACATATATGTTCTTCTGTCTCTCTATATGCTCCTGTTTGTATGCTTCTGCAACATTACGATGTGTATGTATACCGTCTCTGTGGCTGTCTCTCTGCCTCCGTCTCTCTGACAGTCTACATCTGTCTCCATGCCTGTCTCGTCTAACTTTTCCTCTTTTTCCTCTTTGATACTGATGTACTGTATCTCTCTCTACCTTACTGTCTCCGTAACCGTCTCTCTACCTCTCTCTCTGTGTCTCTGTCACCGTCTTTCTATCTCTGTCTCCGTAACCGTCTTTCTCTGTGTCTGTCTCTGTCTCCGTCATCGTCTCTCTCTGTCTGTCTGTGTCTGTCTCTTTCTCCGTCACCGTCTCCCTCTCTGTCTGTCTCTCTGTCACCGTCTCTCTCTCTCTGTCTGTGTCACCGTCTTTCTATCTCTGTCTCCCTCACCGTCTCTCTCTCTCTCTCTCTGTCTGACTTCCTGTCTCTCTGTCTCTCTCTAGTTTTATGTCTACCTCACACATCTGCATGCCTTTTCATCTGGCCTGGCCCCCTCCTCTTTCCAATTCTCCTGTCAACAATATACCCCAATTCTTCACCGAATTCCTCGCTAACCTAATTTAAGTGATATTGGCCTTGGCGTTCACGCGGACCCACTCAGCCGTACGCACAGCAGGACGAAGTGGGACAGCCAGCAGGACAACCAGACAGATGTTATAAGACGGCCAGTGAAAAGCACTAAAACTGAAGCTCGCGGTTAGCGTTGGCACTTGTCGCACGAAACTCGTGATGGATGCCTTTGTCTAAGGTCGTCGGATCCAGCAGTGCAGCACTCTGCACTCTGCACTTTGGACGCCGGAGAGTGCTGATTAGCAAACACACAAAAGCACACACGAACCCACACACGTAATATATATATATATATATAATATATATATATATATTACATATACATATATATTTGATATATATATAATATTACATATTTACATGTATATAATTTTATAATATATATTATATATATTATATATATATATACGTTCATCAACGCTGTGAATATAATGTAGCCTCTAACCGCACGGTGCAAGTTGCAGCGTCATCACTATAATACGTCACCTTCAATTTAAATGTATATATATATATTATACACGTGCATTCATTCATCAATATATATAAGTTGCTATGGCACGTAAACATGTATAAAATATTATAATATAATGTATTGACACATACATCATACAGGTATTCGTATTTTATGTATCTAGAATCTAGATTCTAGAATAATGCATATCGTTTATAACACAAGTGGCTATAGAGAAGTAAAAGGTATATTATTTTCCATAAATCATGTAGGCCTATACTTACAGTATACCCCGTGAAAATATACCATAACATGAAGCAATTTTTTAATATTATAATAAATATACACTATTCCTACATGTATTATGTATTTGCCTATATACAATACATATTACGAATATTATAATAGTCTATTACTGAAGCATATACTGCAGTGATTGCGAAAAAACGATTCACTGGAATCATCATAAGCAGATAATTATATATGTATAATTGTGTATAATTATATATAATAGCAATCGGAATTAATATTAATTCTGTTTATCGCATCTATCATCTGTTTATAAGTTGCATCCGCCATTGACTTATTGCAGCGTCAGTTCCGTGCTGCTGTGTTATTTTACGACAGTGTGTCATAGCAAAGGTGATTAGTGTCGCCCTCCTCCTTAATCCAGGCTTGGGGCTGGCACTTTCAGAATACAAACACTGGCGGAGTTGAGTTATGTAGGTTTCAAGCCTTCCGCAGATTTTGTTGTCCACGGGATTTGTTTACTGATTTAGGTCTGGACTGTTTTTGAGGCCAAACTGCGGGACGTAAGAAATCAAGAGTTTCTTTTATCATCAGCTCGGTGGGTTGAAGCCCGTGTATGTGGCCTACTATCCTGACATTTCTATATATTTAGCAAGAATTTCTCCGTTAACCTATGATTCGATGCCTGGAGAAGAGGAGGGGAGGGGCGGCATTAATAAGCTTTGATATGACACATTGGATCCTTACAGATTATGTCCTTACAGGGTTGTGAGGAGTTTTCCCCGTCGTATTTAAAGAAATAACAACGTTAAATCTTTTCAATAAAGTATATTATATCTTCTCGTTGTGTTCTTCCATTTATCCGTCCAGTCACCATCATACCTATCTCGACACTGTTCACCTGCTATTATTACACGTATATTACAACAGAAAAATAAGTATGCACCCACCCCTGCCAGAACAATCCTGACATACGCCCATTGCATTTAAGACAATGTTCTGGGTAAAACAATAAAAGTTTAAAAATACAGTAAAACTAGAACATTGTCTAGTAGAGTTCCAAACCAGATAAACACACAACAATATCACCTAAATTAAACACACAGTAACAAATAACACTATAATATATACGAAAAACATTAGGCTCTAACCTAACAAAACAAAATCTGACTACCCTCAGATGTAAACAAAATAACAACAGAAAAACATGACTTAATTAAACCTTAACTAATCTAACAACATAACCTAGTTATATAGACCTAACCTAGTGTCGGTCTTATCCAAAGCTAAACTGAACTACAACCTCATACCTTAAAACAACCTTGAAAGTGCATCACAGTTTTTATTAGAAGTACCCCTACGATGCTTAATTTCAATGTCAAAGGGTTGTAAGGATAACAGCCAGCGTGTCAACTTAGAATTATTAGGTGCACAAGCTGTCAAATATTTCAATGGGTTATGATCAGTATATAGCAATATTTTAGCACCTATTAAATAATGCTCAAACCGTTGTAAAGCAAAAATAACAGCATAACTTTCCTTTTCAATTGTACTCCACCTTTGCTGAGTTTCAGACAGCTTACGTGATGCATATGCAATAGGCCTTTCACATCCATCCCTTAATTGAGCTAAACAAACCCCTACTGCATAATCTGAAGCATCAGTCTGAACAATAAAAGGATCATGAAAGTCTGGTGCAATTAAGACATGAGAACTCATCAAAGCCTCCTTTAATCTTATAAACGCATCATAAGCTTTACTAGGACAATCCAAACAAAACATATTACGACTTTTAGTCAACTCAGTTAATGGTAATGCAACCTCTGCATAACTAGGAATAAAAGCTCTATAATATCCGCATAATCCTAGAAAATGTCTCAACTCCTTCTTGGTATTTGGAAGTGGTATATTTTGTATAGCTGAAACTTTATCCTGATCCACTTCCTTCACTCCAGAACCCAATAAATGGCCTAACCATTTTACTTTAGCTTTACCAAACACACACTTAGAAAGTTTAAGAGTCAAACCAGATTTTTGAATCGAAAACAATACATCTTCCAAATGTTTTAAATGTTCTTTCCACGATTCAGAATGAATAGCAAAGTCATCAATATAGGCATCAGCATAATCAGAGTGTGGCTCCAAAATCTTATTGGCAATACGCTGGTAAGTAGCACTAGCTCCCTTCAATCCAAAAGGCATCCTTAGCCACTGATACATTCCTCTATGCGTGACAAAAGCAGTAAGTTCCTTAGAATCTTCCTGCATTGGCACCTGCCAATACCCAGACGAACAATCAAGAGTTGTAATGTATTTAGCACTAGCCACTTGATTAATCAAATCTTCAGTTTGACACATAGGAAAACAATCGGAAAGTGAAAAAGAATTTAATCCCCTATAATCACAACATAGCCTAAGACTTTTACCATCCGCCTTCCTCACACAAACAACAGGATGAGCCCAAGGACTTTTTGATTCCTCAATCAGTCCATCAGCCAACAGCTGAGTGATTTGACGGTCAACCTCTCCTTTAAATAATTGGGGTATCCTATATGGTTTCTGCCTACGTGGATGAACCTCCCCTTGTAACCTTATGGAATGTGTTCCCAACTTACATAACCCTGGTTTATCATCAAATAAATATGTAAATTTCTGTAAAAGTTTTCGCAAATCCTGTTGCTGATCCAAATCCAGATGTGTAAAGTCAATTTGATCAAAAATAGTAGTCCTGTCTATCGTCTCGGTCACATCTACTGGTTGACAGTCTACCCGACCAAAATCCTCTTCACCATCACATATTAAGTAATTTAGGTTTCGTCAAGGGTCTCGACAGAACGCTTGTGCTAATAGGTTGTTGGTTAGCGAGTGAAGATAGGCTGAGTATAATAGCCTGCTACGGGGGAACCACGTTGGACACTGCACGTGGGCGCTTGGACCTGTGTGTCATTACAAGAAACGCTCTAGCCTACTATTATAATGCACTCGTCTATTGGACATTGCATGTGTGTGTATTTGTAGTTTAACGTCACTGTGTGGTAACAAAGACCATTAGCGACGCACTCCTCCTTTATCCAGGCTTGGGACTGGCACTGACAGAGTGCAACCAGTGGCGGAGTTAAATGGACATTGCAGTAGACATCATCTGAGGTCTTGCTGATCTGAAAGGACTTATTTTCTCATGAACAGTATAGTGTCCAACTCAACATGATTGTGTGTTCGCCGTGATGAACTTGTACATAATGAAAAATCTGGTGAATCTATAGTTTAGGCTTTCAGATGAGGAGTTGCACTCTGAAATGCACACACCATGATTCGTATCTTAGGGTAGGTGTTGCGACGTATACAGCGTTCTGCATCGTGTCAGAGTTTCAATCGCAGTTGGATTTGCTTCTGGAATTTCTCCAGTGGTGATGATGATGAAGCGCCATGCACTGTATCCGGCTACTGCGTGGGGATGGTTCCTGACTCTATGGCAGACGTCAAAGGGTAAGTAAGAACAAAGAACGGTAGGCGTTCGTCATTGTTTTAGCCACAGCATTGTTACGACGAAACGGCTTTTGCAAACGGGTGATATGCACGCAGAATGAAAGACTTTTAAATATTGGTCAACTCTGGTAGATAATAATTGTTTTGCTTAATCTGCGATGTTCCGCAAGCTCAATTTCAACAGGAACAATGTAGACAATACGAGACATGCTTAGATTTTGGTGCATATCAGGCTTTATCAGCAAGGCCGTCGATCCTGGTGAGTGATGGGTGGTATTCCCTCCCCACTGTTAGACTTTCTAATCTCTCATAATTATTCTGGCAGTCCAAACGTAGGCTATATGATAGGCCCTAATGTGCAGAATTTTAAAGAACTTAACTTTTTACACCAACCGAGAGGCTTACTGAACTCAGAAGAGGGAAGCAATTCACTACATTGCATCATTTGCCCTATATGGTATAGAATGTATTAATATTGTTTTACTCGTTGCATTACTCACATAGGCTAATCAGGGCCGGATTAAGAAATGTGGGGGTCCTGTTTGGGAAATTTGTTGCGGATCTTCGGCCGAAAATTCTGATGACCTTTTGTGGAATATACCGATTATTTCCCCTCCGAAAAGTTGAAGACCTTTTTTAGTCGTCGTTTTAGTAGTCGTTTGGTTGAAATTTGCAAAAGAATCTAAAATTTGTCGAAAATTTTCCCCCGCATGTGTGGGTCCCTTAAGTGTGGGCCCTGTTCGGCCGAACATGCTGAACATGCCTTAATCCGTACTCACTTCTATATTACATGGGCTTCTAAAGGAACGCAGGTCTATGCACACTTTTCCAGAAGACAGTTCCCTCCCACTCATTTCGGAGCAGATTTACAGCCCAGCAGCATGTCAGATAAACAAATGTGGAAGCCAGGGTATACGTCTTGTACTCCACTATATTATAGAGCGCACCTGGAATTATTGTAGTCAGTATACTCTCTCTCGCACTGGATTCAAACGATTTTACACACAAATCAAACCAGATCCGGTCAATATCTAGTTGCTAGGAGATCAGTACAGTGAGATAGGGAGGCAACCTCTCTCAGATATATTTGAAAAAAGTAAGAAGCCGTATGAACGAAATAGAAAACAACTCTATATATATAGGTAATCCAAAGCTTTTCAGTTCTCCGGTCAATTCAATTCTTTTTGTAAAGTCTTCGATGTAATTCAGATTAAAAGTTAAGATTATAGACTTTATCTCTATACCGCCTAAATATAATCTATTTAGCCTGGCCTCTGGTTTTTCCCATCTGTCGGATTTCTTCTGGCTTCTCGAACGAATTATGAATTATTGGTCATGTGTTGTTATAGCTATAGGTGCTACCTTATAATAGAGTGATAATTCGTTACGCTACAGTACAAGTGCTTGGGAACAGATAATGAAACATATAGATCACATCATGTTGTTTTGCTCTAAACAACCATTGACGAATGTTTTTGGACACTGTTGATGTAATGACACTTTAGAAGTTCTATGCGACTGAGCAGGACTCACACAAGTATACACAGCAGTAGAAGAATATAAGTATGAAAAATTTGCTTAACTAAGAACAAAACAATTATAGTTTCTGCTATATGAGCTGAGAACGATTATCAGATTACCAATGAACCGTCATGGATTTGTGAGAATTAAAATGCATAACGTTGTCAAACTGTGCGTAATCTATAATCCTCAATTTAAACGTCTCTTTCATCTTCAAAAGATGGTAGGCCTATGCGTCAAATTAATAATTTTTATTTGTTGTAATAGCATTATTTGTAATACTACTATAATTGCTGCTGTTACTGCTATAATTGCTACTATACTCCTACTACTACTGCTGCAGTGCTGCTGCTACTGTTGCTGATGCTGATGCTGCTATGCGGCTGCCGCTGTACTACTACTAGCGCTACTATTGCTACGACTACTGCTGCTGATGTTGCTGCTGTCGCTGCTGCTACTAACATGCCATTATCACTGCAACACCTGCAGCACTAGCAACAACTAATACTAATACTACTACTACTACTACAATTAATCTACATCCATCACCACTGCCACCGCTGTCAATTCCACCGTCACCACAAGTCCACAGCTATTATATTTTTTATTATTATTATAATAATAATTGTTATTATTATTATTATTATTATTATTATTATCTATTGATTCAATTTAATTCCAATAACTGATTACTCCCTATAACATTAATATTTTTATTACAATGTAATTTTTGTCTATCTCGATGTACCAGGTTGCGGTTTGCCAACCTGTTTTTGCTTATTAAACGAATACACACATCATCATTATTATTATTATTATTATTATTATTATTATTATTATTATTATTATTATTATTATTATTATTATTATTACTATTATCCTTTTATTGATTCAAAAAATATTACAAACAGTCAAACAGTGCAAAAGCTATGTGCATTTGGGCGAGTCCAACCACCCTCATCCATGTCAATTAAGGGCTTAATAAACGACCCTGCGAAAGCCACAGCATTAAATTATTATTATTATTATTATTTTTTTTTTAAATAATTATTATTATTATAACACACATTTATTTTTTCAAAAGAAATGACAAAGTCATTTACAAGCTAATGTCTATGTTCCTTTGTTATTATTATTATTATTATTATTATTATTATTATTATTATTATTATTATTATTATTATTATTATTGCTCCAATTGTTATTATCATTATTACTATTTTTACTAATATCATGATCATCACTTTTCAACTTATTTTTTTCATCATCATCGTCGTCATCATCAGAATAATAATAATCATTTATATAGAGCATGATATTTCAAAGTGTGAGAAAGAACCTTGTTAATTGGGGTTTTAAGTGATACGAAGTATTACTAATATTATAGTATCACAGAGAACATGATAGCGTTTAGTCAGCTATGGACTAAAGTTAGTCGTAGTCATAGGCGTACGAGGCGGGGGTACAGGGGGGCAAATGCCACCCCCAAATTTCGAGCAAACTGTTTTTCGGGCAAGCAGACCCGGGAAATGACTTTTAAAAAAGGTCGTCAACTTTTTTATGAGAAAAAGTTGTATTTTCCACGAGATTTCAGGATTTCTTTTCGGGCAGAAGTTCAATCTTTGCCCCCCCCCCCCGCCCACTGCTGAAATCTCCCGTACGCCTATGGTCGTAGTCCTTGGTCGGTTATAGGCCACGATGATTTCTTCATCAGAAAAGAAGCATGAGTGAATAAATTCAGTCTGGCTGCAGCTAATACGCTTCGTGAAGCTGTGATTCATCACTTTTGGTTGAATGCATGCAAACTATCTGCATGAAATATCGCCTCAGCGTAGTCTATGTCTAAAAGATTTCATGCCATTGCATTGCAGTCTCAGTGTGTGCTTCGCATGTCAATGTTAGTTATATTGTTTTGTGCTTACATTGCAGTGATCACATGATAGTATATATGCACTTGCACTGCATGAACTTATACACCACAACAGTACTTTGCCTTGCATTTCATTATCGTACATTGCAGTTTATTTTATTAGAAAACATTGTGCGGATTGTAAGTCTATATCAACACGTCAGTCAGTCAGTCAGTCAGTCAGTCAGTCAGTCAGTCAGTCAGTCAGTCAGTCAATCAGTCAATCAAGTCTGTCAGTCCGTTTGAAAGCTGTTAGTGCTTCGTTTTTAAAACCGGTTCCATGAAACCGGTTTCTCATGATTTTCTTAAACTTTGTCCTGCGTGTAGATGCTAACTTTTACTCCGATGACAGAATCTTGAAGAGGGTAACAAGTCTAAGACAACCATCGCCACAACACTAATCAACTTGAATTTCATCAACCGAAGTGCTTGTCAACGTGATGCCTGTCTCTTGACTTAGCTTATACATATATGTTCTTCTGTCTCTCTATATGCTCCTGTTTGTATGCTTCTGCAACATTACGATGTGTATGTATACCGTCTCTGTGGCTGTCTCTCTGCCTCCGTCTCTCTGACAGTCTACATCTGTCTCCATGCCTGTCTCGTCTAACTTTTCCTCTTTTTCCTCTTTGATACTGATGTACTGTATCTCTCTCTACCTTACTGTCTCCGTAACCGTCTCTCTACCTCTCTCTCTGTGTCTCTGTCACCGTCTTTCTATCTCTGTCTCCGTAACCGTCTTTCTCTGTGTCTGTCTCTGTCTCCGTCATCGTCTCTCTCTGTCTGTCTGTGTCTGTCTCTTTCTCCGTCACCGTCTCCCTCTCTGTCTGTCTCTCTGTCACCGTCTCTCTCTCTCTGTCTGTGTCACCGTCTTTCTATCTCTGTCTCCCTCACCGTCTCTCTCTCTCTCTCTGTCTGACTTCCTGTCTCTCTGTCTCTCTCTAGTTTTATGTCTACCTCACACATCTGCATGCCTTTTCATCTGGCCTGGCCCCCTCCTCTTTCCAATTCTCCTGTCAACAATATACCCCAATTCTTCACCGAATTCCTCGCTAACCTAATTTAAGTGATATTGGCCTTGGCGTTCACGCGGACCCACTCAGCCGTACGCACAGCAGGACGAAGTGGGACAGCCAGCAGGACAACCAGACAGATGTTATAAGACGGCCAGTGAAAAGCACTAAAACTGAAGCTCGCGGTTAGCGTTGGCACTTGTCGCACGAAACTCGTGATGGATGCCTTTGTCTAAGGTCGTCGGATCCAGCAGTGCAGCACTCTGCACTCTGCACTTTGGACGCCGGAGAGTGCTGATTAGCAAACACACAAAAGCACACACGAACCCACACACGTAATATATATATATATATAATATATATATATATATTACATATACATATATATTTGATATATATATAATATTACATATTTACATGTATATAATTTTATAATATATATTATATATATTATATATATATATACGTTCATCAACGCTGTGAATATAATGTAGCCTCTAACCGCACGGTGCAAGTTGCAGCGTCATCACTATAATACGTCACCTTCAATTTAAATGTATATATATATATTATACACGTGCATTCATTCATCAATATATATAAGTTGCTATGGCACGTAAACATGTATAAAATATTATAATATAATGTATTGACACATACATCATACAGGTATTCGTATTTTATGTATCTAGAATCTAGATTCTAGAATAATGCATATCGTTTATAACACAAGTGGCTATAGAGAAGTAAAAGGTATATTATTTTCCATAAATCATGTAGGCCTATACTTACAGTATACCCCGTGAAAATATACCATAACATGAAGCAATTTTTTAATATTATAATAAATATACACTATTCCTACATGTATTATGTATTTGCCTATATACAATACATATTACGAATATTATAATAGTCTATTACTGAAGCATATACTGCAGTGATTGCGAAAAAACGATTCACTGGAATCATCATAAGCAGATAATTATATATGTATAATTGTGTATAATTATATATAATAGCAATCGGAATTAATATTAATTCTGTTTATCGCATCTATCATCTGTTTATAAGTTGCATCCGCCATTGACTTATTGCAGCGTCAGTTCCGTGCTGCTGTGTTATTTTACGACAGTGTGTCATAGCAAAGGTGATTAGTGTCGCCCTCCTCCTTAATCCAGGCTTGGGGCTGGCACTTTCAGAATACAAACACTGGCGGAGTTGAGTTATGTAGGTTTCAAGCCTTCCGCAGATTTTGTTGTCCACGGGATTTGTTTACTGATTTAGGTCTGGACTGTTTTTGAGGCCAAACTGCGGGACGTAAGAAATCAAGAGTTTCTTTTATCATCAGCTCGGTGGGTTGAAGCCCGTGTATGTGGCCTACTATCCTGACATTTCTATATATTTAGCAAGAATTTCTCCGTTAACCTATGATTCGATGCCTGGAGAAGAGGAGGGGAGGGGCGGCATTAATAAGCTTTGATATGACACATTGGATCCTTACAGATTATGTCCTTACAGGGTAATGGTCCTACCGTGCACTTTTGGTATCCTCGTGGTAACCTCTTTAATGGGACGCGTGATTGTAAGTTACCCTCCGCATAATGAATGCAATATGTTTGTACTTTGGTCCAACTCTGGATTTAATTTGTTTTCGGCATTTCTTTTGGGACATTGTAAAGTCTGAAATGGATAATTCTCTTTTGATTGCGACCGTCGCTTTAGAGCCTACATCCATAGGCTTTGTATTGAGGGACAGCAATGTGGTCACACTGATCAGATATAAAATCCTTACTGCTGATATGATTCTACAAGAAAGATTACAGTATTCTGATATTTTCTGATGGCTTTATCAAGTCATTCCTGTGAAAATAATCACATTAAGTTTTCTGGGCAAAAACGTTATAGGAAGATTGCTTTCGCTAGAAACAATGAATTGAATGTGTCTGTGCAAACAGTGAATGAACTACGACCTACATGTGCATGTATGTAGGAACAATTGCATGAAAGTTGGTTTTTTAGAAACATTTATTTTAATTGTTCAGTACAAAATTAATAGTTTTCGATCGAAGCAATTATGCGAAAGTTTATTTCGCTAGAAACAATTAATTCGAAGGTTTCTATGGAAACAATTGTAATTCGAAGGTTTCTATGGAAACAACTGTAATTCGAAAATTTCTATAGAAACAATTGTAATTCGAAGCTTTCTATGGAAACAATTGTAATTCGAAGGTTTCTATGGAAACAATTGCAATTCGAAGCTTTCTATGGAAACAATTGTAATTCGAAGCTTTCTATGGAAACAATTGTAATTCGAAGGTTTCTATGGAAACAATTGCAATTCGAAGCTTTCTATGGAAACAATTGTAATTCGAAGCTTTCTATGGAAACAATTATTGTAATTCGAAGGTTTCTATAGAAACAACTGTAATTCGAAGGTTTCTATGGAAACAATTAGGTGAATGTTGGTTTTTCTCTCTCTAGAAACAGTTATGTGTAGGTTTCCTATGCAAACTGTTGTATACGTGAAGGTTTTTATCTATACAATTGTTTGAAGATTTATCTCAAGACAGTAATTCATCGATTGTTTTACAGACAAAATAATAGTTGCTATATAAACGTTTTTACATGTTGGCTTCTGATCCTATTATGGTTTCTATGGAGATAAACACACAATGATCTTTATGGAAACAATAATTGGTGGCTTCCACAAAACAAGCTAATCATAGTCATCTATGAAATATTATCCGTTGACAGATTCAATAAAAAGAAATTTACAATAATGATCTTTGTGGAAATAGTCATGTCTACAGATACAATGGTATATGTGGTTGCTATGGAGACAACCATACCGGTCGTTGCTATGTAACCGTTCTATGTATACGTCATCTTGATTGTTGATTGTATGTATACACCATACACTATACCTGCAGGGGTCTCAAACACGCGGCCCGCGGGCCGCATGCGGCCCGCGAACCCCATTAATGCGGCCCGCGAACGGCTTCCTGGTTTTTTATTTTTAAAGTTAGAAATCGGTTTAAAAGAATTTTACAGTGCTTTTGCGATTTGAACCAATGTTTAAACTGCTTTATACTCCTTTTGATTGGACATTGAGTTCACAACAACAGCTATAGGCTAGGCATATAGCCTAATGCATATGAATTTAGTGGACCTTCGGCAACGCCGAAGCAGAAGAATGCACAGCAAAGTCTTTAGGCCTATGCCGGTGTCTCAAAATAGATCTATTGTATTCCAGGAATAATCGCATCTCCCCAGATGATGAGAAGCTGAAAAATGTGACTTCTGCGTGTGCTTATTTTTGCAAGTTAACTTCCATTTGCTTGGTTTTGAACAATGACACTAACAGGTTTATTCCTATAGGCCCTAGGCCTAATTTCGGTGACTCTGGTTTAGAGGACTTTAATAGGACATATAGAACACTTAAGAACGCTCAGAGTCTCTAGGCCAAACTAAATTCGAGTTGAATTACTCTGAACATTGCATAGGATACTTAAAAAAATTAGAGTCATTTTAAATTTTGATTAGGCCTACAGCATAATTTCTTCAATTATAGCGCCCACGCATTTTTCGAAAATTGGGATGTAATGGTTTCCAATTTTGTTTGTAGTACCATTATAGCTACACTTAAAATATAATATTATGTAAATTTTACAGGGCTATATCATCAGTACAGTATTGTAGGCTGCAATGACACATAACTAATTCCAGTTTCACGTGCACGATTAGCCTTAATTTTTAATCTTGCGGCCCGCGATTCATCAAAATTTCCAAATGCGGCCCACATGCTGACTTGAGTTTGAGACCGGAATTATTTTCTCAGCTGACGCGGCAGAAAAGAGTGCCAAAGTAATTTCAATGTTTAGAACCAAATTGATCGTTGTTTGTTTGTATGCGCACTTGCTATAACGCCCTTCAAGCTCGCTACTCAGAGGCGCTGCCGACTACAGAGCGGACACTGCATCGGAGTTTCACGCCAAAGCGCTGAGCAATTATGAGTGAAAGACTTGCCCAGGGTCCCTACGCGGCGACTTGAGGTTGATTCGAACCTGCAACCCTTCGGCTGCAAGGCGACTTTTACATTGTGCTCCGCAGTCCAAATCTACCTCCATATGCTCTTGTTTCCTCTCTTTCTCTGCTTCTTCGACGTCACTGCAGGGTAGCTCAACACAATCAGCTCTGTCTAATAATATAATTATATAGGGCCGTTGTTTCAAATGGCCATGCATAAATAACGATAAGTGGGGCTATACATCTGTGCAGGATTTTAAGGCGCAAGGGTAAGTTATACATGGACAATTCACTCAGTTTGAATACGTGTATCCGCAAACCCCCTCCCAATCAAAGTATACCGTTCTCGTAATTTAAACCTTAATTCCTTAAGGCTTAAGCAATCATTCATTTATATACAACAGTTTGTTTATGCTGTCCCATCGTGGTGTCTATACTCAGAGGCGCGCTCGGAGCAAAGCACGAAATCTGGCGTTGATAATTAAGAGCTATAGATGTTCTATATCTGTTCAGATGAACGCTCGGGGAGACTCGTCTCTTCTCGCTAAACGACACAACTTTGCTTCATACGTTTAACCATTACTTTCTTACCTACTTAATATCAATGACGCTCTCTACTGCGCTCCGTGCGTTATATACTGTCCCCGCTTGGTTGTCCGACGTGTTCTTTTGTTGCCGCTCTGTCTTCTTTGTTCTTCGGTCTACGCCTTACTTCAAAGAGTCTTTGAAGTACCTTTGATTCCGTCTTCTTGTCTCCCTCTCCGGCCACTTCCGTCTGTCGGATGTACTCCCACGAGAGACATGAATTTTGACCGTACACCAACCTTCTAACAGCTATATATGGCAATGGAGCATCAATGCTTGGACATCATGAGATAATGGCACATTATGAAATATTGACGATTTTATTATTCACAAGCAGGTCAAATAGTATGTGCTTATCAATAATAAAATATTTAAAATTGTTTGAGGCGTTGATAACCTTGCAGTCCTTGCTGCAATTATTATTTGTTTTTATCGTTTTGTTATTATTGCTATTGTAATTGTTGTTGTAATTATTACGATAATAAAATATATATTAACAATATTTAGAACAATGATAACATCATAGTAACCATCCTCATCATCGTCGTCGATATAATCATTAGCATCAGCATCATCATTGTTATTATCGATACGGTTATTATTACTATTGTTATCATTGTTATTATTATTTTTTTGCCCGAGGTATTTAGGATCCCTCAGGGACTTTATTACTAACTACTTGTTTAAAAACCAGTCCAGAATGGCCCTAATCATCGATTTCTTGGCTTCCTATTATTATTATTTTTTTTAAATTTTTTTTAATTATTGTTATTATTATCATTATTATTATTATTATTATTATTATTATTATTATTATTATTATTATTATTATTATTATTATTATTATTATTATTATTATTATTATTATTATTATTATTATTATTAGTATTGTCATCATCAGAAATAGTAATATCCTATTATTATTATTGTTATTATTATTATTCTAATTTATTGTCACATTTTCATGCCATTGTCATCACTATGCTTAACACATTTTTTGGTTGATACCAACATCGATGTTAATACCAATATTAATACTAACACTACCATTAATAATAATAACATAGCTAATAGGTTTTCTTAGTGTGTTATTAAATAAACCCAATTTCAATAGAACAGCAATTTCGCATCGGTCGAGTGATTCATATCTGAAATCAAGTCATTTAGGACAAATATTTGACGAGAAATGTCATCGACCCAGAAGGACCGTCCGACCCAATTGGTCGACCCGTGCGACCCAATTGGTCGACCCGGATTATGACCTCGCCTTTTAAAGCTTCTGGCTGGCGATGTCTTTTGACGCCGGTCCCACTCGTTATGACCCGATGACCTTTTCACATTGCCGCGCAAGGTTCCTCAGTGAAGGCGTCTTCAAAGGGTGCTGGCAAACGGCAGCGAGTGCAGACAGATTCGGTGAATAGTTGTCCTAGACGGACAAGGAACTCTGAAAACTATGAATGATGAGCTGTGAAATTAAATATCTTGTGACTGTATTCTCTGAAAGAATCCTCGCGTACATCGGGATAAAAAGATGGAGATTATCTGATCGAGATGATGAATGTATGTATGTATGTATTTATGTATGCATGTATGTAGCCTATGTATGTATGCATGTATGTATGTATGTATGTATGTATGTATGTATGTATGTATGTATGTATGTATGTATGTATGTATGTATGTATGTATGCAATGTATGTATGTATGTAGGTATGTATGTATGTATATGTATACGCACTATAGTTCGCAAGTACGTATGTATGTGTATATAATATTATGTGTGTATCAATAACTATGTATAAGTATGTATATATATATATGTATATGTGTATGCATGGCTATATGAATCGATGCAAGTATTTGTATAGTGCTCTTTTGTACATCTCCAAACCTTAGCGTTCATTTTTATATATGACTCCCGAATTCAAAGTTTTTTCGACAGTCGCGCAAAAGCAACATTTTTAGGGGGGCTAAGCCCCCTAAAAAGGCCATCCATTATTTCCCCATGTAAAAATAACATTTTTGGACGATTAACCCCCTTTAGCCCCCCCCCCAACAGAAATCCTGGCGCCGCCACTGACGGGGTTCGAAACCCGGAAGCAGCGTTGATGTATGTATGTATGTATGTCTGCATGTATGCGGACTTTTTAATAGCGCCCCTTTAAGATTACTACTCAGCGGCGCTCCCGACTATAGCGCGGACACTGCATCGGAGTATCACGACAAAACGCTGAGCATTGAGCGATTGCGAGTGAAGGACTTGCCCAATGTTCATACACTGCATCATGAGGCGGATTCGAACCTACAACTATCCGGCTACAAGGCAGCGAACACACCCACTGCACCACCGCGTCCCACAAATAGACAGACGGGTATCGCATTCCATCCGATGAGAAATTCCTTTTACATCCGGTGTCGTTTGGTCGGATAATAGACGTCGCTTGATCTGTCTTGCGCTACCGACGCCTTCTTACCCTGTCTCTTTGTCTCTCTATCTGTCTCTGTCTGTCTCTCTATCTCTCTCTGTCCATTTGCCTGTCTTTACGTGTCTTTTATCGGTTTCTTCCTGATCTGTCTCTTCATTCGTTTATCCGTTTTGTCTGTACCCTTCGTGGCAGAACGATGAGCAGAAGGAGTGATACGCGGACCCAATAGTCAGATAGACAGACAGACAGACAGACAGACAGATGGACGGACGAACAGTCGAAGGGACGGACGGAAGGACGGACGGACAGAGACGGACAGGTGAATTGAGGAAAAGACCGATTGACGATGAATTAGAGAAACGGATGGACAGACAGATGGATGGACGGACGGAAAGATGGCGGAGGAAAAAAGATAATCGAAGTGAAAGATAGAAGCAAAGATAAATTGAGATGGATATACAGATAGATAGATGGATAAAAGTAGAAGGAGGAAGGAAGAGAGAGTTAAAGAGAAAGATGGACAAAAAAGAAGAGAACGAGAGAAAAAGACATACACAGGGACAGGGACAGAGGGACAGAGACAGACAGAGAGGCAGAGAGGCAGACAGAAGGAGGGAGAGGTGGTTGATCACGCACCAGTGAGCTAATCTCGTGGTCGGTCGATGTTGTCTCCCATCATTCTCCGGACACAATTTTCACGCTCTCTTCAGAAGCCAGCGGCAGAAGGCGGCCAAGCAAACAGCAAGATCACACCCACACACACACGTGAACAAACACACACACACACATGCAAGTGAACACACGTGAGCACACATATACTTTCACCCCACACGCACAATAGCGCTTGTTTGTACTCACGTAGGCCTACACACACACACACACACACACACACACACACACACTTAAACACTCGCATAAACCACGTATAGGTTTTCATTTTTTATCATTTCTCCCATTTGTTAAAGAGCCAATTTAAAAGCTACTCAGAGGCGCTCCCAACTACAGCGTGCAAACTGCATCGAAATTTCACGCCGAAGCACAAGAGCAATTGTGAGTGAAAGACTTGCTCAAGGTCCCTACGCGGCGGCTTCAGGTGGATTATAATCTGAAAGGCACTGTACTATACACCATCGTGTCCCAGAAAGATAGATAGATATATTATTCACACAAACATGGTCGCATACACTACATCTCTGGAAAACTTTCAAGTAGCTATACGTGTACCTCCAACATAACAGTAGGCCTACTTTCAGAAAATAATTTTTAAAATAAATATAAATAATTTATGATGTTTGCAAAAATGTTTAAACTAAATTCAAAGCTGCGAAACAAAGGCTCTGTCCATACCTCGTTCGCATAATCTAGAAATTATTGCGCGGCCAATATTTCTGATATCTCATGACAACATTTGAAGGCGGGGTGGGTAAATTACCGCAAATATACAAACAACAAGTGAATCGCTAATACAGTAAAAGACTTGAAAAATTTCTTCTCGCTAATGAAACATCAGCGATATATATGCAATAATTTCAATTGTATTTCGATATTAGAATCGTTTAAATCCATCGAACACACCCGACTGGGCAGATGGCGTAACTCGGAAAAAGTGGGGATACGAGCACCCATGCCTTACAAGCCCAGCTTGCCGTAGCACTTATGCATATCATCATACAAACATATATGTACATATTATGCATGTGTGTGCACTGCACAGGTAGGCCTATGCATGTTACAAATTATAGAATTGTTTACAAGCGTTAGTGCCTAATATGTATTGAACAGTAGAGATATAACCGGAGTGGATGAACTTACTGCGCATATATCTTAAGCATCCGAACTGCTTAGAGAAACCACTGTAATAATTATATTATGTATCAACCATAATCAGCAGGTGTCTGATTGTTTGTGTGTACTATAGGTACATGTTTGTTGTTGTCTGTCAATTTGTTCATGAAAGTCAAGATCAGAACTAGATTTTAACTATAGCATACATGTATATAGGCTACACGACGATAAGTCAAGCAATATTTTATTTCTTATTTATTCCTCGCATTTCCTATAGCGCCTCTTCAACTTCTCTACTCATAGTCGCCCTCGACTACAGCGCGGAAACTGCATTGGAGTTTCATGCCGAAGCGCTGAGCAATTGCAAGCGAAGGACTTGCTCAAGGTTCTTGCGCGGCGACGTGAGGTGGATTCGAACCTGCAACCTTAAGGCTCCAAGGCACCGCACCCACCACCACACCACCGCGCCCCGTGGTGGTGCAGTGGTAATATTAATTAAGGCCCATTCTAAGTTGCCTAAATTGCAAGTGGAATGGTCTTGCGTTCTGTTACTCCGCGAACGTGAAAGACCGCTTCCGTGTCCATAAAAATAGTTGCGCTATATTTTTCATAAAAATTTATAGGCCTATTACAGTGGCGTAGCCAATGGGGTTTCGGGGGGGGGGGAGGTTAAACCCCATTGACTTAGGAAAAAGTTTAAAAAAAGCTATTTATCCACTTATATAAGAAAAACAAAAACAATTGCTTGCAGCAACAATTGTTTTTCGTACTTTATTCCCTTTGTTACTTTATTCCCTTTTTATTTACTGTAATACTGTTGGGTTGGTGTCAGGAAGGGCATCCGGCCAGGTCATAAACCCCCCCAAAACCCCATAATAAATTCCTGGCTATGCCGCTAAAATAATATCAGTCCCAAAAAGTAACGCACTTTTGTATTCTGGAATGTGCGAGAGAAATGAAACTGGCATCGTGCTCTTTTCTATCGCCCACGTGACTGATAGCGACCAATCAGCACAAAGCATTCGACCGGAAGTTTAAGATGGTCTCCACTTCCGGTTGAAGACGTTTTCTTTTGCACCCCAGTTTCGCTGACAGATGTCTCTGGCGAAAATCTTATCTGTTCCGTTGTCAGCTTCGCTCTATCATTTTGTCTGCCTCCCTATCTCTTCTTTTGTCTGCATCCCGCTGCCTACCTCTGCGTGTCTCTCTATCTATTATTTCGTGCGTTTGCATATGTATACCTATCTGTGTTTGTATCCGTATCATCTCTCTGTCTGTCTGTCTGTCTGTCTGTCTCTCTCTCTCTCTCTCTCTCTCTCTCTCTGTTTTGGCCTATCTGTATCTGTCTGTGTATGCCTCTCTTTGTTTTTATGGTTCCCTGTATGGGTGATGTATCTCTCATTTCGTTTTTACATATGCCTTACTTTCTGTCTATGTTTCCCTGTATCCGTGTTTGTTTGGTCCAGCATGTTTCTGTCTTTCTCCGACTCTATGGCTCGGTCTTTTTCTATATGTTGCTGGCTGATCAGCCTTACTTACCATTTTCTCAGGGCCTCACATAAATCAACCGTTGTAGTGTAAAGTCAGTCACTGCCCTGAAAGACCCTCTTAAATATCAGTCCCAAAAATCAAAGCTTGGTTTGCCACTGTTGTCAAACTGCACTCGTTCTGCGTAAACTGCTCAGCAAGAAATCGAAAACTGCTTGTTTCTATCAAAGAAGAATTATAAGGATCTGAATTTTTTCTGAACATTGTTTAGAGAGGTATTCGCGGCTGCTTGTGATGGATTGCAAGTCTAAAATTTACCTATAGATATAATAAAATTATAGCCTATATGGCTCGTTCCCCGTCTAACCCTCTTTCATCATCCAGTCTATTAAGGTCATTCTTGTTTTCTCTATTGTCTTCTTCCCTCCATTCTTCCCTCAATTAAATAAATCTTTAGAGCATCTCCACTCATTTAGAAACCGAACCACATTAGATGGCATGTTTTCATCTTTCCACTGCTTCCATCAGGAATCCTTTAATATGGAGTTTATGTCTACCATTTTTGATGTGCCTCTTCAATTGTTCACTGTCCCGTTTCGTTGACTCTCTCCATTCATCATTCTGCATATCTCGAGGTCATCCAATCTTCTCATATTCTTCTCCTTCATCGTCGTCCATGCCTCTGGTTCGTACAGAAAAACACTTCGCATCATGTATATTTGAAAATTCGTTTCCTTAAGTTCTTGCTCAACTTGGTTTCATTCTTTTCCTGCAACTCTTCAGTTTTTTTTATACATGGCACAACTCATCGTTTGTGATCGTACACCTTGTGCAAAAGAATTTCCAGAAATTATTAACCTATAGACCAGACTAGATCATTTTAGACTATAAAATTATTACGTTAAATTTTCCCATTCCATCCACGGTGATGTTAGCTGTGTTTTTCATTCCCTGTACTATATTATTTTTATTATATCATTTGTTTGACCTCGTGAACTATCTTTGTCTTTTCGCTTTCTAACATTCCATCGATAAATACATTTGTGCATTCATACGAGTGTTCATACACGCCAGACAAATACGTACACACGTGCATTGTACATGCAATGCATGTTTGCATACATGCATACTTTGATGTCAGGTATCCAACATTGATTTCGGTACCGTTTTCTATTTTCATCTCTCCTCTCTCTCCTCTCTCTCTCTCTCTCTCTCTCTCTGTCTGTCTGTCTGTCTGCCTCTGTCTGTCTATCCCTCTATTCATCCATCTACCTCTCTGTCTCCTTGTCTCTCTGTTCCCTGTCTGTCTGCTTGTACGTCTGTCTCTATCTATCTCTCTAGAGTTTCTCTAATTGTCCACGATCTGTGCCGCTGTGTGACTCGAGCGGTCTTAATTCGACATCGGTCGCTAATCGGATGGACTGAATACAGATGAGACGAGTCACAAGTGAACGCCTGCAATCGATCATCCTCCCTGCTAGAGCGCTGTTGCCAACGGGGCACCTGCAAGCGCGCCCTACGCACCGCAGCAGCAGCAGCAGCAGCAGCAGCAGCAGCAGCAGCCAATCTAACAGTTCAACTTTAAGGATGTTGGATGTTGGAGACTGGAAGAATAATTGCAATTGCCACGAAATAAACCTCGCGCGCGACAACTGCTTTTAAAAATGGTGCTGGACCTTGCCAAATATGGTGGCGCTATATAAATGATGTGTTGCATGGTATGCCGAACAAGAAATGGAAAATGAACGTTGTTCAGGAATAGCTAACAAAATTAAGAAATAATTTCGATAAATATGGCATAAAATTATATTACTGTAATGTAGAAAATGTGCTAATAAATGACAGCGATAAATTAATAGCGTATAGCCTATATAAATAATGCTGTTGATGAAAGAGTGCGCACAATTTGATTTGGTTGATTGGCTTGATTGATTGATTGATTGATTGATTGATTGATTGATTGATTGACTGACTGATTGATAGATAGGCAATTAAGGACTATGTCGTTGCCCAATACCCCATGCAGTCTACTTGCAGAGGAGGATTACGTGTGTACTGTGTATATGTGAAATAGTGGACGTTTGGGTACCTCAGAGACGCTTGATGTCACATTCATTCCACGTATACTTTCAATTAAATATTTA
This sequence comes from Lumbricus terrestris, assembly GCA_949752735.1. Classification (NCBI taxonomy): domain Eukaryota; kingdom Metazoa; phylum Annelida; class Clitellata; order Crassiclitellata; family Lumbricidae; genus Lumbricus; species Lumbricus terrestris. Next base: position 18,024,875 of record OX457040.1, on the reverse strand, counting down.
TTCATTTATTTCTCCATTTCTTAAGTTAGCGCCCATTCAAGCTCACTACTCAGAGGCGCTCCTGACTACAGCGTGTACACTGCATCGGAGTTTCACGCCGAGACGCCCGAGCAATTGCGAGCGAAGGACTTGCACAAGGTCCCTACATGGCGGCCTGAGGCGGATTCAAACCTGCAACCCTTCGGCGGCAAGGCTACGAACATACCCAGTACACCACCGCGCTACACGAAATAGAATGCAATGTGATAAAATAAAATGTAATACACTCCAATGCAATGCGACGCGCTACTGCAAAATGCGAAGCAATTCAGCACAATTCTGTATATAGATCTATATAGATTACACAGGCACATTCTCATCATCTGTTTTCCCACATTCCGTTCAAAGTAATATCTAGTAGCATCGGACACTAACGTGCCCGCTCATGTGCGTCGGAAAATCATATACGTTCCGAATATTCAATACATTAAGTGTGGCCAATAGCCGGCGGCACGTCGGTGTAGAAAAGTGGAAAGTTGGAGGGTCGAGTTTGAGGGTGCGTCCTGAGCGTTCAAATAATAATATCAAAGTAACTGTTGTCAAGATGATCATTACCCTGATACCTAGTAGTAGTTGCAGTTTAACGTCACTGTGTGATAACAAAGACCATTAGCGACGACCTCCTCCTTTATCCAGACTTGGGACTGGCACTGGTAGAGTGCGACCAGTGGCGGAGTTACCTCGCCCCGACTATATCTGCGACAACTTCGTTGTTCTATACTTCGTGTATTCAAAGCGGCCGTCCTCTTCGTTCTGCATTCTATAGCTTGAACTGCAACTATGCAGAACCGAGCCTTTCCCTTGCGTTCCCTGCATGGAACTCTTCTTACTCAAGCGTTTTCATTGGACTAGAAACTCCTTAATTCCTCCTCGTTGTTTGCGCACTCGTCAGGTTCAAGTCTTTTAGCTGAACCTCGATGCAAAACAGTTATGGGCTCGCGCGCATTCCATGTATCTGCACCCATGGAATGCATGGAATCGGCTTCCGCTCTCTCTTCGAAGCTCAATTTCACTTCCTTCCTTCAAAAGCGGCTCAAAACTCACTACTTCTTGACTTTCAAGCACAAGGATCTCTAATTGCATCTTCCTCTGCATAGCCTACATGGCGGCGGACTCCCATATTTCGGTGTGACCTTGCGCGCGTAACAATTTTATTTATTTATTTAATTAATAATAATAATAATAATATCTCTTCTACTTCGGGTAAAATACGTGAAGCTTTCTTTCTTTTTCAACGTCTGTCCATTTGTATTCAACGCTACAACGCTACTTAATTGAATTAATTATAGTCCCTAAGACGCTTTCAAAGGTACTTTTGCCTCACACACTGAAGACGAGGCCTGGCCCACCAGACGTTCAATCTTGAATTAATTATAGTCCCTATGTCCCTGGGGAATGAAGTAACTCAGGGAATAAATAATATACGTCTCCGGATAATTTTTTGAAATCCCGAGGGATCTGAGATACCTCTGGTAAAATAATAATAATAATAATAATAATAATAATAATAATAATAATAATAATAATAATAGTAATAATAATAATAATAATAATAATAATAATAATAATAATAATAATAATAGTTTCGAATTTATTAATTTTCATTATAGTGACCAAGCGAGAAGGTCTGAACCATGCAGCACTATATATCCGCCTTTCACAAGACAAGTAACCGTAATCGTAATCATTTATGTATCGCAATCGTAATCTCACAATTTCTAAAGTGCCACCCGAGAAGCGCATAAGGGCACCAGCTTATTCACGAGTACATACTCCAACCAATCGATTCCAGCGATGGTGTCTGCTTGTAGCGAGCCACGACTCTGGTATAAGAGTGCATCCACCATACATCTCTGGCCTTTTATAGATTCTCGTGGGAAGTCTCCAGACGAAATGACTTAGCGATTACGTTAAGAGGGGCCCATCATCGCCGCGCAAATCCACAGACCGTTGCCTGTCCGTCCGTCCGTCCGTCCGTCCGTCTGTCATCTCTCGCCGTCGTCGTAGTATTTCCATCTCAACACACAACAAGCGATGTCGTCGTTCGTTGACGCCAGAATTTAATTGCGGGATGATATTCGTCCAGGAAATGGAATTGCTTGGCGCATCGAAAATGAAGGAATATGGGAAGACGGAAGAAGCCGACGACGACGATGTGGTGGACAATGCGAGGAAATGGATAAACGATTCGATGATGGAAATGGAGGGGGAGCGGTGGCGATGGGAGGGGAAGGAGCGGATATTGAAGAGCCATGCAGAGCGGGAACACGTTGCTTCTCGTTTAGTAAAACGCGTCGTCGGTCGTTTTAAGAATTTTATTGAATCGTTACGCGACGGCGACGGTTGTACTTCAATATTACTTCTGGCTGACGGCATCGGTCGTTCACGCCAGCTGTTTCCATTGTCTGTGCCTGTGTCCGTCTGTCTGTCGTTCTCTGTCTCTATGTTTGCCTGCGTATGTCTGTCTATCTCTTGCAACCTTCTGACGGTTTTCCAATGGGCGCTTGCATGTCTGTGTCGATCTATCTCCAAATATCTTTCTCTAACTAACTATATATATATATATATATATATATATATATATATATATATATATATATTCAATATGTCTCTATATTTGTTTCTGTATCTTTCAAAAAATTATCTATCCGTCTCTTCTTCTGTACCTTCTTGTCTCAAAGTGCGTTTACTACTGGAACCTGTGTGTGTGTGTGTTTGTGTGTGTGTGTATGTGTATGTGTGCGTGTGTCTGTGCGCGTGTGTGCATATGAGTGTGCGTGTGTATGTGTGTGTGTGCGTGTGTGCGTGCATGTTTGTGAGCGGGTGTGTGCGTGTGTGTGTATATCTACGTATATGTATGAATGTATGCTTGCGTTTGTCGTCCTTTTTCTTTCTCTCCCTGTTCAAGTAACTGTAATTGTAACTGTAACTGTACATGCACGTTCGCAAATCTTTTGCTTTTTGGGGCCGCTAAGTGATTCTTTAACCCTTTCTTTCGGATCTGTTCTATTAATAAGCTGACGACATCTTTCTGTTCTTGCAGTTCACTCGCGTATTTGCTATTTCTTCATTCGTTCAGAGAATTTATATAGCGCCTCTTCAACAGACCTACTCTTACCGTTCACTTTTTAGTCTAATATATACATGTAGTGCTCAAATTCCCTCATGCCGTCACAATCATGTACGGCATTATAATAGCGCCATATAAGTTGTTTATTTGAACGTATACCATCTGATTATTAATCGTGTAAAACATAAAGAATTGCTTTATTATTATTATTTGATGATTTATTTAATCTGTTAATTAATTTCAGCCCACGAGGTATAATAACTCTACGATCCGACATGCTCTTCATTCAACGTCCGAAGACAAATTAATTATTTAATTAATAAAAAACAAATTAAAATAAATTAGTAGCATGCGATACAAAGACGAATGGCTCTTATTGCGTAGAATACAACACACATAAATTGTGAGACGCGGTATTGCAGTTCATCGCCTTGCAGCCGAAGAGTTGCAGGTTCGAATCCACCTCAAGGCACCGCGTAGGGACCTTGGGCAAGTCCTTCACTCGCAATGGCTCAGCCCTTCGGCGTGAAACTCCGATGCAGTGACCGCGCTGTAGTCGGGAGCGCCTCTGAGTAGGGAGCTTTAACGGGCGCTATAACAAGTGCACATACAAACAAACAAACAAACACGAACAGATTCGCACATATACAGACGAACTCACACGTAAATATATTGTAGACGTTCACCATATCGTAATGTAATGTAAATCTAAATCTACAAAATTTCTGTGCACCACTCAAGAGTTGCGAATACGAGAGACCATGCACACTCAGCTGAACGGTCGCTTCTGATGACTTTCTCTCATAGGCGTACAAAGCGGGGGTCCAGAGGCATTGGGAAATGCCCCTTCCCCCAAATTTTGGGCAAAACTGTTTTTCGGGCAAGCAGACCCGGGAAATGACTAAAAAAAGGTCGTCAATTTTTTCTGGGAAAAAGTAGTATTTTTCCACGAGATTTGAGGATTTATTTTTCGGGCAGAAGTTAAATCTTTGTTCCCCCCACTGCTGAAATATCTCGTACGCCTATGCTTTCTCTGAATATCCATCGTCTTAAGAATCACAGGTCGGTCTCTTCTACGCTTTGCAATAATCCAGATCTATGACCAACCTCAAACCCGGATGAATCTGATTACCAGTTATACCCTATACCTTGGATCTTAGTCCTTCCACGCGCTGGTATAGCGCATCGAGTGACACAGCTCATCCACACCACTCTGTCCTGCGCAATTCTCTCAGCCTCCTCCCACCTCATTCCAACGTCCTCCAGATCCTGTGCAACCGTGTCTTGCCAAGTCTTACTCGGTCTTCCTCGTTTTCTCTTCCATCCCGTCGGGATCCAGTCCAGTATACATGTCTGTTTTGTAATTCTTTCATTGTCCGATCTGTGTAGGCCTACATGCATATTGCAAAAGCTTACATTACCGGTTACTATCGGTCAACTCTGACATCGTGAGAAATCTACATGAGAACAAAATGCAACCGTCAGCAGCGTGCTGGACTCAGCTGCTCCGTTCCCAGACTCTTTCCAGAAGCAGTCATCAAGGAGCTGGAAAGGATTTGCAGTCATCAGAAATATCCTTCTTCCTATCCTCTATCCACTCGAGTGGCAAGTTGGTCGATTGCCTAGCTCTTGAATTGACAATCGGAAGACGTCCACGGATCAGACCTTATAAGCTAGAAAAGGTTTCTTTCCAGGCGACGTCAGGATGTCCGTCACGACCGAACTGCTACAACTGTTGTTTGTCCAGGACACTCACTGTCGTTGTGGGTGTATAACTGTATATCGCGCGGCATAATTATTGTGTACATTACGGCTGATAATAGATAGCTGTGATGCCTGTAAATTTAGTAGTCGCCACTATTGTTTGTTTGTTTGTATGTGCACTTGTTATAGCGCCCCTTCAAGCTCACTACTCAGAGGCGCTCCCGACTGCAGAGCGGACACTGCATCGGAGTTTCACGCCGAAGCGCTGAGCAATTGCGAGTGAAGGACTTGCCCAAGGTCTCTACGTGGCGACTTGAAGTCGATTCGAACCTCGAACCTTCCGGTTTCAAGGCAACGACGCCACCACTTCACCACCGCGCCCCACAGTATACAATATATGATTATAGTGGTTATTACAGTATTATTACTGCACATTATGATAACTGTTTTTCTCATTATATACATTCCGTTGTGCGTTTGCTAATAGAGTTATACAAGCTACGCTTATTTACTTACTTACTTACTTACTCACTCACTCACTTTCTTACTATCGTTCGATGGCGCTCGTGTATTGTGTGTGATACCGCCGATTGTCTCTGAACAGTATACAGTCAAACCATGCAGAGGAGACATGAAGTCCCACAATCCAAATTACAAGGCGAGTGAGACAAACAATCGGCAATTAATTATCATGCACATTGCACATGTATACAATATTAGAACACGTAATTATATCTTAGGGAACGGGTGTGCCAGTGCTGCATGTCCATGCATTTAAGGCGGTACATTCCTTCGCTCTGCCACGCAAGGTGACCTGGTTGTCCCTTTCATGGCTCGAATTTCCATGGAGCTGCATATAAGCTTTGCTATGGTCTTGCTATGGAATAAGTTACCAATTATAGTAAGCCTTGTCTCCGTAATGGACTCCTTTGTCTTTCTTTGCCACTTTTTCGCAAGAGTCTGAAAACCACTCTCTTTGGTTAAACTATCAACTAAAAGAGACCAGACTAGATCATTTTAGACTAAAATTTAAAACAGACGAGACTAGAGATTGTTTAGACTAAGTCACAAAACGAGATTAGATATTATAATAATGGATTGGATTTGGCTATTGATCAGGTTCGAATCTTGCTGATACACATCTTCTACAGCAACTGGGCATAATATATATTTATATATTAGGGTGTCCCATGATGGCACAGGAAAAAATATTTTCTTGAAAATTTAAATGCAGTCCCTCCAAAAAGTTTCCTTATGGTCCTATGATAACACCTTCCAAATTTTATGAAATTTTAAAAATATTTAGAGGTCCCACAAAGCTCATATAATTTGTATAAATTTGTCATAAATTACGTACGACGTCTCCGAGTTAGAAAATTTCGGAGGTCCACATTTTGATCCCACTAGCGTGCTTACATATTGCTTAATACCATTATATTGCTCTGAAATACTAAAATCCACAAACATGCAACCTTATTGTGTTTGTGAATGAGGTTTTTCAAGCATAAGGACGACACTTGAGCTCTCGAGCAAACCAATGAAGTAAATCTGTAGTGCACTGGGATTGCAGGCTGCTACTTCTAGGCCTACATGACAATCATCACTGGATTGGTCATGCATAAAGTTAGCAGATTTCCAGTCCTGATTTCTTCTCTAGTTGTTAGAAGTACTAAAATTTTGGTGTGCAAAGTAGACTTCTGGATCAGGACAGGAATCAACGGTTGCAGTTTTGGACCTTTTGATGTCGTGGCAGTGTGATGCATGATTTTGTTATTGGCATATACTTGGACACAACGGCCTTGAATAACTGCATATTAAATAGAGCTTGCACCCTTGCATCTGACATCCATCAGTTGTGACATCTTTTGTTTGTTTGTATGTGCACTTGTTATAGCGCCCCTTCAAGCTCTCTACTCAGAGGCGCTCCCGAATGCAGAGCGGACACTGCATCGGAGTTTCACGCCGAAGCGCTGAGCAATTGCGAGTGAAGGACTTGCCCAAGGTCCCTACGCGGCGAGGTGGATTCGAACCTCGAACCTTCCGGCTTCAAGGCAACGACGCCACCACTAAGCTTACACCACCGCGCCCCACCACCACCGCGCTTGTTGACATCACAGAAATCTTTTAGGTCCTGTTGCCTGGTACATTCTTTCTGTCATTGGTAAAGTGTGTCCATCAATGGTCTGTAATTAAGCTGTTCAAGCCTTTTAAAGATAAATGCTCCAATCTGGTTCACCGTCAACCAAACCCTCGACCAATGCTACTACAGTCTGCATCTAGCAAATCATAGGAATTCATTACTGAACAGCTTCAGCGTGGCCATCCTCGAAATATGACTATCAAGAATTTCCTCAACTCTTGGTATTCATGGTTGGATTGAGCAATTCGGTAGCAGTTCGCCAGCCTGGTGCCCATCACAGAGCGAGTTGGATGGATAAGGCAATAAAGGCCAGCTAAGTGAAGACCTAATTGCCTTATAATATAGGCCTAGTATAAGATGGAAACGAATCGCGTATAGGCCTACACTGTTGACGACCGTGAATTACTGGGTATTCAACGATTTTCAGATTTGTGGTTGACCTCTACTGTTCGGTCAGTCGTTGTTCTCATGTAGAGTCACTGCTCTCATTGATCCAAACCTGCATAATTCTGACGATGCTGCTCTAGACGACAAGTCTGCAAATGCTGCAACATCATTCTTGGTACCTAAGAAGATATAAGGATAGCAATTCTCTCAGTTGTTTCAGTGATTGTCTCATCCATGTGGCATTAACGGGGTTTATCTCTTCCTACAAGTTTTTCACAAACTATACTGCGTTCGATGATATTTTTCTCGATATTTCAGTGAAAGAGTGGCGAGATTGCCAATCGTATAAGATCACGTGTGATTTTGTTCTTAACTTAATCTGTGCAACTGACCGTGCTGAACGTGACGCAGCTCTGATACAGAATTTCAGTTCAACAATAAGGAAGAACGAAGATCAGAGACAAATTCTCGTGCAAGTTGTCGAAAAACATAGACACATGTTTTCTAACTGCAATCATGACAATCTTGCTGACATA
>OX457040.1:17996869-18016799 GCA_949752735.1 Lumbricus terrestris | reverse complement strand
TTCTCTCTCTCTCTCTCTCTCTCTCTCTCTCTCTCTCTCTTTCTCTTCCTCTTCCTCTCTCTCTCTCTCTCTCTCTCTCTCTCTCTCTCTCTCTCTCTCTCTCTCTCTCTTTCTCTCTCTCCTCTTCTCTCTCTCTCTCACTCTCTCTCTGTCTCTCTGTCTCTCTGTGTGTCTGTCTCTCTCTCTCCCCGTCTTGCTCTCTCTGTCTCGTTCACTTCCTCCTCTCTCGCCCCTGTTCCATATCTCTGTCTGCTTGTCTGTCTGTTTGTCTGTTTGTCTGTCTTGTCTCTGTGCGCTTTTACCTTTGTCTCTATCTCTATCTGACACTTTACTTTCGTTCAATCTCCCCTTCTCTATCTCTCTCGGCGCTATCTTTCACATACGCTGTGTATGCCTGTCTGTATGTCTGTCTGTCCGTCTGTCTGTCTGTCTGGCTGTCCATCTGTCTGAATCTCTCTTATACTCTCGCTGGCTCCTTCTTTGCCTGCAAATTTGTGGCTCTATATATGGCACTCTATCACTCATCACACTCTGTCCTTCTGCATGTGTTTCTCGCACTCTATCTCTCTGCCCTTGTCTCTGTCGATACCTCTCTTTTACCTTACTCTCTTTTACAGTCTGTCTCGCTTTCAGTTTCGATCGTTCCTTGGGTATTTCTGTCAGTCTTTTTCACTCTGTGTCTGTCTTTGTCTGTCTCTGTATGTCTCCGTCTGTTTCTGTCTGTCTCTGTCTGTCTTTGCCTCTCTCTGTCTCTGTCTCTGTCTCTCTCTCCGTCTGTATGTCCGCCTGTCTGGTTCTCGTTCTTCCCGGCAGTCCGTACATATCTCCACGTTTTTCACTCTCAATTTCACTTTTGCTCTGTCTGTCATTCTATCTCACTCTGACTTTCACTCCATATTGCTGTCTGTCACATTCTCTCTCTCTGTCCTTGTCTCTCTCTGTCCTTGTCTCTCTCTCTGTCCTTGTCTCTCTCTCTGTCCTTGTCTCTCTCTGTCCTTGTCTCTCTCTCTCTGTCCTTGTCTCTCTCTGTCTTTGTCTCTCTCTCTGTCCTTGTCTCTCTCTGTCCTTGTCTCTCTCTGTCTTTGTCTCTCTCTCTGTCCTTGTCTCTCTCTGTGTCCTTGTCTCTCTCTCTGTCCTTGTCTCTCTCTGTCCTTGTCTCTCTCTCTCTGTCCTTGTCTCTCTCTGTCTTTGTCTCTCTCTGTCCTTGTCTCTCTGTCCTTGTCTCTCTCTGTCTTTGTCTCTCTCTGTCCTTGTCTCTCTGTCCTTGTCTCTCTCTGTCTTTGTCTCTCTCTCTGTCCTTGTCTCTCTCTCTCTGTCCTTGTCTCTCTCTGTCCTTGTCTCTCTCTCTCTGTCCTTGTCTCTCTCTCTGTCCTTGTCTCTCTCTCTCTCTCTGTGCGTCTGTGTCTCTATGTGTCACTCCCAAGCGGAGGTCTCTGTCCGTCCCTTCGTCAATGTCGGGGTGGGGGTTGATGCATGGGGGAGGAGGATAGTCGATCGTTTGATCGCCTGCCTTTCCGCTGTAAATCGACCGGACCCTTGTCTTGTTCCATCGTCTCAAGTCGTTCGTACAGATTGCCGGACGAATGGAATTCCATTCGATGCTGCGACCATTACACTTCGTCCGACCAATAAGATATTAAACCTCTCTGGCTCCCAACGACTGCCGAACACCCTTGAGGGTTCATGAACCCCCTTCTCATCCCCCTCTCCCACCCCCACTTCCTCCCTCTTCCAACCCAGGTCGCAGTTCAGGAGACCAGGATGCAGTGTGGAAGTGATCGTGTGTCGATGTTCATGAGTGGTTTAACGCGCAGGCCACAGTAGTCTTGTGATGGTCATGTCTCGCTCAGTTTGATACTGTCTCGAAGGCGTGTCCTGCACGTAGACATTTTATGTGCGTAGCTTCATCTGTTTCTTTGCCTGTGTATGTGTCTGTCTCTCTTTCTGTATTTCTGTTTGTCTGTCTGACTGTCTGTATGTCTTATGATTTTTGTCTGACCTGTAATAACTTGTGATGCTATGAATTGTAATCATTCTGTGTTGTGTCCGTTTGAAGTTAAAGCAGTAGACATATTTCATGAACAGTACAAGAAACAGCTTTAAACTTTTAAAGAAACAATGGTCCCCTTAATCAGTCTGTCTGTATGTCTGTCTGTCTGCCTGCCTGCCTGTCTGTCTGTCTGCCTGCCTGCCTGTCTGTCTGTCTGTCTGTCTGTCTGTCTGTCTGTCTGTCTGTCTGTCTGTCTGTCTCCATATTCCTTTTCTTAGTGCTTGCATGCCTTAGTGACTTTTGGCTGATGAGAGACCGACCAGACCCTCTTCAGGATTACTTTTCTTGAATGTCCCTTACATGTGTGTGGCTACTCACGTGTGCCCCTCTACGTGCCTTTGGCGATACCCCGTCATTAGCGGGCAGGACAAATGCGCGCCGACAATATCGCGCGGTCATAGGCAATGGTTGGTTTCAAGCTCGCTTCTCAGAGGCGCTCCCGACTACAGCGCAGACACTGAATCTGAATTTCACGCCGAAGGAGCAAAAGCTAGCAGGCGCCGGCTTAGTTTGAATATATAATCAACCCGTTCTAATTCTTGCTTAAACAGTTGCTGTTGTTGTCGAAATGGAAGCTGGAGTGACGAAGAAGGTTGTTGCTTAAACAGAAGCTGGATTGATGAAAAGATTAAAAATTAAATGGAAGCTGGATTGATGAAAATAATTCGCGCTAACATTGAATTTGAAATGATCAAAAGAAGACACGGTAAAATGGCAGCGGGAGAGAAGAAAATGACACTGAGTAAAATTGGATTGATAAAAAAACGTCGTGCTTAAATAGAAGCGGGACTGGTGAAAATAATTCTGTATAAAATAGAAGTCTGCTTGATGTAAAGAGGTCAAGCTTAAAAATAACCCGGATTGATGAAAATAGTTATTGGTTAAATAGAAGTTGGGCTGATGAAAATAACTGTTGCCTGAACAGAAGTTGGATTGATGAGAAATAATTCATGATTAAATGGAAGCTGGAGTGATGAAAATAATCCTGGGAAAACAGAAACTGGATTGATGAAAAGAAATTTTCCTTTTTGAAATATGGTTTGATGTTTGTTATCTACTCCAATGCGCTCTTTTTTAGGTGCGCATTTGTCGGGGAAAGTTTGGCTCGGGCTTATGTCGGTGCGCTTTTGTCCTGCGCGCTAATGACGGGCCACCGCCATTTGCGACTTGTCAAAGTAGAAAGTCTATCTGCATGTCCGCCTATATTTCTGCCTGCCTACGTTTCTGTATACTTGCCTGTCTGTATGTTTGTATGTATGTCTGGTTACTTGTATGTCTGTTTACCAATCTGTCTGTCAGCCTATATATCTGTCTTCTGTATGCCTTTCTGTCTGGCGATGAACCTATGGACATTGATGATGATGCCTGCGGGCCTGCCTTCCTGCCTGCCTGCCTGACTGCTGCCCGACTGCCTGCCCGCCTCATAATCCTTGAATGTGGTGGATTTCATTCTGCCACCTGTCCTCTGTCGATAAAAACATTCTTAGTCTGGATTATCTTCCATCACAACTCCGCCATCCACCCGCCCACTCCTTCACTCCTTCATCCTCTTCCTACCCCCCCCGATGCCTCTTTTCATCACGCCATTTCCCCACCCTCCATGAGCATCCGCCGACATCATATACAGTGAGAAAGAAGTCCGCAAATCCACCTTCCTTTTCTTCCTCCACCCCACGGACCCACTCCCTCGCTCTACCCCTACCCCCATCGTCGTCGTCCAAACCCCATTCAGAAGCGTCTTCTATCGATGGATTCCACCAATTTCCGGCGTTGATCTCTGTTCTCTCGCGGATTAACAACAAAGTAGTCCGTTGAACGCGTTGTATTCCTACGCAACTCATATATCACGAAGCACACGAGATCTCATGTGTGCGTACACACACACACACACACACACACACACACACACACACACACACACACACATCATATATCATATGCGCATATTATACACATCAATGTATACATTGTAAGCTAGTTGTCTAGAAGTAAGAATATAGTATGAAAAAGTCAATCGAAAAGCTCAAAGTATATTACATAAACTGGATCGATACTCACAGTACATTCAACATTCCCGACGAAACGCACTTATGCTAATAATTAATACAATCGTCATCCACAATATTGGGAGACTCAAATTGGAGAACCAGTATCAATGTAGATACGCGACCACTAAGGGCACACGCACAAACCATTAGGCCACCATGGGCACAAAACCGTAACACAAAACGAAGCTTAACTAAGCTTAACTAAGACTGGTCTCCCTCTAGCCTCGAGAGCATTTCTATTTATACTAATGAACCATCCTTAACTATACGTGTACGTGAGAAAAGGAGATGGGATAGGGAACCAATCCCAACAGACCCCCCGACCATGAAAGGAGGAAACATCTGCGGTGTTTCCGACATTAAACGTCACCAAAAAAATAGAATACAGAAAACTTAACTACATCAAGTCTTTTACAACAACCAAAAAAATCAGAAAAAATAATAATTTCGGTTTCAGAACTCTAGTCACCAAACGCAAATCGACAAACAACGTCAGCATACAAAGTTAAACGACTCGACCGATGTCGAATGTTCAAGGGGCATTGTTTCAGTTCGAAAGTCCAAGGCCGCAGTTCATGATTACCGTTCATTGTGGCGTTATTACCGAAATGCCACAAACTGTAGAATGTGCACAGTATCTGCGCACAAACAAAGCACAGATCGACGAAGTGAAGAGGAAGCAACAAAGCCAGCGCTTCGCTCCACTCCGGCGACAACACAAGCATGTTGTCAAGGCACCTAGCGACACAATTAGTGCCACCAGCTGCCAGCACCAAGACGGTCGAGGTCACCAACAGAACCACGATGGCGCTCGCGTTCCATCGTCGTGGCACGTTGTCTCTGCGTCGGCGACATCGATCACCAGGCGGCGAGTCCACAGCATTCACATCCTGCAAGCAAACTCCCACACACACCTTAGACTCGTCGTAACACATCATGTGTACAACTTCAACATTATTCAGTGAAGAAACACACGCAGCTAGATCAGATTCAACCACTGAACAATCAACAGGATCACTCGAATCATCTTCCGTAACACGATCCGATTCAACAATACAATTCACCACAACATGCATGGAACAATCAATCACATCACAATCAGAAGCACAATCACATTCGTACACAGCACCTTCAGCAATATCAGATGCAAAAGCATTGTAATCCCACACAACTTCATGCACAAAAGTCCGTATGGCACATGCAAGATATACACGCCAACGGCACACATCATCTTGAAATAACTGACCCTTCCGTGTAGAGGTCACATCTCCATCCAATCCATGCAACAATGCATCAGACAACACAACATCAGTTGCACCATGTTCCGCAATAAAACAATGCGTCAACAACAACACCTTGTGCACAGACATCAACCGTTCATCCAAGGCAACACTCATTCGCAGCAATGCAACAGTGGAAACAGTGCAACACCAACGCATCGTCGATGATTCATGAAACACAATCGTTGTCTGCATAGACTCCACCATCAAACTGTTCTCATCGTTATCATGCAACGATGCAACAACTGAAGACAAACATGATCTATCTTTCAGACTCATTCCTGACACAACATGATCATCCGTTTCAAACACACCCAGTGAAGTACAACGATCAGGTATGTACAACATTGCTTTCGGATCAACCGTACAATTAAAGGCCTTCTGAGCACTGGCATCCAACATTTGAGCAAACTCACTCATCCGTAAAAGACCCATCCCGCTCAACATTGTTTGAGACAACCGACATTCAATCGACAAACTGTTGTCTTCATGTGCAAACAACAACTTCACACAACACAGATGAAATCTTACAAGATTAACACTCTTGCACAACATGAACTTTAACCCTGTTGACACACACTGAAACATACTGAAGGACATAGAAACTTCATTGCACACAGCCGTACACACAGTCGGCCTATCAGTGAACTCGTCCACTCGAGATGCAACATCTGTATACATCTCGCATACACCCAGGTGCGCGCTGGTCTGATTCTGACAACTAACAAGAGTAACAGTGTCATGCAACACGGCACCATATTGCACATCATTCTCTGCAGAATGCCTCCCAGTCATGTCATCTTTTTCAAACACGATTACACTCGAGTCGATTAGCAGTTGAGAGAAATCAGCGTCATTCACACTATCTGCACAATCATCATCATCATCGTACATCAGTTCTTCCGACTGTCGTTCACTTGATGCAGTAGGCATACAAGACCCGAATTCAGAAAACACGCCTACGCATTCATGCAAGTCCTCAAACATTAGACCCAAGTCAACTTCGTACTCGTCCTCAACATCATTCTCGTACACATGCACTTGTTCCTCGGGCTGTGCTTCGCCACTGAAATTGATTACTTCAGCGCAAGACACACCTTCGGTCACAGTCGGTACGCTCTCTTCAAATGCGTCAAAATCACGGAGCATGTACGACCAAAACCCTTCACGCGGATCAACAACACAATCTATGTTATACACTCGAAGCTTTTCGATGAAATCCGAATCATAAATCAATTTGTGGGCGTCCTGAATTTTGGACCCATCCCTCGAAATTTCCTGCTCAACGTCCTTCGACGAATTTTCTTTCCCGATAAAAGACGCCTGCTTATTGTTAGCAGCCAATTTCTCTGAAGCACTCCCTATCTCCACCCAAACTTCATTTGAAAATCGTCTAAATTCTTCCAGCGTGCAGTCACCATGCGCTTCGCTATTCGCAGCTTCAGTAACACGCTCAGCAAAACTTGCCGCTTCCAACCATAACCTATTTTCTGAGCGTTCCTCCAACTTCCTTTGCTTTTTCCTCTCTTTGCAAGCTAAAGCTTTTGCTCTCTTCTCCTCGAAACTTTTCCAGGGCGCCATTTAACTACCTACTAGCAACTACGCAGTTACTAATGCAAACAAAATAGGCTACAAAATTCACAATAATTAAGCGCACGACAATAACGTGGGCGCGTGCACACCTAACCCAATTAAGCAGCACTTAAATCGGCTACAAAGCTCCCAAACGTCTCAGCGTCAAAATAATCAAAACTCTCAATTTCAATTTCAGAAAAACAGCCTGTCAATTTGGAAGGGAGTAATTTTAAGGACGAGCCCCCATTTGTAAGCTAGTTGTCTAGAAGTAAGAATATAGTATGAAAAAGTCAATCGAAAAGCTCAAAGTATATTACATAAACTGGATCGATACTCACAGTACATTCAACATTCCCGACGAAACGCACTTATGCTAATAATTAATACAATCGTCATCCACAATATTGGGAGACTCAAATTGGAGAACCAGTATCAATGTAGATACGCGACCACTAAGGGCACACGCACAAACCATTAGGCCACCATGGGCACAAAACCGTAACACAAAACGAAGCTTAACTAAGCTTAACTAAGACTGGTCTCCCTCTAGCCTCGAGAGCATTTCTATTTATACTAATGAACCATCCTTAACTATACGTGTACGTGAGAAAAGGAGATGGGATAGGGAACCAATCCCAACAACATACACATGTATACATGACCTATATGTTTGTAGATTCGTGTATACAAAATATTATGTCTTTGGGCATCAATGCCATCAATTAATTATATTACTATAATAATATATAATTATAGTGCATAATATAATCCTGACATTATGCGCAAGTCCATGAGAATTTATTTACTTATAATAATTATTATGTTATCTTATATTATTTTGATGGTAGGCCTATGTATATATTTGTTTATTCGCTTACTTATACACATGTATCATCTACACATAGAATACAAACCTATTGTCGGAATATTAACACAGCAACGCCTTTTTATTCTAGGCTGGCCTATACGTGCAGTTACATGTATGACTGTAGGCCCTATATATATATATATATATATATATATATATATATAAAGCTTGAATAGGCGATACAGCAAATGCGAGAAATAAATATAATAAAGGCCTACGCCCTAAGGGTATGTAATAATACTATAGAAGAGATAATATCTCTTCTATAGCATTATGTGTCATTCTGTTTTAGTGTGTGTCATTCTGTTTTAATACTGTCTGTCTGTCTGTGTGTCTGTGTGTGTGTCTGTCTGTGTGTCAGTCTGTCTGTGTGTCTGTGTGTCTGTGTGTCAGTCTGTCTGTCTGTCTGTCTGTCTATATGTCTGTCTGTCCGTCTTTCTGTGTCTGTCCGACTGTCTGTCTGGGATTATTTCAACTTTAATGCCACAGGTGATTATATTAACTTCACATAGGACTTGTTTCCTTGATACTTTAAGAAAAGTGGTCATTTTAACATATATATAATAATATGTGATAAATCGTTGTTTCCGCATTAATACTGTTATCGGTCATTCTATGACTTTAACGGCATTGTTGCTTCTTTTAACAATGTAAGCTGTCATTTTCGACTTTATATGAGACCTTTGTAATACTTTAATACTATATCCAGTTAACTTTATATGGGACCATTGCAATACTTTAATACTATGTGCAGTCATATTGAATAACTTAGTAGGCTTACTTGATTCTTTAACAATACAAGACTTAGTAGATGATCATTAACTTCAAATGCGATATTGTTTCCATAATACTGCAAGCGGTCATTATAACTTTCCTGACGCATTGTTAATCATAATGATGGCGCTACAACAATAAAATTACATTACATCAGAATTAATCCACCCCGATTTGACCGGACGATGACCCCGCGATATTAATAGCCACATCGGTTAGAGCGCACGACCCTTGCAAGGCTTGCGGGAGTCAGTGTTTAATCTAGACGTCTCTGGGGGGGGGAAAGTTCCCCCCCCAGGATTGACATTTCCCCCCCCAGAAAAATTTGACGAAATGATATTAGTTTTTAGTTACGGCTTTCATCGTTGTTTTACATGAAGTGTTATAATATACCGTGATATTATTTATTATTATATGATTATAATGACATTATTTACTACTATAATATATGATACTATCATGTTAAAATGACACCTGAAAATGCAGCCAATGCAAAGTGGAAATTCAAAATTTTTCTAATGGGTCACTGAAATAGTACAGCTATTTTGTTAAGACGACACCTTAAAATGCTGCAATTGCAATGTAAAAGTTCAAAAAGTTTCTAATGGGTCACTGAAAAAGTACAGCTAATTTGTTAAGATGACACCTTAAAATGCTGCAATTGCAATGTGGAAATTCAAAAAGTTTCTAATGGGCCACTGAAAAAGTACACCTATTTTGTTAAGATGACACCTTAAAATGCTGCAATTGCAATGTGGAAATTCAAAAAGTTTCTAATGGGTCACTGAAATAGTACAGCTATTTTGTTAAGACGACACCTTAAAATGCTGCCATTGCAATGTGGAAATTCAAAAAGTTTCTAATGGGTCACTGAAAAAGTACAGCTAATTTGTTAAGATGACACTTTAAAATGCTGCTATTGCAATGTGGAAATTCAAAAAGTTTCTAATGGGTCACTGAAAAAGTACAGCTATTTTGTTAAGACGACACCTTAAAATGTTGCCATTGCAATGTGGAAATTCAAAAATTTTCTAATGGCTCATTGAAAAAGTACAGCTATTTTGTTAAGACGACACCTTGAAATGCTGCCATTGCAATGTGGAAATTCAAAAAGTTTCTAATGGGTCACTGAAAAAGTACAGCTATTTTGTTAAGATGACCCCTTAAAATGCTCCCATTGCAATGTGGAAATTTAAAAAGTTTCTAATGGGTCACTGAAAAAGTACAGCTATTTTGTTAAGACGACACCTTAAAATGTTGCCATTGCAATGTGGAAATTCAAAAATTTTCTAATGGCTCATTGAAAAAGTACAGCTATTTTGTTAAGACGACACCTTGAAATGCTGCCATTGCAATGTGGAAATTCAAAAAGTTTCTAATGGGTCACTGAAAAAGTACAGCTAATTTGTTAAGATGACACTTTAAAATGCTGCTATTGCAATGTGGAAATTCAAAAAGTTTCTAATGGGTCACTGAAAAAGTACAGCTATTTTGTTAAGACGACACCTTAAATTGTTGCCATTGCAATGTGGAAATTCAAAAATTTTCTAATGGCTCATTGAAAAAGTACAGCTATTTTGTTAAGACGACACCTTGAAATGCTGCCATTGCAATGTGGAAATTCAAAAAGTTTCTAATGGGTCACTGAAAAAGTACAGCTATTTTGTTAAGATGACCCCTTAAAATGCTCCCATTGCAATGTGGAAATTTAAAAAGTTTCTAATGGGTCACTGAAAAAGTACAGCTATTTTGTTAAGACGACACCTTAAAATGTTGCCATTGCAATGTGGAAATTCAAAAATTTTCTAATGGCTCATTGAAAAAGTACAGCTATTTTGTTAAGACGACACCTTGAAATGCTGCCATTGCAATGTGGAAATTCAAAAAGTTTCTAATGGGTCACTGAAAAAGTACAGCTATTTTGTTAAGATGACCCCTTAAAATGCTCCCATTGCAATGTGGAAATTTAAAAAGTTTCTGATGGGGAGGGGAGCATCCCCTCCCCATACCCCTCCCCCTCCCAGTCTTGGTGCTATGCACATCACGAGCGTCCTTCGGACGCTCAATTGTCTCCCCCCCAGAAACCTCAATTCCCCCCCCAGAGGACGGGGACTAGATTAAACACTGTGCGGGAGTGTATACGGTTTGGTCTTCCGATGTTGGATTATTTCAGAGATTTAAATTATTGGACTCGCCCATGCAATCCAATCAAAAGACCTGCAGCTGTGGTTAGGGATCCCACAAGATCAATTTTTTATTGCAGCAAAAATTGGAAAAATGACAGCAAAATAATGTAAAGCAATAAAATACGTTTTCAACAAAGGAAGGCGAAAACGGGATGCACGGAGATCGCGCTACAGAGGGAGAGGGTCATCCATGGAGATGACAATTCACAGGAGGAATGACAAAGACAGCCAAAAAAAGTGAAAATTAAACCATGTGGTAAAAGAAAACAAGTGGTTTATTATGTTGTAACCTAAAATTTAGTCCATATTTTTTTAATCGCTTGACCTTAATCTACACCAGGCACGGCCAGATTAACCAGTTTGCTATGTAATATTATGTTACATAATCTGGGCCAGAATAACCAGTTTGCTATGTAATATTATGTTACATAATCTGGGCCAGATTAACCAGTTTGCCATGTAATATTATGTTACATAATCTGGGTCAGATTAACCAGTTTGCTATGTAATATTATGTTACATAATCAGGGCCAGATAAACCAGTTTGCCATGTAATATCATGTTACATAATCTGGGCCAGATAAACCAGTTTACCAAATGTAATATTATGTTACATAATCTGGGCCAGATTAACCAGTTTGCCATGTCTACCATTTATAACTGCTGGCCCCTAAAAACTGCGGGACCGAGTGCTGCAGCAACCATAGCACCCACCTGAATGTGGGCCTGTTTTGCCACATATATGCCTTACCAACCTTACCTCAACATACCTCAACGTAGCTTAATTTGTATGCACGAGCACTTGCTATAGCGCCCCTGAAAGATTGCTACTCATAGGCCTATACAGCGCGGTCAGGGAATCGCAGTTTCACGCCGAAGCGCATGAGCAATTGCGAGTGCAGGACTTGCTCATAGGGTCTCTACGCGACGGCAGTTTGAGATGGATTCGAACCCGCAACCTTCCCGCTCCAAAGCACCAAACGTAGAGACTACCCTGCACCACCCCGCCCTTAATTAACTTTGTACCTCAACTTAATTCATCCCAGATTTCCTCACCGTATACCTTACCTTATGTTAATTTAACTTGCCTAACCTTTTCTCATCCTATCTCAAATCACCACACTGCACCCTAACTTCATTGAACTTTACCTTACCATATGGCATATACCTTAAAGGGCATAGTTCCAAGTTGCAACACCTTCCGGTGTCAGACTGTCCATCCATCGGCTGAGCTGGCAGAATGCTGTCGGACGCTTTCATCCGGGTACTTAGCGGCTGAATCGAGTCGGAGAGGAGTTAATGAAAAGATAATCCGCTGCGAACGGATTAAAGACTATTTATATGACGGCGAGAATCCGCTGCGGCGCATTCAAGTCTGTCGCCGCAGCGGCTGACGAACGACGATGCGTGCCCAGACAAAAACCATATCGGATTTGCGATGATTGCTTCGAAGCATTAATACCAATCTCAACAATCGACAGATATAGGCTGCCCTATATATTATACATATACACACATTACACATACATATATACGTATAAATGTATATACACGTATATATATATGTATATACTTTATATAACATACTATATAAGTCTCCAAATGAATTATAGTTTGTTTGCTATATATGTATTGCATGTATGTAATACACGTATACTTGCGGTATTTCCCTTGGCCACTCCTCGTTATGTTGATGTGCTTGCGATGGCGTGTGATCGGTCAGATATTCTTTTTTATTTCACTCTCTGTGTCACGCTCCCCTTCTCTTCTAGTCAATCTCCCTATCTATCTCTGTCTCTGTCGCTCTGTCTCTCTCTGTCTCTCTGTCTCTCTCTGTCTCTGTCTCTCTCTCTTTCCATCTCTCTTTCTCTCTTACTCTCATTCTCTCTCTCTCTCTCTCTATCTATCTCTCTCTCTCTCTTTCTCTCTCTCTCTCTCTCTCTCTCTCTCTCTCTCTCTCTCTCTCTCTCTCTCTCTCTCTCTCTCTCTCTCTCTCTCATTCTCTCTCTCTATATATATATATATCTCTCACTCTGTCTCTACCTCTCTATCTTTTCATAAGCATTTCAAGACAATTCCTTCACGCATTCCTTCATTCATTCATGTCAATAATTGACATGGCGCCCCTTCAAGAAACCCACTCAGAGACTATCCCATGCAGTCCACCCACAATGATACAAACTGTTTTAAGGATTTTGTAAAACATTGATGAGCCAACCCTAGGTGAGAGATGTATCTCCAACGGGAGACTTTTCCAGACAGATGGACCTACAACAGAGAAAACGCGACGCTGACAGGTTGAGGTTTCAACACGAGAGGCCAACTACAGCCCCGCTATAATAGATGATTCTTATCCTCTGCACATGCTGTTGTAGTCTGATCAGTCGAGTCTCTGATGAATTATAGGCCTAATAACTCATCGTAAAGTGACGATAATGTAATTATAAATAATTGCTGTTAATATATTTTTATTCATGTTGGTAACTTGGTATACTATATATAGTTCGTAATTTCTGGCATTTGGGAATTCGGATTTTTGCGATATGACTCGGATATGAAACACTAATCGGACAGAATTTGAACAATAGCAGCTGCAGCTGTCTATATCCATCTATCCATCTATTCGTATCTACCCTTGTACCTGTACCTCCCTTCCTATCCATGAGCCGTGCACTTTCAATCTGTCTCTGTGTCATTGTTTATGTACTACATACCTGACTATGTATCTGTCTCTGTCTCTGTGCCACATGTCTTTGTATCTGTCTCTGTACCTGTCT
Organism: Lumbricus terrestris; assembly: GCA_949752735.1. Classification (NCBI taxonomy): domain Eukaryota; kingdom Metazoa; phylum Annelida; class Clitellata; order Crassiclitellata; family Lumbricidae; genus Lumbricus; species Lumbricus terrestris. The sequence continues at coordinate 18,003,241 of OX457040.1, read as the reverse complement.
TTGTATACGTCACTGTGTTTATTTGTACACATGCTTCTTTTGTATTTGTTTTTCAGTACTATAGACATCGTCATATATATTATATATAATATATAATATATAATATCTTTAATATATTTCTCGAAGTTTGTCCTTCCGTTTGTATGTATGTATGTATGTATTTATATATGTATGTATGTATGTATGTATGTATGTATGTATGTATGTATGTATGTATGTATGTATGTATGTATGCATGTACATGTATGTCCGGATGTATTTTGACTCTTCGTTCCAGAAAACCAAAATTTCACGGGTGGCGTACCGGTGAAGGTCGGAGTAAGTGGTGGCGTGTTGTGGAGGGGTTTGGGAGGGGTGGGAGAACATTTTGGGGGAAATTTGTTCCCCGAAAACCAAAATTTCACAAGTGGCGTACCGGTGAAGGTCGGAGTAAGTGGTGGCGTGCTGTGGAGGAGGTGGGGAAGGGGTGGGGAAAATTCGGGGGGGAATTTTTTTCTCCGAAAACCACAATTTCACGGGTGGCGTACCGTTGGAGGTCGGAGTCAGTGGTGGCGTGTTGTGGAGGGGGTGGGGTGGGGGAAATTTAAGGGGATGTTTTCCCCCGAAAGCTAAAAATTTCTCGGGTGGCGTACCGGTGGATGTTGGAATGTGGTGGTTGGTGTGGTGTGGTGGGGTTGAATCCTAAATTTCCCGGGCAACGCCGGGTACTCCAGCTAGTATATAAACACATCGAAGTGATTTATGTCGTTTCTCCTCAGGGAAGATGTTCGCTCTCTCACGCTTCGATTGATTGTTTCAAAGACCACAGATTCCATGGTATGACGGAAGATCATGGTCCTAAAGCAGCATTCGTCCTCGGCTCTTTGACTGTGAACATACATGTAGTGCCGAGGATTTTGCCCAACCGCAATTTTAGAGATAGCACAGAGTCACAGACACACAGATACACAGACAAACAGACAGATAGACAGACAGAAAGATGGACAGAGGCACTCAAACAAAGGGACAAACCTAAATAGACAAACATTCCAAGATATATACAGAAACAAACATGCAAATAAATGCAGAAACACAAATAAACATGCAAGGAGTGAGCAAGAATGAAACAGCGATGACAGTAGAGACAGAGAGACAGAGTGAGAGAGACAGAGAGACAGAGAGAGACAGAGAGACAGAGAAACAGAGAAACATAGCGAGACGGTAACGGCGATGGATCTAATCATCAGCATCATCACAGTCATCATCGAAATATCACCACGATAACACATGACATCATAATGACATCTTCATCACATGTAGTATACATGCAATCTACTCATAATGCTGATTGACGATAATGAGACAACGATGATGACGTTGTTATTGTTAATATGATCACGATATCATCATAATCACGGCAATGACCGCAGCAACCGTGGTAAACAACGACTACGACTTTAATTGCGATAATCAAATCAAAGCGAGTTTAGTTTTATAATGACTTCTTCGATGACGATGATGACGTAGATGTGATTCGTTGGAAGTAGGTTCCGATCTCAAGTTCCTAATTCGTAGTTTTTCCATCTATAATTTCGCGGCATTAGTTGGATTCTTCTTCTTCTATAATTATGACCTTCCGCTTTCTCCTGCATGCTCTTCATTTCCCTCTGAACTTGCTTTTGCTCCTCCTCTGAATAATCTCGTTCTCTTGCTTTTCGTATTCCCATAACTTCAGGGTGAGAATTGCCGGGGGGGTTGGGGGGTTATTTTTCCACAATTCTCACACTGCATAACTTCACTTTTTCTCCCTCTTCCACTGACTCTGAATTCCTTCTTTCTCCTGCCTTGCCTTGCCTGCGAATTGCCTCCTCCTTCCTCACTCTCTGAATTTCTTCTTTCTCCTGCCTTACCTTTGAATTACCTCATCCTTTCCTCACACTCTGAACTTCTTCTATCTTCTGCTTTTCTTCTTCGCATAACTTTCCTTTTTCTCCTTCTATTCTTTTTCTCTCTTTCCCCTTGCCCTTGCCCTTCACCTTCCTCTTGCTTTTTCCTCTTTCCCGTCTCCCTTCTCTCCCTTTCCCTTCTAATCATGAGTTCCTACTCGACTCCACCCAGAGCCAGATTAATATTTTGCGGCGAAACGCCTCCTTAGACGGTACACGCAAGTGCCCTAGGGCAGCCTCTCTCTCTCTCTCTCTTCCCTGCCACCTCGCAACACCCCATCCCATCTGACCAGGTCACTGGCATCGTAACCCTATGCAGCGGACCACATCTCCACATCCATCGGTTTATTAGTTCCACTTTCACTGTTTCCAGCCTCTCCTATAGTCTCTCGCTCATTGTATTCCTCTCTCTTTGTCTCTATGAAAGTGTATCTCTGTCTCTCTTTGTCTTTCTCTGTTCCTTCCTGGCTGTTTTGCTGTCTCAACTCGTTTTCTCTTCCACAACACATCTTCAATTCTCTCACCATGTCTCCTTCTTTCTCTTTCCTTCTCCGTCTCCTTCCATCCATCCATCCATCCATTCACCTATCCTTTTATCCATCCATCGATCCGTTCACCCATCCATCCATCCAACTATCCATACATCTATCCCTCCATCCACCCATCCACCTATATCCATACATCCATCCATCCACCTATCCATACATCCATCCATCCATCCGCACATCTATCCATCCCTCCATCTATCCCTACATCCATTTATTAAAATCAATCCATCCATCCGTTCATCCATCCATTCATCCATCCCACCGCCAATCCAGCCATCCATCCCTCTATCTGTTTCCCTTAGTCTATCAGCCTCTTCCAATTTCTTTCCCTTCCTCAAATAATCATTCTCCGTTCCCTCCATTTCACATTCATTCATTCTTCAATTCATCTCCTCCTCATCTCCTCCTCCTCCTCCTCCTACTCCTCCTCCTCATCGTCATCATCCCTCTTTTCGCATGTCCATCACTCGACCTATATCTCCTTCCACTTCCCATCCATCCATCCACCCACCCACCAACCCAATACCCGCCCACCTTTCTCCCACCCTTCCCCACCCATCCTCTCATTCCCAACCCTCATGGGAAATACACGTCTGCGATTTGCGTCGAATTCCATTAGACCCGATTGACTGGCCGCCGGGGGGAGGGAGTTGTAGTGGAGGGGTGACACCGCCTGTTCCGATTCCTTCTTTCCCACCACCCAAGACCCACCACCCCCCACCAACCATGGATCCAATGCTGCTATTCCGGCTCACGGTCTCCTTCGCTCTCTCGGGACCTTCCCGCGGAGTCTTCCCAAGATCGCCGGAGGCTCGCCAGAGGGCCACAGACGCTTTCAATTAAATAATTGCTTTCGTCAATCAGGTGATCACTTCCTGTTGAAGTCACGTGGTCCGCTTGTTTTTGTTCTTTCTGCCGCCTCAAAATTAATCGCAATTATCCGTCACGTGGGATAATAATTGGGATAGAGAAGCGAGAGTTGATAACTTAGCTACCAACATGCTGGCAGTGCAACCAAGGTATGTGTGTGAGTGTAACCATGGTAACCGTTGTCTGAGTGTCGCCATGGTAACCAGTGGTGACCGTATGCCTCGCTGTGCATGTCTGATTGTACGTGTGTCTGTTTGTCAGTTTTCTTTTGTCTGGTTGCATAGGTGTGCTGCTTTTCTGCTCCTTGTATCCATCTGTGTAGACCACTAGACCTGTCTTTTAATTATCAGCCTATGCCTACTAATGTCTATCTTTATCCGCACAACTCAGAGAGATCCATAACACAGTGTACAGGGTGGTACAGCATTTATAAATGTCCCGACTCTGCAGGCGTATAACGTCGCCAATTTTTAACATTTATTTATACTTAATGCATCAAATTAAATGTATTTCACTCTGTAGTATTACCTCTAAAAACGTTGAACTGGTTATAGTTTAGGTTTTAATTATATACTTGGAACAGCGCCAGCTACCATTTTTTGTCATTACTGACGCAATGTATACGCCGTTTTCCCGGAAATTTCTATCGTTTTTTGCTAAAACGCGCGACCGCGCGTAGACACGATCGTTTTGGGTGTTTGTAGGGTCCCTATACCATGAATATGTTCTCATCGCAAAACCACGTCCTTTCAATTTTGCGAACAGCCGTGCACTGCCATGCGCTGCTTCAGACGCTTGCACGCTGCCAGCCGGTTTCTTTGCGTAAGAGTTGGAGAGCTCGTTGAACTTCTCGTCGACGAATTACTTTAACTTTGGGCCTATATCATATTTTCCAATACGTTATGCAGTGCTTCTAAGACTGCCTGTTTTGCGCTGAATTTCCCTGGGAGATTTGCATTTAGGGCCTGCCCTGGTCATTGTCTTGACTACAAATTTACTCGGACACACGAGCAATGTTAGTGCTGTGCGCACCGATTCCCATGGTTTGCGAGTAGAAAGTCCAGTTTTATCAATTTTCCATAGCAGATAATTCAAGGTATTGTTTATTCCATCCACTGTTAGAAAATTCGTTAATCATTTCAAACGAATTAAATCCCTTAGACAGTTAGACTCTATCAGTTTGTAAAATTTACATCGAAACACGATCATCGGCTGTCAACGGCGCCAGATTGAGTCATCACAAATGACATCAAAATATGGTAGCTAGCGCTGTTCCGGGCTGCCCGGGCATATACTAGTTTAGGTTTTAATTATAATTAAAACCTAAACTAGTATCAGTTCAATGTTTCAGTGGCAATACTAGAGTGAAATACCTTCAATTTGATGCATTAAGTAGAAATAAATGTTAAAAATTGACGAAGGTATAGTCGACGCGTGCAAAGTCGGGACATTTATGCTGGACCACCCTGTAGATCTATTCAGACGCGTTGAAGATGGATTTCAACTTATTCTTTACTTACTGACTTATGGCCCTGGCGAGGCTTTCGCCCGCATCAGCCGCTTCTCTATGGACACTGGACAGCCTCCAGTCGCCCCTGTCCTGTCCTCTCCGCATTGCCTCGCCCACGGTTAATCCCATCCTCAGGCAGTCCTCTTCCACCATGATCCATCCATCACTTCCTGGACCTGCCTCTTCTCCTCTTCCCATTCACATATCTCTGCAGTGACACCTTTCAACTTCTTGGGTAGAATAGACAGACAAAGTATAGCACAATAATTATAACATAACAAGGCCTATACTATAGCATAACATAACGTAACGCGACATACACTAACAGTTAGCAAGAGCTTGAAGTGGTTCAGAACACTCTGGTTCAGAACACTGTGTTTGAACCACTGCAAGTTATTCTACATTACTCACCACTATAGCAAATCTCCATATTAGCTTACTCTTAAAAGTTAAGTATATATATATACATATATGTATATGACTTTTGCTCTTATGAAGTTCTGCCCTTATAATATATATATTATGTATATATAGTGTTCATTTCGATTTATTCGTCTATATAACTAAATTAAAACAAAACATTCACAAATTGCGTTCAACCGATTGCAATGTGAGGATGGCCATTGTGAAAAGATGCCTTCCATCTCTAACTATCCGACTGCTTGTTCTCATGAACAATAATGGTTAGTGTTGCTGGAGCCTCATTGACAGGGCTTAAAGTGTGCCTGGACGGTCATGGACGGCGTCCATGCACTTGTTTTAAAATCTGAACGCCGTCCAGCCACTTATTGACGAGCACAGACCGGAAAGGTAAGGGGCGTCCAGGCACTTGTTTTTTTACACTTTAGGCTGCTAGGCACTGGCTGAAGGCAATTGATGGGTTAACAGCGGATTTCTTACAGATCAACATTTCCGCTCTCGAGCAATCAGTTATTGAGAGCAGTTGAAAACTCTCGACAATCCACCGATAATGATCGGCGGTGGTGATGATGATGGTGGATTATAGCAATTATTTCCAATTCCATGAATTTCATCGTCTCTCTCTTTTTGTCGGTCTTATTCTGCTTCTCTCTGTCTCTCTGTGTCTCTCTTTCTCCCTATCTCTGCGGATCTCTGTCTGTCTCTGATTCTGTCTCTCTGTGTGTCTCTGTTTGTGTTTCTGTGCGTGTTTCTCTGCGTGTCTCTGTGTGTCTGTCTCTGTTTGCCTGTCTGTCTCTCTCTCTATATATATTTTATTATATATAAAAATATAGGCACACATCTGTCTCTGTCTCTCTGCCTATCTCTGTCTCTCTGTGTCTCTTTGTCTCTCTGTCTCTCTCTGTCTCTGTCTCTGTCTCTGTTCTGTCTGTCTGTCTGTCTGTCTGTCTGTCTGTCTGTCTCTCTCTCTCTCTCTCTCTCTCTCTCTCTCTCTCTCTCTCTCTCTCTCTCTCTCTCTCTCTCTCTCTCTCTCTCTCTCTCTCTCTCTCTCTCTCTCTCTCTCCCTACGACGCAGTGTCTGCCTATCAGATTAAAGACT
>OX457040.1:17971869-17991869 GCA_949752735.1 Lumbricus terrestris | reverse complement strand
TCATTCCATTGTTCCGCCATTTCTCGACTAACAAAATTACAAACGCAAGTCACTTCATCAAACAGTGCATTGTCATCAATGTCATACCCAGCTGGCTTACAAATTTTGATAAGCTCCTCAAGGCTTTTTTCAAACATGTCCCAAGTAATTATTCCTCTCAAATTCATCCAACTGAAGCTCTTGAATGGTGCATAACTAACTTCCCACATTTCAAAATATTCCAACGAAGTTGCATAAAAAGACTGAACTGTTTGCAGAAAGTCATCCTCAGTTATGGCACCTGAATCCACAGCAATATTAAGGAGTTGCTTTACTTTGATGCTTAAAAACTTATTTGTTTTCCTACTATCTAACTTTTCTTTCAGTTCTACAAGATAACAGCACACTTCAACTGCAGTAGACACGCTCCTTTCCATCTTCAAAATGGTAGCATTAAACAATGCAAGTTGATTATGTGTGAACCACAACCACAATTCTGAACAAGGATTGTCAAAAAATTGTCTCAAAACGATGGGACACTTTTCCTCCGCTGAATAAAATTGTTTCAAAGCATCAAACATTTGTAGAATTCTTTCAACAGCAGGCATCAAGGAAAGCCAACGAGTGTTGCCACTATTCAAAATTTCTTTGTATTCAGTCTCCACATATTCACAGAAATTTTTCAGCCTCTCGACACGAACAGTGTAAATATGAAAGTATAGCTGAAAATTTTATTCACAATCACTTCAACATCAACTGGGAGGGTATCGCATGCTGTTTTAGCGCAGTTATGTACAACATGAGCTGCACATCCAATACCAATCAGCTCCCTACCAAGTCGTGTTTTCAGCCTGAAAAATACATTGCTCTGTCCTCTCCTCAAAACCCCTCCAAAATTGGCATTGGTGTTGTCTGCTGAAAAAGCAATTACTTTGTTGCTCAACTGGCATTTTTCTAAAACGTCAGCAACATGATCACATAAGACCTCAGATGTTTCTCTTTTAACGGAAGAAAACGCTAGTACTTTATTTTTAATTCCACTGTCCGGACCTGATGGCACAAAATATCTTACAATAACTGGCAAAAATTTAACATTGTTATGATTGGAAGCATCAACAGAGACAGACACAAACTTTGAATTTGCAAGATCCTCTTCAAGACGTCGTGTTGCCAGTGGTGCTAAAACATTTGTAATAATAGCCTCAGTTTTGGTTCTGGCACAAGTAAATTTTGGCTCGAACATTTTTCTCATCAGCTGTGATGTACAATCCATTGATCTGAAACTTTGATTGTGGCATACGGTGTGGTATGCATACGTACCTTCTGCAGCAGCTAGATTATATTCTTCTTTGCCTGGTTGTTTAGCTGTAAAATACTTCCCTAATGATGAAGAAGTTGCTCTTGCACTAAGAGCGACCCTGTGTTTCTTAGTGGCAATGTGGTCATTGATGTCTGACCTGCCGCCGTGAGCAACCGAAATAGTTGACTTACATATGTCGCAGAATGCAGTACTACCATCAGACGCACTGCTGGACAAGAACGAAAACTCGGCCTTCAAATCGTCGTTAAGAGAACATTTTCGTTTTGACATTTTTATAGTTTGATCTCCGTAATATAGTTTCAAAGAATGTTATCAGTAACCTACGTCAATATTCAATATGACGTTTCGATTTTAAATTTAGAACCGGAAGAGGTATTACCGTATTATGCATGATAATAAATGAAAGTGAGGTTACAAATGAATTTACTCGCCAGATGCCAGTAGTAAAATCAAGGCGACGTTGATAAAGTAAGTAAGTATATACTATGTTTGATCACATGATAAAATACATCATGTTCGGAAAGTCAGGTTATGTTTTTCAAAAACCGGGACATATTTAGAGTTTGGCCTACCTTTCCCGGCAGCCGGGACAGCTGGCAGAAAACCGGGACTGTCCCGGGAAAACCGGGACGTCTGGTCACCCTACTATAGTTAGCTACATCCTTGACAGTATAATAATATATTTTTTTTTTCTTTATTTAAACGCCTGCAAGACGCACTGCGCTTTACATTTACAAGTTATGCAGTAATCTTAATTAAACTTAACTACCAACTGAACAGACAGCCTTGTAATTACACGGCGCCAATGGCAGCCTACAAAGCAAATCCGCCCAACGGGGGCTCGAACTCACTACCTCTCGCACTCTTGGCCAGCGTGTTAACCACTACTCTACCGGGCCCCCCCAATGGTGAAAACGTATGGAAAATCAGACAAAAATTAAATTAAGGAAAATAATATTAGACAGTAAATAATTAAATAAAGTTATATAAAATTCGAAAAAACGATAAAAAACGATGGGAAAAATAAAAAAACGAAAAAAACGACGTTTTTTGGGAGAGAATAAAAAAGGAAAAAAACGTTTTTTTCAACTATGGTCTTAACACTGCACTGGCCTCTAACTCCTCAAACGATTGCAAGCTGCTTATGACATGGCACTAAATTATTTCGCTGTGTTTTTGACAGATAAACTGCTTTGCTTTTGACAGGACAACCCGACTAACACGTGTACAGCTTACTTTCAGACACACATGTTTGACGTTCTTCATTAGAGAGCATTCTTGTTCCGCGTCTTGCATGCCCCGGAAGTTGGCTGACATAGTTATGAACTAGATCTACATCAGCGCCCACGTGACGTTTTCGACGAATAAATCGCAACGCGTGGAATAATAATAATTCATAAGTTGATCGAAGTAAAACGGGTTTCAGATTCGAATTCTTGCAGGGACTGGCAGTTTGAATCCCATGCAGTTCAGCTTACATCTGTCACACAATTTGGGGCAGTGGCGTCTCTATCATAGGCCGCGACAAGTCATTTGACAAACTGTCTATTTTGCTCCTGGCCTTTGTGCCTGCTAAAAATTCTTTGAATTTGAATTGTACAGTATATCGCCTTTTGAATAATTTATTTATCCCGCTGATTAACCCTCACGAGTCATGACCCTGACACGACCTGCTGAAGTTGTATAGCTGGAGCCGCAACTTTGTAGCCTAAAATACAGCAAAGGAAATGAAATTGAGCTTCAAAGAGAGAGCGGAAGCAGATTCCCTGGGTGCAGAGGCGTGGAAAGCACGCGGGCCCATTACTGTTTCGCATCGAGGTTCAACTAAAAGACTTGTGTACCCGGACTATGCAAGCAACGAGGAGGAATGTAAAGAGTTAGGAATGTAAGGAGTTAGTAGTGACTGAACGTAGGAAGGTTTTTGGTGCTGAGGGATTTGTAGGTCAAACATGCCATTTTGAATTTTATCCTGTACTGAACAGGAAGCCAGTGCAGATGATGGAGTAGGACTGAGGAACTAGTTTGTATTGGGACGCGCAGCACTACCCGCGCTAAGGGGTTTTGGATGCGTTGCAACCTGTTGAGCTCAGTATCTGAGAGACAGACACAAACGGCGTTAGCATAATCAAGGCGAGAGGCGACACACAGAGAATGGTTTGAGACATATCCATAGTCAGGGCCGACCTGATGTGGTGTATTGCCCGAATGTGATAGAAACAAGATTTGCAATTGCTTGATATGTGTGACAATAATAATTATGAAAATAAGACAAGAAAAAATTGCACAAAAAAGTATTAGATGATATGAGATCAGATAAAATGAGGCAATATGAAAATTTAAACTAAAATACGACTGCTCTGGTTAGGTCAAGTGATATCCATTGTCCACCCCTAAAGGACAGTTTGAACGTACATGTATTATAATACTTGACTTGGCTCTTTCAGTCCGACAGTGTCCACACTGCGTGCAATTGTCCGTCGTGCGACTTTAATGCGCGTCAATTGCGGACTTGGACTCGGCAAAGCGAATCGGATACAGAACTTCTGTTCAACGCTACACCTTCCACCACCGTTCCTCGTTCGACCACCCTTTCCCCTATCGCTCCTCCCTCGCCGCCTCTTTCCCTCCTCCTTTAGATTTGCATCCGTCAGCGCATGCGCTTTACGACCGGAAGTCTATGGTCTTCCGGCGGAATAATCGAAGTAATTATTGATTCTGGCGATCCGCTGGTTCCCTAGTTTTCGGGTCGAAGGCAGCGCCTTTTGGACGGCGACAGAGTAGAAGTGGGGGAGCAGAAGCAGAAGGAGCAGGAGGAGGAAGAGGAACAGGAGGAGGAGGTGAATAAAGAGTAAAAGAAGCGGGAGAAAGAGGAGCACTGGAAGGTGGGAAGAGGAAGGAGGAGGAGAAGGAGGATGAGGAATAGGAGGAGGAGGAAGAAGAAGAGCAGGAAGAGGAAGTGAGAGAAGGATGGAGAGGAATAGGAGGAGAAGGGGCAGGAGAAGGTGGGAAAGGAGGAATAGGAGCAATAGGAGGCGTAATGGGGAAAGAGAAGAAGGAAGAGGAGGAAGAGAAGGATGGAGGGCTTCTGTTCTAAATGTCTCGCTTCAAATACCATAAGCGACTGGTGAGGAATTAGAGCGATGCTAGGACGAACACTTCGAGGAAGGAAGGCAAGGAGGCAGATAGGGAGAGAGTCGGAGAGGGAGACGGAAAGGGAGGCGGAGCTGGAGGCGTATAGAGGAGGGGGAGGGGAGAGACGGAGAGGGGAAGAGAAGGAGGGATTAAAAGAGTGAAGCAGATAGGTTGAGAGAAATGAAATAGAAAGATGGAGATGGAAGCAGCAAGTGCTGAGACAGAGTGACATGATGGGACTGAGAGAGAGAGACAGAGAGAGCTAAGGGGAGAAAGAAAGATGAATAAATGGATATTAATAAATTGATAGATACGTGACAGGCAGACAGACAGACAGGCAGACAGGCAGACAGACAGACAGACAGGCAGACAGACAGACAGACAGATAGATGATAGATAGATAGATAGATAGATAGATAGATAGATAGATTGATAGATAGATAGATAGATAGATAGATAGATAGATAGATAGATAGATAGACAGACAGACAGACAGACAGGCAGACAGGCAGGCAGGCAGACAGACAGACAGACAGACAGACAGACAGACAGACAGACAGACAGACAGACAGACAGACAGATAGATAGATAGATAGATAGATAGATAGATAGATAGATAGATAGATAGATAGATAGATAGATAGATAGATAGATAGATAGATAGATAGACATAGCCTGGCAAAGACATATAGACAGAGATAGCCAAAGAGAGGCAGACAGATAGACAGACAGACAGACAGACAGACAGACAAAGACAACAAGGTCCATACGTCACTTATATTCGCAGCTTTCACTACGTCAGCACGGATGGCTGGTTTAGGCAAGAGACAACTGCATCGGATGCGGTAAGATGCATTTATTTGGGTCAATGAATCTTGCTTATCTATCCTTTTACTACTTCTTATTTGCGTCTTTTTGGTCGACATAGTCGTGAGATTAATTAAATGTGCAATTATTATTATTTTCATCATCATTATTTTATTATCATTTTCAATATTACTTTTGGAAAAATTAGGGCCTAATTGCCTGAGACAATAATTACATGATGTTTGTGGAGTCATAATATGCAATTTTTTCCAGATATAATTAATTGTTAACAATAATAATAATATCGCCTATAAGTATGCTATTGTTTGAAGACAGTGAAATGCCTGAATGTTTTGTTAAAGAAACAGCCGAAGCAGATAATATAATTATCACTGGCGACGGTCTTGTTGGCTACGATTCTCTTCTAAAACATCAAGTAGCCTACAAATCCAACTCTGACGCTGGACTCAATGCATTGAACGGCAGTCTTTCTGACCTCGCGAATTTCAACCAGCCTTCAGTCGTGGCAGGCTGGTAGCACAAATACTTCCTTTAGCAATCCGCTATCAAAGTGAATTCCTTCCACGGATTATAGAGCAGAGTACGACTTGATGGCTATACGTATACATCCTTGACTAAATAGGAGTTTATAAACAGATGCAGCACAAGCAGAAAGCTCTGGAATGGATATTTACATTGCAACTCAATACCTATAATGTTTGATTATCCTTTAACTGTCACATGACCTTTCCTGTAGCCTACTCATGCATTGTGCCATTTCTTCGGCTTCGTCTGTTCTACGGTGTTATGGAAATCACATTATTATTATTACTTTTATTATTTTTTATATTATTATTATTATTATTACTATTTTTTTATTACTATTATTATTATTTACTATTATTATTATTTACTATTATTATTATTACTATGAAGACCAACTTTATTATTAATATCGATAATATTAAATCAAATCATATACCATTTTACTAGGGCAACAAGTACAACCGTAGCACATTGATCACAGAAACAGACTAACAGCATTAACATTAACATCAATGATTAACACTAACAGTAAGAATAAACAGAATACCATAAGAGTAGGCCTAAACAGCATATCATAAAGCAAAGGATCATATACGGTTGAGCACTTAAAGAGAAACCCCAAATGTGCAAATCCCGCTATCACGGATACCCCAAAATCAGTCGCTGGTGTAATGGCAGACCAGACAATGTAAACAGATTGAACACATAATTTTATAGCTTAACTAATTATCTAAATGCAATCATTTGGGACCGTTGCTAGTCAGTTATGAAAGAAAATGAAAAACAAACTTGAGATTTCTAAACTGAAGCGATCATAGGCCTATATATTGGCAAATAAAGGTCAGAAGAACCGCAACAGCAGTGTTAAATATTAATATCATTATTATTTTATATATATATATATTATTATCATCATTATTATTATCATTATTGTTATTAAATATTATAGTACTTTGAAGACGGCACTGACGCCCATAAATATGGTTTCTACGTATATAGACAAAATAATACACACTGATTTAGTCCAATAGCCCAGACCGAAATGTCTGCCTTTCAGAGACACTTCTGTTGAGGACGTGTCTAGTCTCGTTGAGTAGCAGCTGTACAGCATATCGGATGAGCTGTTCAAATGGAAAGCGTTGGAACATATGGAGAAATCTTTTATGTCAGATCTGACTTTACTCGGTGTGATTTGTTCGTTGGTGTTCGGCTACTCTATCTGCGTGCGAAAGAGGATTAGGGGTTTATCTTGGTGACTCGTCGGTCGGAAGAATAGCCTATCAGCGCTCAATGACCGCTAGATTGGACGATGACCACGTCAATTGGTTCTGTATGGGATGCAGGCAGCTACCGTATCACTCTCTCTCTCTTTCTGTCTGTCTACCTGTCTGTCTCTCCTTATCTCTCTCTCTACCCTCTCTCTGTCTCTGTGTGCGTCTCTCTGTCTATCTCTGTCTCTGTCTCTGTCTCTGTCTCTCTCTTTCTCCTTCTCTCTGTCCCTCTGTCGCTCTGTCTCTCTGTCTCTCTGTCTCTGTCTTTGTCTCTGTCTCTGTATCTGGCAATGCCTCTCTCTGTCTCTTGCTCTGCCTCTGTCTCTGTCTGTCTCTGTATCTGCCTCTGTCTGTCTCTGTCTCTGTTTCTGTCCCTGTCTGTCTGTCTGTCTGTCTCTCTCTCTCTCTCTCTCACTTTCTTCCTCTACTTTACTTTCTATTCTATCCGTCTTTCCTCCTCTATATCTTTTTTATATTAAATCTCGTCCAGATGGTTGTTTGCTATTTTGAGCACGTGCTATTCTTCTGAGCCTTGTCCCATAGCTTTTATCGTGTAATTTGCTCGCCTTCTATACACTGGCATTTTCAAATACACGATTTAGGAATTCCTATAAGTGAATGTTGAGAGCTACTATGTCTGTTAATACCATGGTCCGCAGTGGACCCAGTCACTATAACAGTCGTGCACGGATTGAAGACTTTGAAGTCCATTAAAAACTAATGCTTACTATTACATTGTTTTGTATCAATGAAAGTAATTTGCGTATAGCGTCTCTCGCACGCATGCAACGCATGCAGTGCGTAGAAATCAGATACAAGAGACCAAGAGAAAAAAGTGGTGCCAAGAGAGAAAAAAGTGGTACCAAGAGAGAAAAAAGTGGTACCAAGAGAGAAAAAAGTGGTACCAAGAGAGAAAAAAGTGGTACCAAGAGAGGAAAAAGTGGTACCAAGAGAGAAAAAGTGGTACCAAGTGAGAAAAGTGGTACCAAGAGAGAAAAAGTGGTACCAAGAGAGAAAAAGTGGTACCAAGAGAGAAAAAGTGGTACCAAGAGAGAAAAATTTGTACCAAGAGAGAAAAAAGTGGTACCAAGAGAGAAAAAAGTGGTACCAAGAGAGTGAAAAAGTGGTACTAAGAGACAAAAGTGGTACCAAGAGAGAAAAATTTATTAATCGAAAACGAAACGGTGGACTTGAGATTCCTGCATGCAATTATCTTAGACGCAACATCACAGAACCAGCGTCTTGGCAAGAGAATAAAATCAGAATAAAATCAGTCTTCAGATATACATGTAAGGTCGAAATCGGTCAAAGGGAAGATCTAAGACAGCTGCAATATACGCCAGACATGGTCACAATTATTATTATAGTATTAAACTATATATACAGACATCTTTGCATAATAACGTGCAGGCATGTTTGGGAATGAATGTGGCTGCATATAATGTCTAATAAATCGCAGAAAGGTCGAGATACTCGAACTGCAAGATGCGTTTTTAGTAGGGCTGTTGATTTAATCGCGTTAACGTGTGCGATTAACGCGTTAAAAAATTTGCGATTAAAATTTTTAACGCATTAATCGTACGCGTTAATTAGATCTGATTAAAATGTAATCAGAGGCAGAAAAACTCGTTTTAAACGGAAGGCTCATACTTAAAGCTAGTGATACATTCTTTGGGAAATATTCCAACAAAGAATTTGAGTATTATCGTAGCAATTCTTTGCTCAATTATCGCCTGCATGCCAACCAAAACATGCGCTAAACGCTAACGATGAGCCGTCGATATCGGCCGCATCGCATAGTCCACTAAGGTTGAACTCCATGAGATGGCAAGGCCAATGAATTTCAGGTTTCAAATGATAAATATTTACAGAAAGACAACTGAGACGAGGTTTGGGAAGAACCGCAACCTTTTGTGAAAAATTGTGACTAAATAATGAGGTTCAATAGTAGACCTACCATTGTTAATTAATAGCAGCATCCCTTGAGCCGACCAATGTAAATAAACTGGTCTGCCTGTACAATTGACTGAATAAATAATTAATCTTGATAGTCAGAAAACGGTTGTCTAATTTTACATTTAGGTCTAGCCTATGTCATTTTATTTAAAGGTAGCTCAAATGAAAAATTAACGGATTTTGAGCAGTTGACTGATTTGAACAGTGTTTCAATTCTGTCTGTCATACAAAACTGCTCAATAAACTAAATGCAGAAATTCAATAGGCCTAAGCCAAAGGTTATTAAATATGTTTGCAGTAGAAAGAATGCATTCAGTCATTAAAATGTTATGCTTCAGGGGTCCTTATAAAATAGTCAGATTAACATATTTGAAGAAAATGTATTGCGATTAATTTGCAGTTAATTGCGATTAAAAAAATTAATCGCGCGATTAATTTCGATTAAAATTTTTAATCGAACAACAGCCCTAGTTTTTAGTGATCGTAACAGACTATAGACAATATAGACATGTGATGAGTGTTATGACCCAGTATGAGAACTGTCGGGAAAAACTGGGGTGGGGTAAAACGTTGATTTGCGTGGACTTGGGGGTGGGTGCACGGGTCTTACGAAAGACTAGGGGTCGGACCCCACAATCCCCCGACAATTCTCACCCTGCCCACAATCCCCCGACAATTCTCACCCTGTTATGGCCACTGTATACAATGCATGTGTATTTTTTCGTGTTCGGGCGTCGAATACTGATGACTTTGCCCTTTAAGCAAGAAACCTTCAATAACAGTAAGCGGCTTTGAAGCCATTTAAGTTCCCTGAATGCCATTTATGATGCGTCTTTTCTTAAAGTGCTTCAACGTATATTGCTCTACGCTGTGAGCTTTCGTAACGAAAGTTAATGTGACACGATGTGGAAAAGAAATGTTATTATACGTAATGTTATGAGCAGCTGTGTGCAATAATGAAATGTAACATCACATGACATGATTCACATGTAACGGTAATCATCATGTGTCATGGTTTCATGTGATGGTAAGCATCAGATAACATTGTCTCTATGTGACGGTAGTCATCATGTGAGATTTGTCTTTATGTGACGGTAATCGTCATGTGCCACTGTTGTCATGTGATGTTAGTCATCGTGTGACATTGTTTTATGTGATGATAATAATATGTGGCAATGTCTTCATGTGATGATAATCATCATGTGACATAGCATTTATACAACAGTAATCGTCATTATGGCATCTTTTTGCCCCAGGGTGCACGGGATTCCTCAGGTTTTTATACGATGAGTTTTTATGCAATGAGTTTTTATGTAATGATGATCGTCTTGAAATAATGACAGCTGATCTAAACTGTTTGAAATCCTTCTGTGCAATGGTCATTCTCATAATTAATAATTATACTCTTAGACAGCGCCACATTTTCTCTGTTGTTGGCCCTCTGATAGTGGAATGGGTTTACGATTGTCTTTACACCTTATGCCTGGAATAATTATTTCCTCAGATGCGTTTTCTCGCAGCCTTAAAACCGTCTTTTTCATTCGTGGGGTTGGGTTGTGAGCGCTCCTGGGTAGTAACCTTGACAGGGCGCTATATAAATCTCAGTTACGAATGAATGAATGAATGAATGTAAATAAATGAATGAATGAATGTAGTTTTCGCAATTTCTGCTTTACAAGTCGATTATCAACCGACTGAAGGTCATGACATTGGACTTAGAGGACATGTTGTTAAGGACACGAGATCGAATTCATCCTAGCACATAATTATGTCTGTTCACTAAAAATTAATATAATAATTATAGCCTTTTATACTAAAAACACGATGCTATATTTAATTAACTATTAATTAATCATTGACTTTTATTAATGGCACAATGCTTCAACTTGAAGGCTAAAGAACACCGTGAATATATAATATTGTATGAAAGACATTAAGCCTGTTAATTAGTAACACCATACTCTGTAGTAGGCTAGTAGCAATTGGAAATGTCAGCACTGGTGGTCTCCCGCAGACATTAATTAATTCATTCATTCATTCATCCATTTATTCATTCATTCATTCATTCAGAGACTAGAGCCTCTTTAGGAGACTACTAAGAGACGCTTGCAGCCTAGCTACAACAACAAAAGTAGGATTTGAGCAGATATGATTTAAAAAAGTGATATACGCGCATACATGCATGTAGGCTACTTTCCAGGCTTCCGGGAGTCGAATAGCCTATCTATTGCACTTAGCAACAGAAGCTGCATAACGGCGCAATACCAAGCGCGTGCTGCTCACCAAACCTAAGGCATCCAGCAACTCTAGAATAGGAGCAGAATAAGCGCTCCATTACCTTACAGTTACCCAACTGAACTCTTTCCATTCATTTTCGTTGCTCCTATAACTGTTGCCGCGCATTTCTTCTCGAGTCCATGTTTCCGCCATTATCTTACTTCTTCTCTCATTCCTTTTCCATTTCCATCCGTTATATTCTCCTTACTTGTCTTTCAAGCTGTTGTTTTTCCATCTGGAGTAATTCTTTGAAGTCGTTTCCGCAACTGTTCCAACGTTTCTTTGTCGGATGATTTCCATTCATTTCTATATTTATATCGAGTTTTCCTTTCATCAGCCTCTCTCCGGTCGCCACTCATGCCATTCAGCGCCTTTCCATCCAATCCACCGCTAACGGAATCGATTACGGACCCATGCATGGCAGAGCAATGAAAATAAACTCAACAATTCTTCCCAGTTCACGTCTTTGTTTTGCTGGCGCGCCAATCCAGGGACACAAAGCGAGCAAGTTCACCCATTCACCTGCTTAGTAACCTCAATGACCTTCTACTTGTTCATTCATTCAGTCATTCTGAGGATTTATATTTTTATATAATTATTATCTTCAAGGCATCATCATCGTTAGCCTAAAAATTGGTAAACTAATACACGTTGAGCTGAGTCACCAGATTCAGTAATGGCGGACTCACGCTCACGAATGTCCTTCTTGTTCTTATTGCTCTTGCTCTTCCTGTTCTTGGCTTTCCCTGTTTTTCTAGGTCTTCTTTTTCTTCTTCTTTCGCTTTACTTCGCCTTCTATAGCGCATTATTCATCCAAGAGATTTGAATAGCGCCCCATAAGATCTGGAAACCATCTTGACCTATAATTATATTCATCGCAAAATATTTTATTTTCTTCATTTTCCTCCTCGCCTTCCTTCCTCTTGATCTTCTGTCCAGTGCTTAAAGTGTGGAAAAATAAGTGCTTGGACGCCCTTCACCTTTCCAAAAAAAGCGCCTGGACGCCCCTTACCTTTCCAAGCTGTGCTAGCCAATAAGTGGCAGGACGGCGTTCAGATTTTAAAATAAGTGCATGAACGCCGTCCATGACCGTCCAGACACACTTTAGGCCCTACTTCTGTCCATATCTTAGACTCCAAGCTCCTCCTTTGTCGCGCACTTCATGACCTAGATTATACGATAATAATTAATTCTATCAATTTAATATTATGATTACACGACAACTATAATACCAATGACATGCATGAAAAGGCTGTAATCTGTTTTATGTAATTGAACATCAAGATACTTGGATTTATAGTATCACTTTCCATAATTATAATATGCAGCCCACGTAAGTGCTGAGGTCGTTAACCTCGTTCACCAAGATAGCGCTCATCTGTATGCAGATAATGCTGAAGACAGATGGAAAAGTTTCCACCGGTGGACTCTTGCACAAACGTAGAACCCAATCACCGAAATTTCATTTGTGTTGAACTGAGAAATAATCGTTCGCAGCAGTTAGCAAATTAATTAATGGCAGTTTCGGTCACAATAATATTTTCCTACAGCATTATCGTTTTACCACTTTGACAACATCAGAACACAACGAAATCATTTGAGCATTATTAGAACATCCATTATACCACTTTGACAACATCAAAGCACAACGCAATCATTCGAGCATAATTAGAACATTAGAACGTTGTCTGAAGCAACAGAATATACCACATCAATCTGAACTGCATCTACACTGTACAAAGTGTACACATTGTAAACAGTGTACAGCCAAGATTTCTGCACTGAGTGGACTGATCTTGTCGTACAGTTCCATCCATATCTCTGAGTTCCTACCATCATCGTCTTCCTTCCAGGTAGGCCTACGACGAATTGACTGTCAGCCCGCGTGATTTAATTGAATCTCTGCACGTAGTAGCCCCCGTCTGTTGAATGGGTTGCCCGCCGCTGCCGCCGGGTTAGAGGGGGGGAGCTAAGAGCAGCGGTCGGAAGCCTTTGATCTCTAACCCGTCTGATGAAGCTGGCGACCTACCGACCACCATCAGGCAAAAAGCGACGGACGACGACGACGACGAGGTTGGAGCTAATTTGACCGTAAAGACCAGCGAAGCGTTCAGCCTGCATTAGAGGAGCCGACCTGAGCTGCGGCGGCGGCGGCGGCGGCGGCGGCGGGATTGGCCTCTTCTGATGTCAAGCCGACCGACCGACCGATCGACGACTCTCAGCCGACGCATGAAACTACTGATCTATAACCAGACCGGCTCAATATCTTGCGTGGAATGACCGATTATTGCCATCTAAATCTCATATATATATATATAGTATATATATATAAATATAATCTATATATAAATATATGTGAATTATATATATATATATGTATATTTTATATATATATACAAAGAGTAAGGTCAATGTGTAGTTCATATATATTTGATGTCGGTGCTATTGACAGGCAATCAAAAGGCGTCATACATTAAAGCTTCGAGGCATGTTGTACATGTTGTATACATGCAGCTATTATAATTATGATACGTAGGCATAAAGTTGATGTAAATATGGAAATGATTTTCGACGATTGGATATTTTAACGGTGCATCGTGATAAACTGTTTTGTTGCAAAATGTCTGTGCTGAAAAAAATTATGACCTTTGTACATGTAGACCTATAGTCAATGTTTCTGCAGAATTTTATGACTGGTCGGATGATATTTTTAGCATTACGGCCGGGAAGAAATGAGGTTTGGCCTCTTGTAACTATTTGTTTTGAAAGGCTATAGAACGGACCAGACCCCATTACGCGGAGACTGCGAGAAATGAAGCCGTTCATACTTCAGACCCGTCTCTTATGGCTTGCTAATAGCAGTGATCTTCTCTTTTCGTTTTTTCGTTTAATACAATTGTATATGTTTTACAATTGTATTAAAGGAAAAAACGAGAAGAGAAGGTGACTTTCGTAAGTACTTTTTTACATGCATATAGGCTTATTTACTTATAATTA
Source organism: Lumbricus terrestris (assembly GCA_949752735.1). NCBI lineage: Eukaryota > Metazoa > Annelida > Clitellata > Crassiclitellata > Lumbricidae > Lumbricus > Lumbricus terrestris. The sequence continues at coordinate 17,977,583 of OX457040.1, read as the reverse complement.
TACGAAAATAGACGAATGTTATGTGGACGATATATCGGTTCCAACGTCTATTTTTGGTTTCGATGTAGAATGCTTCCTAATGGATGACACCTCAGTCGGCCGTCGATCCGTAAGCCCCATTATAGGAAGAGACAGACACACAGACAGAAAGACAGACAGACAGAAGACTGACTGACGGACGAGCGGACGGACAGACGGACAGACAGACAACGCCTCCGCCAGTGCAACAACCATATAACCACAACGACTTTCTACCACCACCACCCCGCCGCCACCACCACCACACTACCACCACACCACCACCAAACCTTAACCACCACCATCACCACCACGCCATCACCACACCACCACTACCACACCGCCACCACCACACCACCTCCACTGCACCACCACCACACCACCACCATCATGATCACCGCCACCACCACCAGCCCACCGCCTTCGCCGTTGTTGTGACTGCTGGTGGTGGCGATTACGTCGAAGACGAGGGTGATGATGATGATGCATGTTTGAGTTTTTAAATCAACGAATCCTTTGTCATATACTCAAAAGTCAAAACTATTTCTTTTTTATGTTTTTATTTTTTTGCCCCGAGGTATTTAGGATCCATCAGGGACTTCATTTCTTTATTATCGCTTCCTATTTTAGTCTGTAGGAAATGTGTGCATTCGTATATATGTACAATGTAATACACATGCGCTTGTTAGATGCAAGTAAATGCTGCTTACTCACTTAAAAAAACACTGCTAAGTGTTCACAGTCCATATGTCGTTGTATATATATATATATTATATATATATAAGTATATATACATATATAAATATATATATATACACACACAGCTGTTTCTTCACTAACGTACCTCAACGCAACGCAGTCCTTGTCACCAAAGACCGTTTCTTCCACGCACTAAACGTTTTTCTAGCTTCGACGAATTCGTATACATAATGTATAATAGCTGTGTAATGTATATACCTTCTTTCGCCATTTCGTGCCAAGCGCTCATACATCAAGCAAGACACGAGAGACAGCTTTGTTGGTTAGAAATGTCGCCACCATAATAATTGTGTGCGCTACATGATCAGTAGTGTCTGCGCCGTTTAGATACTCGCTCTCTGTCACCTGTTTTCGCGCTACACTAATATAATATCGACGCTATACTTGGCTCAAGAACTCTTAACATTCTTTCATCTTGGTCGGGGTCTACGAGCATGCGGGAGCTCGTCACTGGCGATTCTTCTTTTGGAATCGGCATCACTTGTTAAGCTACTTCCTGCATTTAAATGACATAGAACATCACTTCCCCCGCATCAGTCAGCTCTGCCATCCTCTCTGCCATGGCTGTCAGTCGTTCGCCATCTTTCTCTCGTCTCAAAACCTGCCTTTTCTCACGCGGGTGCGTGCACTGGGAGCGCTTCTGAAAAACTCTGACTGCTAGAAATGCTTTATATATAAGTGGTCACATACAATACGATACAATAGCCTACACTTTGGATTGCGTTGTGGAGATTTCAATGGCGAGATATTAACTGTCTAATAATTTGATAAGTTACTTTAATTTTATTTACTGACAATATATATATATATATATATATAGACTACATGTAGCATGTCAAAGTGCTTACCAACCATGCAACCGCATAGGCTGCAGCCCATTTGTCTGGTGGACCTATCTTCTGTATATTGCCTGATCATGACTTGGTCTTAGAGTGCCTTAACTTATACTTTTTGCGTTAGAAACCGACATAATAGAAGTTGTAACAATTTTTTATAGTGATCATGCAGTAGCAAACAAAACAGTGAACATAAATCTTCAATGATTGGAAACAGAGATCGAAGAAAGGCATTTTCCTTCCTACAAATCTTTTTAATTGCTGTAATGATATCATCATCATCATCATCATCATCATCATCATCATCATCATCATCATCATCATCATCATCATCATCATCATCATCATCATCATCATCATCATCATCATCATCATCATCATCATCATCATCATCATCATCATCATCATCATCATCATCATCATCATCATCATAAGCATCATAAGCATCATCATCATCATCATCATCATCATCATCATCATCATCATCATCATCATCATCATCATCATCATCATCATCATCATCATCACCAACACTATCATCATCATCATCGTCATCGTCGTCGTCGTCGTCGTCGTCGTCATCGTCGTCATCATCATCATCATCATCATCATCATCATCATCGCCATCATCACTAACAACAGCAACAACAGCAACTTACTCATCATTTCAATCGCCGCCATCTGCTCCATCATTATCATTTCTAACTCCATCTCTTTATTGGCGATCGACTGCTGCTGGCTTTTATGGTCTCCGTTATTTTAGGTCATTTGTCAAAGTTCAGTGCAAATATTTTTGTCTCCTTTTATTTTGTTGTTATTTGTAATAATAGAGTGGATGATGGTCGGTTGCAAAGCCACTCGGAACGTTACATGGTTGACAACAGGATTCGAGGTTTACAGAAAATTGGGTCGATTTAGTATAGACCTGCACATGTGTGTATAAACTGTATTTGCTTGCTCTCTCTCTGTGTCTCTATGTCTCTCTGTCTCTGTCTGTCTGTCTCTGTCTCTCTCTCTGTTTCCCTCTCTCTCTCTCTCTCTCTCTCTCTCTCTCTCTCTCTCTCTCTCTCTCTCTCTCTCTCTCTCTCTCTCTCTCTCTCCTGTCTCTCTCTCTCTCCTGTCTCTCTCTCTCTCTCCTGTCTCTCTCTCTCTCTTTCTCTCTCTCTCTCTCTCTCTCTCTCTCTCTCTCTCTCTCTCTCTCTCTCTCTCTCTCTCTCTCTCTCTCTCGCACTCATGCGTTCCATTACTACTTACTTATTTGTTATTTACCCAAAGCATTTCGTTTCAACATCGAGTTATAAAGTTTTGCATTCTAAGAACAGTCGCGTCTTCTTACTAGTTAACACAGTTACACAGTTAACTGTATTGGTAGGCCAAATCATTTATAATAATAGACCTAGCGCATTTCCAATTCGCATGCATGGTAGCCTATTGGTAAACCTACATATTTGAGTGTCATTATACGATTATGGGCATTGAATTGATTGCGGCAAGCAATCGCACTCTATTATGAGATTGTTACAAGTCCCAAGGCGTCTTTCGTCCCACGGGAGAGACTCGGAACTACGCATTGTGCGCTTCGGGAGGGACCAGCATGCATAATAAAAAATCATATGGGTTTATCAATGCGTTGACATGAAATACAACTGAAGATTTATTATTAGTATTTTTGACAATGATGCTTAATTTGAGCCGTATTATCTTTCACATGACTCAACGGGTCAGACGACCCTTGCCAGTTGCGCTTTGACTCCTCGACAATAATGGGGAGGAAGCTTAGATAATGGTGACACTCTGCCACGGACGCGGGATTGCTTCCCGCTGCCCAAGCTCCCAAGGATCCGCTCAACCTTCCATTCCGCATATGGCGTTGGCAATTATTACTGTAATGTATTTATTAATAGGCGACTCTAACATTCGATGCGCTTATTATATATTTCGAGTGAAGGACTTTCTCAATGAACAAACCCAGTCACGGTCTGAGAATTAAGTGGTTCTGGTTCGAACCTGTACTATGGAAACATGACAATACAATTAACCAACCATTCGGTCGCAATAGCCCAATTTTTAAAAATGATTTTCTTCAGCACTATAGAACTATTGACTGCTATAATAATAATAATAATATGCCGAAAAACTCAGCAACTGGTCTTAGGGAATGATAATTGTTGTCTGCATGTAGACCTTTTGAAACAATTGATGCGCCTCTCCCTGGATAATGATATTGACATCAGGGGCGGATACAGAAATTTTCGAAGGGGGGCAAAATTTTTGATCCTGGGACTGGTAAAAAAGGTTTTGTCTTTCGTCACCGAAATATCTGTCAGGAGTCATTTGTCGAATTCTCAGAAAAAAGATGCCATTTTATCCGCCAAAATAGTTGATGACCTTATTTTTAGCCATACGGTAGCCTACTTTTCCCCTTTTACTATTTGTTTTCTGTGTCACCCTCCCACTGTATTGTTGAAACCCTATACGAGCCTCATGGGGATAGGCCTACGAAACTGGTGGAGTGGGTCACGTCCACTTTCCACAACAGGATAGCTATTGAGAAATAAATAAATTTCTACCATGGCCGGATTTGCCGCCCCTGAATCCGCCCCTTATTGACACATTTTTAAAAACTGTGTACTTTTTGGTTTTAATGAAATTCTTTGCACTATAAGCTACTAATGATGCTAATTAATTATTGCAGATTAAGCGAAACTGAGAAACTATACATTTAGAAATCTATGTAAAGAATGACCATGCTCTTAATGTCGTGCGTTGCAATTTTCAAGCTCTTGATAAACAATCTCGACGGTCGACCTCCTAACAGTGAACATTGTTTTTGCCACTTCTGCGCAAAAATATCTGTGGGCGTTCATGGATAGGCTACAGTTATTTTTAATGAGGCTAAAATAATAGCGCACTGCATTACATCCACAGATGATCTATATAATGTCAGGGATGCCAGTGAGTGCTCCTCTAAGCCAAACTAGTTCTCTAAATTGGTGTTCGTTAAAAGGTGTTGCTAGAGTCACGAAATGATTTCGGTCAACCAACGACAGTGGACAGAGCATCTCTTGCTTTCCATATATACTTCCGTCCTTCTTTCCTTTCTTGTCCGTTCCTTACTTCCTTCCTTCGTTTGTACTCCGTGCCTCAGAGTGGTTGAAGGTCACCATTTTCCATCGAGGAGCGGAAGGAGGAGGAGGAGGAGAAGGAGGAGGAGGAGGAGAAGGAGGAGGAGGCAGCAGAGAACTTGAGAGAAGGTCAGGTGGATGCTACTTTGATGAATGCACCAAAAATATTATCGTCGATAGATGTCAAGGACAGGATGTCAGATGAGTGAGGCTTACGATGACACGGAATGGGACAGATGAGCATACAGAATGGGACAGATGAGCATACAGGATGGGACAGATGAGCATGCAGGATGGGACAGATGAGCATGCAGGATGGGACAGATGAGCATACAGAATGGGACAGATGAGCATACAGAATGGGACAGATGAGCATACAGAATGGGACAGATGAGCATACGGGATGGGACAGATGAGCATATAATTATATTATTACATAGAGTGACAAATGAGAAAAATAAATAAATAATAAAGTAAATAAGCAAGTAGACAACAAGAACAACAATGATAATGACAATAATAATAAATAATGAAATAAATAAAAACAAGTAAATAATAATAATATTAGTAATAATACTAATTATAATAATAATTATTATTATTGTTGTTATTATAATAATCAGTTTAGCCCGGGTCCCTAAAAGTCGCCGGGCCCCTGGGCATTTGCCCCTCCTGCCCCCTCTAGGGCCTGACGACGACGACGACGATGATGACGATGATGATGATGATGACGACGACGACGATGATGATGACGATGAATGATGATAATTATGACGATGATGATGATGATGATGATTATGATAAGCGCTTATAACTCTATTTGAAAACGACCTTGTTGCGACGAGATTTGAACCCTAAGCACAGAGGTCGAACTGAAGTCACCTTATAGCAGTTGGTCAACGAATTGGGTTAACAGGTCGATTGGTATTATTTTAAGGTCAGAGCTTGTTTTGTGTGACTTAATCACACTTGCATA
>OX457040.1:17940947-17971669 GCA_949752735.1 Lumbricus terrestris | reverse complement strand
AATTTCTGTCAGTCTGTATATAATTACTCTTACACACAACAGTTACTGTCTGCAGGTCTGCAATTAACCTCGCCTGAAACATAAGTGTCTGCCAGACAGGCAGACAGTTATGTTTGTCTGTCTATCCATTTATCTGTCTGTTGTCTGTTTGTCTGTCTGTCTGTCTGTCTGTCTGTCTGTCTGTATGTCTAGTTGTTTGCTCAGCCCCCATGTGTCAGAACGATTAGGGTCATCTTGTCAACTCTCGCATTCTCATCATACTTTCAATCGTTCCCCAAACCACGTATTGAACATCTTTTTAAACCTTTGCTTCTTCTTCATCATCATCATCATCATCATCATCATCATCATCATCATCATCATCATCATCATCATCATCATCATCATCATCATCATCATCATCATCATCATCATCATCATCATCATCATCATCATCATCATCATCATCATCATCATCATCATCATCATCATCATCATCATCATCATAATCATCATCATCATCATCATCATCATCATCATCATCATCATCATCATCATCATCATCATAATCATCATCATCATCATCATCATCATCATCATCATCATCATCATCATCATCATCATCATCATCATCATCATCATCATCATCATCATCATCTTCTTCTTCTTCTTCTTCTTCCTCCTCCTGTTCATTATTTCCATTCTCCTCTCGTCCACCATCCTCCTCATCCTCCTGTATCTCTTCGTCGTTTGCCATATCCTCCCCTTACTTTCTTTCTATTCTTATTCCTCCTCTTCCTCCTCTCCTTTTCCTCCTCCTCCTCTTCCATTTGCGCATTCTTCTAACTTCTTTCTTTCTTCCTTCTCCTTTTCTTCCTACCCCTCTCCTCCTATTCCTCTCAGTCTCTCTTCATCCTCGTCCTCCCCTTTATCCACTGTCGCATCGCTTCTTCCTTTTCTTACTCCACGTCTCCTCCTCCTCCTCCTCCCCCTCCTAATCTTCATCTCCTTCTTCTTCTTCCTCTTTAGTTTTCTCCTCCATTACTCCTCTTCTTCCTTCTCCGACTTGTCCACTTCCTCCTTCTTTCTCATTTTCTTTCTTCTCCTCCTCTTCCTCTCAATCTCTCCTCAATCCTCGTCCTCCTTTCCATCCTCCGTCGCATCACCTCTTCCTTTTCTTACTCCACGTCTCCTCTTCATCCACTTCCTTCTCCTACTTGTCCACTTCATCCTTCTCCCTCATTTTTCTCCTCCTCCCCTTCCTCTTTCTCCACCTCCTCCTCCTCCCCTTCCTCTTCCTCTTCCTCCTCCTCCTCCTGATCCTCTTCGCTTTCAATTGTGCGCCGATGGCAACTAAGCTCCTGCCTCTGACATCGCAACTCTATCTCCAGCGCAATTAACTGCGGGTCTGTTCAGCGGATGTCAGCACCGCTCTCCAACTCGACCTCCTCTTCCTCCTCCTTCCTCCTCTTCCTCCTCTTCCACCTCCACTTCCTCCACAGCCCTCCAACCCTCCCTTCCCACCCGTCGTCCGCCTGCTCTCCATTCACCAAACACGGCCCGCAGCCGCATTCAGTCCGCCGAGCGGTGCTGACAACAGCGCGTCAATTTTCCCTAAGTGCATTCTAAGAATGCATTCGTTCCAAGTGTAATGGGTGCTTGACCACGGCTGCCCGGATTAACTGCATCCAAACTGACCAGTTACTGACCATCATAGACTGACCGCCGTCGTATAGTTATAGCTCTCGCCCTTCGAAACGGATTCCAATCCACTTAATCTTCGTCGTACGTCACCATGGTATCACTCCTCGTATCACGGATTATCACTGAACTTCGGATTAGCGGCTTATGATCCACGGATTAGCGCAACCCGCGGGTGGTCGGTCGAAAGGGACCCGGATGGTGTCCACTGGGTGCGGTCAGTCTGTAGCGCTGGACATGAAGTGGACAATGGTTCGAAGGCGCCTTAGCAAGTATGTGCGGCTGTCTACGCTCACCGTTTGGCTCTTGATTGTCGTAACCACCTCCAGGCTCATCAATGGTTAGTCTGCCTTGCTGCTACAGTATAATTATAGCCTCTATGTATAAAGTCACTTATGTGGCGCATTTACTGACTATGCATATTTAGAGAGAAGTGGCGTGTGGCCAATGGTAAAAGAAAGCAACATATAAGCATACTTGAGATTGGGTGAGAAAAAGTCAAATTCTGACACTGACAAAGGTAAAATATTATGCGCAGAGGAGTGTTTGCAGAATCAATGAATAGGTCAGACAAGGGCATTTGTAAAAACAACCAATAGAATAGAATAGAATAGAATAGAATAGAATAGAATAGAATAGAATAGAATAGAATAGAATAGAATAGAATAGAATAGAATAGAATAGAATAGAATAGAATAGAATGGAATAGAATAGAATAGAATGGAATAGAATAGAATAGAATGGAATAGAATAGAATAGAATAGAGTAGCATACAAAACAGAACGAAATACAATAGAGTTCAAAGTCAAGTTGCAAAAAGGGATGATTCTAGGACTAAAATAGATGTAGACAGACCTCGATTTATTTCTGTCCATTCAGGATGCCGTACTATTTTGGTCAGGCAGTATACATATATATTACAATCTCAAATTCTAACGATTGGCGTTAAATTCGATTAAGTTCGACTGGTCAGAAGATCGAAGACCGAGTGGATGGTGTTGTTTTCTATCGACCCTTACAGAAGATGAACCAAGGGGCAGAAAGACAGACAGACAGTCAGACAGATAGACAGACACGCAGCAGACAGACAGACAGACAGACAGGCAGGCAGACAAACAGACAGAATCTAAAGTAATTAAAAGCCAAAGCAGGCTGTCGCGGAGTCGTGTTGGGGGTTGAACGAATCTTCTACGATTCTAACCCTTGAGTTGCGTTTAATTGTTTTTCCCACGACCGTAAAGTCCATTTACGCGCTGACCGTTATTTGCTATCCGATACCTTTCTTGTCAACCCATACGGATGTCATTCATGCTCCTTGTTTGTACGTATACGTTCCATGTATGTGTCTGTATGTCTGTGTATATACATAGGTCTGAAGTATGTTCTGTATGTATGTCTCATGTATGTTCTTGAGCATTTTGGTATGTATTGTATGCAAGCCTATGCCTTTTGTATTCATGGACCTATTTGTGTGTATTTATATCTATGCAGTATACACAACATATTCATGTATATATTTATTTATTTATGTGCAGATGCGTGTATGGATACCACGACAAATGCTTCACAGACAAAAGGTTAAACTACAAAATGGTTCACGGACAAATATTAATGGTTCACGATACATCGTTAACCGAAAAAATGTTCACTAAAAATTTAATAGTCGCTAGTCACACCTGCTAAAACAGAACTTGGACTGAGGAAAATAACCCTTGATAAATGGAAGCTGGATGATGGAAACATGGCTCGAGAAATGGAAGCTGGATTTATGGTTTTAAGCTGAAATAGATGTTGGACTGATGAAACGAACGAGTGTTAAATAGAAGTTGGATGGGTCCGTGAGCCATTTTGTCATTGAACCATTAATTTAGTCTGTAAATCATTTGTTGAGACTCTTTGATAATGTATGTATGTAATACGTATGTATGTATGTATGTACGTACGTACGTATGTATGTATGTATGTATGTATGTATGTATGTATGTATGTATGTATGTATGTATGTATGTATGTATGTATGTATGTATGCATGCATGCATGCATGCATGCATGCATGCATGCATGCATGTATGTATGTATGTATGTATGTATGTATGTATGTATGTATGTATGTATGTATGTAAACATGTATGTATGTATGTATGTATGTATGTATGTATGTATGTATGTATGTATGTATGTATGTATGTATGCATGCATGTATGTATGTATGACTTTGTATGTATGTATGTATGTATGTATGTATGTATGTATGTATGTATGTATGTATGTAAACATGTATGTATGTATGTATGTATGTATGTATGTATGTATGCATGCATGTATGCATGTATGTATGTATGTATGTATGTATGTATGTATGTATGTATGTATGTATGTATGTATGTATGTATGTATGTATGTATGTATGCATGCATGTATGCATGTATGTATGTATGTATGTATGTATGTATGTATGTATGTATGTATGTATGTATGTATGTATGTGTGTATGTATGTTTGTGCGCATGTGCGTACTACGAATCTATGTCTTCCTGCATGAGTGAATGTATCTGTTTATTTCTAGGACGCCTTTAAAAATATCACAAATCTTCAACGCAGCCTCAAGGCCTGTTATAGTAGCAATATATTGTGGAAAACGTTTGGGAAAGCATTGACCGCTAGGTGTAAATGATCTGTTTTCTTTATGAAAGCGTGCAACTTATTATTTACGACGAAAACAGATATTATTTTCTCAGATCGCCTCTATTATCGTTCATCTGGTCCGAGAAGAAGCGAAGACGGTTTTCCTCTCATCTGCTGCAAGTTGACGAAGCCGTCTTTTCCTGAACGTCCATTAATATTGCATGGCCACTGCTCCGGTGGACGGGTGGAGAGGAGGTGGCAAGAGAATGGGGAGACAGGGACAGAGGTAGACAGGCAGACCGACTAGCAGACGGGCGGAGAGACAGAGGGAAGCGAAGTTGGAGATACATGAGATAAACAGAGATGTTAGTATAAAAATCCCGAGAGAGATATAGAGAGATAAAGACAGAGAGAGAGAGAGAGAGAGAGAGAGAGAGAGAGAGAGAGAGAGAGAGATCGAGAGAGAAAGAGAGAGAGAGAGAGAGAAAGAGAGAGAGAGAGAGAGAGAGAGAGAGAGAGAGAGAGAGAGAGAGAGAGAGAGAGAGGAAGAGAGAGAGAGAGAGAGAGAGAGGAGAGAGAGAGAGAGAGAGAGAGAGAGAGAGAGAGAGAGAGAGAGAGAGAGATAGAGAGATAGATAGAGACAGACAGAGAGAGGTGGAGAGCGACAGCAGGATGGAGATACAGATGTACAAAGACATGGACAGATGCAGCAGCCAATGAAACAAGGACAGAAAAGGAGGAGGGTGGAGTGGAAAAACAATGAATGACGGAAAGATAAAGAGAAAAGTAGAGTGCAATAAAAAAAAAGGAGAGAAAGAAAAGACAGAGAGGGAGAGCGACAGAAAGGTAATACAGAGACAAGTCACAGACAGAGAAGAAGATACATTTAGAGAAGGACAGAGAGAGAGAGTCTGAGAGACACACCCAGACCGACAGAGAGAGAGATACAGAGACAAAGAGAAATGAGAGGCAGAGAGACAACACAGAGACAGAGAGAAAGAGATATAGACAGACAGACATACAAAGACAGGGATACAGAGACATAGACAGTGGCAAAGAGACAGAGGCGGAGTGAAAGAGAGATGGACAGCCAGACATACAAAGACAGGGAGACATAGACAGAGAGAGAGAGGCAAAGAGACAGAGACAGAGAGAAAAAGAGAGAGATAGAGAGACAGAGAGGCAGATGGTGAGACAAAGAGGAAGACAGTGAGCCATGGGAGGCGATGGGCACATCCACCCGACGGGGCTACGTTTGTCATCGTCGTTCGACCAGAAAAGCAGACGGTGTTCACCCAGCGAATTAGATTACTCGGTCGACCGTTGTCCGTTGTCCGTTGTCCGCTGTCCGTTCGTTGTCCGCTGTTCGTCCTTCGTCCCTTTAGCAACTCACAGGTCCATAAATGTAATCTGATAAGATGGAATGCGCTGCGGGTCACGGCCGACTTGTCAGGCGGTTTGAGAAAGTTGCATGATGAATTCGGTGGCGCTACTATATACGGCTGCTGAGGATGGGAAACGCTCAGCATTGTGTTCGATCGTATCCCATATGGGTTGTCTATATGGATGGAGCAGTCACAGTTGCACTGGGTGGAGTAAGACGCAATGCCTGCTCATGAGCAGGTAAGTGGAGACAGCGACATGCATCAGATATTATAAGCAGGATGTTGGTTAGGTGTTGTTTGCACAGGTTATTGCCTGCTCTCATAAGCAGATATATAAATGGAGGCGACGACATGGATTAGATGGGTAGGATGTTAGGAGTTTAGTTGTTGTCTACAAGGATGATTAGCGGCAGTTCCACCCCGTAATCAGCGCTTTGGACTAGCACCACCACGGTACGACCAGCACTAAGACTTTAACTCTTAAGCAGTGCTTAAAGTGTCAAAAAAGAAGTGCCTTGGCGCACTTTACCCTTTCATGCTCTGCTGGCCAAATAAGTGGCAGGACGGCGTTGAGATTTTTAAAACCATTGCCTGGACGACGTCCGTGATCGTTAAGCCACACTTTAAGTTCTGCTCTTAGAACGAAAACTATATACTGTGCATGAGTTCGATGTTACGATGTTTCAAAAGCATCGTCGAAACCAGTTCTTAAGAAAAAGTTGAAGATGCAATAAAGTCTATATATAGCATCCCAGTTATTCCAGGAGTCCATAATAATTATGCAGAACTTGTATTGAGTCATGATCAGTCATCGTGTGCAGAAGTTATGATTCGGAGTTGGATGGATGTAAGTTTGTCGGGATACTACGAAGGCGCTGAGAGTATGTGGAGGATTGTTACTACGTATAATATGTCTTATTGTACACAGAGAGTAAGAGGTTCGGATGTAGGTTTATTATGTATGTGTCATGACAAATGGTAGCATAGAAAAAGTGGGCTGTGAGATGAGACCGAATGATTGGCTCAGTGGGTCAGAGTTAATTTCAATGTTCAACTAAACAGATGTCACTGAGAAATGTTCGTTTGAATTTCCTGTGATTTAAGTTACTATCCCGAATAAAAGCTTATTATCCCTGAATGGACAGTGATACATAAAAAGAGTTATACAGCGATACACAATGGCAGTTTATCCAACTCCTGCGTGAAAGGAAGTCCTTACGTTGCATTAGTGGCAATGATTCAATATAAGTGACTCAGGTTAACATGTCTATGCACGGCAAAGTCAGTCAATCATTGGCAATCCACAAATAGAAGGTTTACCGCATTTGTTAGCATTCGACTTAACCGTTTGTCGTGTATGAAGTAAGGATTGCATGGAACGGGATTCGTGTTAGAGCCGAGGTCACGACTACGACTAAAGGTTACTCGGCGTTTAAAACCGCAGTCATTTCGTCTTACCGTGCCCCGTGCGGTTTGCCCACTTTCTCCGGCAGTGTATAGACTGCGGATTGATGAACGAGAATGTCGAACGCTTGCTTTGGATCGATAAATCAGTCTTCGATTGACGACGATTTGAAATTATTGTCGTCCAAGAGACGCCGCCATCGTCGTCCCCGTATCTCATTATCAAACAGGTATTAGCAGCGTCGCCATAACCTCATCAGGCTTCGGCTGGGGTGGGTGGGTGGGGTGTGGGGGGGGTCCGTTCGATCGGTCGGGGTTAACGAAGTCGCCCCAGAAAATACAGAGACGGTAAATGAGCGACGGTGATTGGAAAGGGAGAGGGAATGGGAAGGTGCTTCGACCGAGGGAAAGGTGAGGCTGGGGAAAAAACTGACTGGGAGGAAGATGGAGTGGGGGGAGTGTGGAACGACCGAACACTGGAAGGGTGGAAAAGACGCTGCGTGGAAGAAAGGAAAGCAACAATGAATCATCGACGCAGCCCTCGTGAATAAGTCGGTGCCCCGCGCGTGGCCTTCAGGTTGCGCCATGGAAGTGTGGAGCGTACGATGACCGCTGCCACAAAATAATGTTGTGTTATATAAGATGAAGAGGAAGACAAGCGTGGATCGCGAGAATCGAGACAAATATACAGCGCCAGTGGGAAGCTTGGTCAAAAAATGACGACTGATGCGGCTTGAGCTGGAAATTTAATGCATTATTTTGAGAGAGTGAGACGTCTTCTTTCAGAAGGTGATCTTATGCCCGAAGAAAGAGACAGGGACTTCAAAACCAAACCCAAGACTCTGAGCCTCAAGACCAAGACCTTTGGCCTCGAAACTAAGACCGAGACTTTAAACATCGAGACTTTGAAAAATCAGTCGTACGCAGACTTATAGGGCATACTAAAAATTGTTAAGTCGGAAAACCCAAAATTAAACCTTAACGTAAGCTTTAATGCAAATACAAGGAAATGCATTTTATAAATGAATATCTGCGGCATTTAATAATGTGATTTTGTGGGATGTCATGGAACAACGTTGCATTATGTATGTACTTATGTAGTCATGTATGTATGTATTAATGTGTGTATGTATATATTAATGTATGTATGTACATGTATGCATGTATGTAGGTATGTATGTATGTATGTATGTATGTATGTATGTATGTATGTATGTATGTGTGTATGTATGTATGTATGTATGTATGTATGTATGTATGTATGTATGTATGCATGTATGTTTGCATGTATGTATGCATGCATGCATGCATGTGTGTATGTATGTATGTATGTATGTATGTATGTATGTATGTATGTATGTATGTATGTATGTATGTGTGTATGTATGTATGTATGTATGTATGTATATATGTATGTATGTATGTATGTATGCCATATGCAAGCTTACATGTATACACATGTATGTATCAAATTCGCATTCCCTCTATATTTATATATATATATATATGCATGACTATGCAGGCCTACGTATGTATGCATAATTATATATTATTATGCATGTGTGTATGTAATTTTGTTTGTATCAATACACTGACTACTGACTACTCCATGTAGCTCTATGTAAGTCTTCAAAATCAGTGGAGTAGACTTACTATGGTTAAGTTCAGTCCAATTGGTACCCTATATTTTCTATGATTCTGGTGTTGACAGTATATCATTCAACTCTCAATATAAAAGGCTTTTTTGTAGAATGTAGAACACTCGAGTTTCACTGACTTAAGTTACAATTGAGTTGTTTGTTCTGATGCAAAACTACCCATCAGCATAAGTCTTCAGTTTCTCTGATGACGAATGTCTGTTCCCCCCCCCCCACCCCCAATATAACCTGGTCGAGCATTTCGTGTGACCCTTGACCTGACCTATATTGCAGCGCAGACAGAGGGTGACACTGGCTACGACTACAACGACGCCTATGACGACAATTACGAAGAGGAATCAGGTCAGGTCATCTACAGTTCACATGATAATGTTAACCGTAGCTTCAGTTGCTAGGCAACGGGTGAATGATTATTGCTTAATATTATTCATATTTGCATCATGCTACTGTTGATGCTGCAAATACAACAGCGGCAACAACAGCAATAATCTACTGCTAATAACTACTACTATTACTGCTACTTCTACTACTATTACTACTACTACTAATACTACTACTGCCACCAATACTACTACTACCAATACTACTACTACTACTAATACTACTATTCAAAATACTACTACCACTTCTACTACTACTACTATTACTGCTGCTACTACTACCACTACTACTGCCGCTGCTACTGCTGCTACTGCTAAGTGCTTCTTTTACCACCACCATTATCATTATTGCTTAATTATTACTTTATTATTATTATTTCTAATCACTCAGAGAATAAAGACTTATTGCTACGTCATTTCAATTATGAAACACGACCTTGCTGGTCAATTTAAGTTTTTTTAATATAGGTCTATTGTTACGTCACTCAATTCTAAGGCACGCCTATTGCTATTAAGTTTAAATGTAGGCCTACCAAATAAATACCCATTGTTACATCACTTCAATTATGAAACACGTCCATTATTATTAAGTTTAAATTTAGAATATGAAGGCCCATTGTTACGTCACGTCTTCAGACTCGTCACCTCAATAATGAAACACGTCCATCGCTTTTAAGTTCAGATTTGGATAATCAAGGTTTTTTTGTTACGTCATTTCAACTATGAAACACATGATAATTATTATTAATTATCATTATTAATTGTTATTATTAATTGTTATTATTAATTATTATTATGCTGTTGGTAACTATAAAATTAAGAGAACAAAGGCTGAAAATAGACGACAATATGAGACGAGTATATATAAGCGTTACGTCACTTCTATCACGAAACACATTCTTATTAAGTTTAAATATGGACAATAGCAGTCCATTGTTGCGTAATTTCAGTTATGAAACACGTCTTTGGCTATTATTTCATTGTCATTTTGCTTCTGTCGGTCGCTATCATTATCATTATTACCTCTATTTCTTTTATATTTTTTAACGGAGGCATCAATAATCTTTCGGGATTTATAAAAAAAACTGATAGCTCCAGGAAATTTGTCTGGAGGGGTTGTATGATATGCGCCTTTAAATGTGACAGGTTATGGAACAGAGTCTTATTTTTTATTGTCATTAAACTTATTTTTTATTGTCATCCTCCTCCTCATTTCATTACACATGTAATAGAGCCATACTGCTGCTTGTGATTGCCATAAAGAGCAAAATGGCAACATTGGTGTAGCATTGTTTGTTTTTTTTGTTCTTTTACCTTAAGACCAACTTTCTATGTCTAAAAATCAGAACTGTGTCAATTAGAATATTTTCAGCTAAAGTATCTTTTCTCACTTTGAAAAACTGCTTTGGTGTCAGAAGTAAAAGATGCGTTATGTTCCTCACCTTGTTCAGACATTGTGCATGTATGCTGTTTGGTTTCTTCTCCAATGATTGACTCTGCAAGTGATTCTCCTGTAATGTTCTGAACAAAATGAAGAACTCTTTGCTTTGACTAAGCTTTAAATTTGCATTTTTGACGTTTCATATCCCGTCTATACGTGGACTTAAGCCAAGAATTATATTAGAACTGTCAAAGTTAAGTGTTTCTGAAGCCTTATTGAAAGACGCTGCACAAACCTCCAACGACACTTAAGCATGCACACATACATACATACATATAATAGTATATACATACATACATGCATATAATAGTATATACATACATACATGCATACCTACATACATGCATGCATGCATACATACATACATACATACATACATACATACATACATACATACATACATACATACGTACATACATACATACATACATACATACATATATACATACATACATACATACATACATACATACATACATACATACATACATACATACATACATACATACATACATACATACATACAGGCATGCATGCGTGCGTGCGTGCGTGCGTACGTACGTACGTACGTACGTACGTACGTACGTACGTACATACATACATACATACATACATACATACATACATACATACATACATACATACATACATGCATACATACATACATACATACATACATGCATACATACATATCTGCGTGCATGAATCAGAACGTGCTTCTTGCACAATAGACAAATGTCGATGCATTTATTGTCGCTATCAGTAGTCTATGCATTTCAGTGTCTTTTTGTGTTCTTGAAGCCTGTTATCAGATTCTCACATATGGCTTCTCCTAAAGTGCAGCTTATGCTAATATCTCTGTGTTGCATGCTAGACTCTTTGCTAGTGTTGCACTGCATGGTTGTCATGTTGTCTTCATTGTTAGACTCAAATGTATTTCCACGAAGGAATCAGTCAGTCAGCCAGTCAGTCAGTCAATCAGTCAATCAGTCAGTCAGTCAATCAATCAGTCAGTCAGTCAGTCAGTCAGTCAATCAGTCAGTCAATCAGCCAGTCAGTCAATCACTCAATCAGTCAGTCAATCAGTCAATCAATCAATCAGTCAATCAGCCAGTCAGTCAATCAGTCAGTCAGTCAGTCAGTCAGTCAATCAGTCAGTCAGTCAGTCAGTCAAACAGTCAGTCAAACAGTCAGTCAATCAATCAGTCAGCCAATCAATCAGTAAGTCAGTCAGTCAATGAGTAGGTCAGTCAATCAGTCAGTCAATCAATCAGTCAGTCAGTCAATCAGTCAGTCAGTCAATCAGTCAGTCAGTCAATCAGTCAGTCAGTCAATCAGTCAGTCAGCCAATCAGTCAGTCAGTCAGACAGTCAGTCAATCAGTCAATCAATCAATCAGTCAGTCAATCAGTCAGTCAGACAGTCAATCAGTCAGTCAGTCAGTCAGTCAATCAGTCAGTCAGTCAGTCAGTCAAACAGTCAGTCAAACAGTCAGTCAATCAATCAGTCAGCCAATCAATCAGTACGTCAGTCAGTCAATGAGTAGGTCAGTCAATCAGTCAGTCAATCAATCAGTCAGTCAGTCAATCAGTCAGTCAGCCAATCAGTCAGTCAGTCAATCAGTCAGTCAGTCAATTCGTCAAACAGTCAGTCAATCAGTCAGTCAGTCAGACAGTCAGTCAATCAGTCAATCAATCAATCAGTCAATCAGCCAGTCAGTCAATCAGTCAGTCAGTCAGTCAGTCATTCAGTCAGTCAGTCAGTCAGTCAAACAGTCAGTCAAACAGTCAGTCAATCAATCAGTCAGCCAATCAATCAGTAAGTCAGTCAGTCAATGAGTAGGTCAGTCAATCAGTCAGTCAATCAATCAGTCAGTCAGTCAATCAGTCAGTCAGTCAATCAGTCAGTCAGTCAATCAGTCAGTCAGTCAGTCAATCAGTCAGTCAGCCAATCAGTCAGTCAGACAGTCAGTCAATCAGTCAATCAATCAATCAGTCAGTCAATCAGTCAGTCAGACAGTCAATCAGTCAGTCAGTCAGTCAGTCAGTCAATCAGTCAATCAGTCAGTCAGTCAGTCAAACAGTCAGTCAAACAGTCAGTCAATCAATCAGTCAGCCAATCAATCAGTAAGTCAGTCAGTCAATGAGTAGGTCAGTCAATCAGTCAGTCAATCAATCAGTCAGTCAGTCAATCAGTCAGTCAGCCAATCAGTCAGTCAGTCAATCAGTCAGTCAGTCAATCCGTCAAACAGTCAGTCAATCAGTCAGTCAGTCAGACAGTCAGTCAATCAGTCAATCAATCAATCAGTCAGTCAATCAGTCAGTCAGACAGTCAATCAGTCAGTCAGTCAATCAGTCAGTCAGTCAATCAGTCAATCAGTCAGCCAATCCGTCAAACAGTCAGTCAATCAGTCAGTCAGTCAGTCAGACAGTAAATCAGTCAGTCAGTCAATAAGTCAATCAGTCAGTGAGTCAGTCAATCAATCATTCAGTCAGTCAATCAGTCAATCAATCAGTCAATCAGTCAGTCAATCAGTCAATCCGTCAGTCAATCAGCCAGTCAGCCAATCAGTCAATCAGTCAATCAGTCAGTCAATCACAGAAACAGAAACAGACAATCAGTCAGTCAATCAGTCAGTCAATCAGTCAGTCAGTCAATCAGTCAATCAGTCAATCAGTCAATCAGTCAGTCAATCAGTCAGTCCGTCAGTCAGTCAGCCAGTCAGAGGCACGTCTGCTCGTCCTATTTCTTTTGCCCTCCTCAACTTTCTCATCCTCACAAATTTTCATCATTGGTCGATTATTATCGAGTACGGTCGACTGAGACCGAAGAACAGAGACAACAGATGGAGACAAACAGGGAGAGCAACAATGCGGAGAGAAAGACAGAAACAGAGAAAGAGAAAGAGACGAAGAGGCAGGAAAAAATAGACAAAAAGACAGAAGGATAGAGAGAGACAGAAAGGCAGGAGACAGTAAGTGACAAACATAGACAGACAAAGTGAGAGAGATAGAGATGGGGTGAGAGAGAGAGAGGCAGAGAGAGACAGAGAGAGACAGTGAGAGACAGAGAGATAGAGAGACAGAGAGACAGAGAGACAGAGAAAGACAGATATACAGAGACAGAGACAAACAGAAACAGAGACAGAGAGAGCGAGAGAGAGAGACAGAGAGAGATACAGAGACAGAGAGACAGAGACAGAAACAGAAACAGAAACAGAGACAGAGACAGAGACAGCGAGAGAGACAGCGAGAGAGACAGAGACCGTTAAAGACAGATAGAGAGACAGAGACAGACAGAGACCGAGAGAGAGAGAAGAAAAATTACCGAGGCGATTGGAGATCTCGCAACACGAGATTCGAGACGTGAATCTCTCTCTCTCGCACATAATCTAAAGAAAAAGGGGCATTATAAAAGGTTATGGCTGCGTGTCATAGGTCGTCTAGTGTGGCATGTTGAAAATGACCCGCGCGACATCTACGAAAAGGCCAGGCTGGCCTTTGATGGCTGAGATCTATTCAGACTACACGAGACAGGCAGGTGGGTATACATACGACGAAAGACACAGTCGAATATAGAGATTTGCTTATACAGTCAAGATAATTGGAATAGGAGCCAATCTAGTCATATATCCATTGTAATGCTATGAAAATAATGCGCTTGGCTGCTGTAAAAAGGCAAAATGGCTATCAAGTCATATTTCATGTGAATTTCGACGAGTGTGGGTGTGATGGAGAGATTGAAATGTATAGGCAGGCGGAAGAAACGCGGGATGATTACAGATAATTGGAAAGCAAGGCTAAAGGTCATCAGGCAGATATTGGTGACATTTGGGTTGCAGGTATAAAGGTGGTATGGACACGTCGAGAGGAATTAGAGAGGGAGAAGAGTGGGGGAGGGGATGACCTAGAGACAGAGAGACATAGATCCAAAAGACAGAGAGAGAGAGACACACACACACAGAGGGACAGACAGAGAGAGACAGAGACGGAGACAGAGATACAGAG
The DNA here is from genome assembly GCA_949752735.1 of Lumbricus terrestris. NCBI lineage: Eukaryota > Metazoa > Annelida > Clitellata > Crassiclitellata > Lumbricidae > Lumbricus > Lumbricus terrestris. The sequence continues at coordinate 17,957,090 of OX457040.1, read as the reverse complement.
ATACAAAGAGTCAGAGAGACACACACAGAGGGACAGACAGAGAGAGACAGAGACGGAGACAGAGAGACAGAGATACAAAGAGACAGAAAGACACACAGAGAGAGACAGTCAGAGAGAGACACAGAGAGACAGAGAGGGAGAGAGAAAGTGAGAAAGAGAGAAAGATAGAAAGAGAGAAAGACAGAAAGAGAGAAAGAGAGAAAGAAAGACAGAGGGAAGGAGAGACAAAGAGACAGAGAGAAAGAGAGAAAGAGTGAAATAGAGAAAGAGAGAAAGAGAGAAAAAGAAGGAGAGAAAGACAGAGAGCAAGAGAGAAAGAAAAAAAGAAAGAGAGAAAGAGAAAGAGTGAGATGGGGTGGGATACAAGAGAGGAGCAGCGAAATGAACTTTCGTGAGATTACATGGAAATAAACGAGGAAAGAAGAAAAATGCATTCTTGATCAACAGACGATAGAAAGAGGAAAAGGACGGGAGACACACATACAGACACATACAGACACATACAGACGCACAGACGCAGACACGGAGACACATAGACCCCGACCGGCGTCAGCGCTGTTGTCATGATGCTTAGCTACTTTGTCAGCTTGGTTCGTCTAAGCAGCTGACAATGCAATTATCCAGGTCCCTAAAATAGACACAATAATAATAACACCATGATTATATTGCTACATGAATTATTATATACACTGTGTACATGTATAAAGAAATGTCAGCTGGGATTTCAACAAGCTATACCCGTGTTCCATAGGAAATATTAGTCTTCGAAAAAGAAATGTTTCAGCAATTAGAATTCTAATCTGACATGGAAATAGACTGGAGATACTTCAACGGATTTTTATTCCTGATTTGTGGATTTTAACTTAAAGAACGCCATCGATGTTGCCTTGAGCATCGTTATAAGGGCTCTATAGAAGTCATTGGATTTGATTAGATTAGGCATAAGTCTAATCGACGGTGCTGTATAAATTGTGATTGCAATTGCATTTGCAACGACTATACAGCTTTGTAACTTGCTGCACTGGGTCGCAATCATCATCACCATCATCATCATCATCATCATCATCATCATCATCATCATCATCATCATCATCATCATCGCCACCACCACGACCATCATCAACAACAACTGCAGAATTGGCATCATAATCATCAGAGCAACCAATGAAAAAATTTAACTACCATTATATGCTGCAAAACTTTGGAGCCTTGTGACTTACTGCTGGCCAACTTCGAACTCCCATGATAAGTTAGACCGCCAGGTTCGTAGCGCAGATATAAACGAGTTCAAACCTGGCCTAAAGACAGTAAGCTCATATTAATCGGATATTCGGGATCTCCAAACCTCTAAAGCGCAACTTGAAAGCCAAGCTTATTCACGAGCGCTGCGTTGAGTCAAAAGGGTTGTCCTTTAGAGTAGACCAAAATGTGGTCCGGGTCGAGTTGCCATATAGGATCAAGGGGCGGACGCTACTAAGGTGGGTGTTGTCTAGTTGTGGTAATAAACCATGTTCTTCCAGCAGTGGTGGCCCTCTAGTTTCCCTCCCCCGCTGGCGCCGCTACTGTCTTCAAGTCCTCCATTCGCCAATTTCCTTAGAGCCTTGGATTTCAAATACTTACGTATTCTCTATTTCTTGCGAATTACACAAATTGCGCAGTGTACATGTGTGTTTTGACATCATCAAAACACTTGTATTGCATATATTTTATTAACCAAATATAGGCTACTTTGCAATTCAGTATGATCAAGCTATGATCCCATGCGAAGGCATTTATTCATTGCCAACTTTTTCGTTACATTTTAACATCGGTGAATCGACGTATTACATGTATAATAGTCGTCTTTTAATTGACAGCTATATCAATCGCATTCGCTGAAAGTGTATCAGATTTTTAAGCTGCAGGGCAGATAATACTGACGACGAAAATATCGTTTTTAAACGAAACCCAAAATGCTCAATTGCTCATGACATGATCCGTATAACCTAGCGTTCCTCCTTAATAACTGGTCGGCCAAATGATTCTTTTTTGCTCTTTTCAATACCATTTTTTTTCTCTTCGTCTCTCGAACTGGGAGCGTCTCTGATTTGTGTGCAATGCAAGTGGAGCTATAGATTATAAATGCATAGATAATATATAATACAATACGTATACGCCCTTATATAGTAAGCTTATAGGTAGGCCTACTGTTAGGGTGAAAAATGCAAACGATATTCAAATGGCAGTTATGCCGACCTTATGCGCCACGTAAATCCCATGTGTATGAGCGACGCATTCATTGTGCGCAGGAATATATTTATAATCTCTATGTACATAATTATATGAGTATGTATTGTGCTATCTATGGCTACCATGCATGATCTGAACAAAGTTTGCAATTCTGTTTTCAAATGAGATATCATTAGAACGAATTAATTGGCGCTATTGATCTTTCTATATTACATGCTAATTATTGCGATGCCGTTAAAATACAGGACTGCAGAACGAAAAAACAACTCTGTTAGGCTATATTATACCGACGGGTGCTGTCTTTCAACCGTTGTAAGTGCATTTGACGCCGAGAATACTCGAACGATTGAGATCGTTTAAACGAGTGCAGCCTTGCATCGCTTGTCAATTAATCCGATCAAAGAGTCCTGTTTTTTTTGGCAGAGTCAATGCCTTTTACAGAACTGAGACCTGGACAGTGGTAGGCTAAGGCCTTAACAGTGCCAAGACCTGAACATTTCCAAGGCCTTTACAAAACCAAGACCTTTACATGCAGAGCGGCGGCCTTAACAGCGCCAAGACCTGAACAGGACCAAGGTCTTAACAGTACCAATTAATCAGGGCTTTTTTAACGTGCAGTTCTACACAAAATGTGCAGTTCTAAATGGATTCGTGCAGTTGTAGAAGCACTTCCGTCACGTTCCGTGCAGTTAAAACTAGTAAAAAATAGACAATTTTTCTCAGATTGGGAGTAATTTATCATGGAGGACGAGAAAGGAGAGACGAGGATGTGCAGTTCTAAAAATTCCTTAAAAACAGCACTGCAATTAATCCAATTAATTGATGTACCAACATCTTGACAGAGGTAGGCTAAGGTATGACAATATACCAAGACCTGAACAGAACAATGTCTTTACAGAGCTAAGACCTTGAAAGAGGTATTTAGCCTTAGGCCTTAACAGTACGAATACCTCAACAGAGCCAAAGCCTTAACAGAACCAAAGCCTTAACAGAACCAAAGCCTTAACAAAACCAAAGCTTTAACAGTACCTAAGCCTTAACAAAACCAAAACCTTAACAGAACCAAAGCGTTAACAAAACCAAAGCCTTAACAGAACCATAGCCTTAACAGACCCAAAGCCTTAACAGAACCAAAGCCTTGCAGCGTGTCTTCCGCCTGTGTTACGCTGGTCGACTTAGCTAATCAACAATTCATAAACTGAAAACTGTTGCAATCGTCTGCGTCGTAATTCACTTCTTGTGATGGACTTCGACTGCTGACCGCTTCTAAGGAAAGCATTGCAATCCATCTCACTAAAAGCATCGGCTTTGTCATTACTCACACCACTGCAGCCAGATCGGAATAATCCATCTTAATACGGGTCAGATGAGTTGAAGCAAAGTCAGGTGTTCTTTAAAAAGGTTTAAGGTCATTTTGGGTCTATTTAGCGTTCATAAGATACGGTCAATTATGGTCAAGAAATCGCTTATTATGCATGATGAGATCAGAACTGATAAGACCATGTAATCGCTTATGAGGTATAAGGTACGCTAATGTCTATAAATCACTCATAGATACACGGTCAATTAATCACTCATACCTATGTCGAGGTCAATTAATCACTCATAGTCGAGGTCAATTAATCACTCATAGTTAAGGTCAATTAATCACTCATAGGTAAGGTCAATTAATCACTGATATTTAAGGTCAATTAATCACTCAATTATATGTAAGGCAAATTGATCACTCATAGGTATACGGTCAATTGATCACTCATAGGCATACGGTCAATTGATCACTCATAGGTATACGGTCAATTGATCACTCATAGGTATGCGGTCAATTGATCACTCATAGGTATACGGTCAATTGATCACTCATAGGTATACGGTCAATTGATCACTCATAGCTATACGGTCAATTGATCACTCATAGGTATACGGTCAAGAGTGGAGGAGAGGCTGAGATAGAGACAGAGAGACAGAGATAGTCACTCATTGGTAAGGTCAATTAATCACTCATAGGTAAGGTCAATTAATCACTCATAGGTAAGGTCAATTGGTCACTCATAGGGCTAAAGGATTGACTGCTGAAAACTGTCGTTAACGTTGATTTACGTGTACACGATCTGTAAGGTTTGTCATCTAACCTCGAATAGTTCAGTCCCATTATGGCCTATTACAGGTGGCACTATTTTAAACTTGCTGCTAAAGATGATACTGGCTATAGGCTATATACCTATAATTATTACTTTACAGACGATGAATTCTGACAAGCTTTTTATGTGTAGACTATTATTATTCGTCGGTTTTGTCATTGATTGTGGTTTGTCACTCTGGTTTTAATAAACGAAGATTATGACCTATGACTTATGTATACATTGCACACTAGAGTTATGAGAATGGAATGAAGTTCTGATCATAATGTATTGGTAACAATCTGTATGTCGGCAAACCGACTTCCTCTCATGAACTGTGATGAATTGAAGTTCTCGAAGTCTTCTCATCGCTGCACTGTCGTTACTTTTTGCACCATGTCTACATGTACACTTCGCAGCACATACACACACGCTTGCAACTTCTTCAGCAAAACTGAGTGTTTTGTGTCGACGGTGGTTAGCGCTAGAACTTGCAAAATTTTACTAAACATTAAGTGGCTTTGAGTATTCATTTTTTTCAGCTTGCACAACACGCCTCTGATGTAGACGACTGCACAATTGAATTCTTTTGCATGACATTGAATTACTCGCACAGTTTATACATGTAGGTACTCACTGAATTTCTATTTGGTTATGTAAACTTCGGCTTTTTTTATTTTATTTATCTGACTACATGCACCGCTGCTTATCAGCAGTCAACTATTCTAATTTGTTTAATGATATTTGACTGAATGACTTCAATGATTCAATTGGCCCTATCCTGTTGACCACTCAATCGCTCTCATTGGTCTCTTAAAATTTCTCTTCTAAGGTGAGCACACGAACGCTGTAAGATGCGTATGAAGTGTTTGTTTCTGGTTGATTTGTCATGTTTCAAACATCTTTGCGCCTAAGAGATCGGCCCACGTATTTCTATCATGTTCAATGTTCATATACGAGTCTTCATCTTTGGTGGTAAAAATTTGACGCGCTTAGGCCTATATAAAATTAAATGTGGGAATGTGACCCCTATAGCGTAGGCTCTATATATTTATGCTCCAGTGGCTTAAAACATTTCGACACGAAATTAACAAAGCAGTTATGGCTGTAAAACTTATATTCGTATCATCATACTATAGGCTATGTCACTTCAAGAAGGAATATCATCTTAAGCTATAAGGTTGTACAGTATGCAACTATGCATTTTGATAAAGTGAATGTATTTTGCTTATCTGACCGTTAGATCCACACATCCTCTTATAGACTAATCAAGGAGCAACATCACAACGCTAACATCTCAGTGTCATTTATCTTTTTGGTGTTGATAATAATTATTATGTTAACGTTTTCTTCTCCGTCGTTTCATAGAAAGCATGAACTATCAAACTTCAAAACGTGCGTGCACATAATTTATGATCTTTCCATTTCACACTTCCGTGTCTAGTTGGCCTTGCATCGGTCTGTCTTGCTGTCTAGTTTCATGGCTGATGGAATAATTGTGAACGAACATTGGCCACAATCATAGTAATGATACGAAGACTTTGACTCTTATCTCTATTTCTGTCACTTTTCGTTTTCTTGGTGTCTTCTTTTGCCATGACAAGTTTTATCTTTGAAACTCGTCTTAGATATTTAGCTGACAGTTTCAGATGCGTCTTCATGACCAAACCAGAGCTGAGCGTTCACAGTTTATTACTTGGTAAGTCTATACCTTCAAGTTTGCTTTTATTCGATAGCTTCGAAACCCAGATTATAAGAAAAATCAACTCTTTAAATTGAAAATTCGTTGTCTTGCAATAAATTGTCTTGGTTCAACGGACGCTTCATCGTAGAATTCTCATTTGTTTTAGTTTAGAAGTCACCTTTCAAGCACATCGGATATAGTTATTAGGCCTATTAATCATAGTTTATATGTCTATTAATCGCATTTGTGGAGGGCTACTTTAAAGCTAATCGCAGGGCACGGCTATATTCACGAGCGCTGCATCGTATCCTACTCAATACTCATAGACACGAAATGTAGGTTTAAGTCTATTTGACAGGAGAGCAGAGACAGACAGGCAGACAGAGATATATATATATATATATATATATATATAGAGAGAGAGAGAGAGAGAAAGAGAGAGAGAGAGAGAGAGAGAGAGAGAGAGAGAGAGAGAGAGAGAGAGAGAGAGAGAGAGAGCGAGAGAGAGAGAGAGAGAGAGAGCGAGAGAGAGAGAGAGAGAGAGAGAGAGAGAGAGAGAGAGAGAGAGAAGGAGTGAGGAAGAGAGATAGAAAAAGAGTGTGCGGGAGACAGACAGACAGACAGACAGACAGACAGACAGACAGAGACGAACAGAGACAGACAGAGAAAGAAGGAGGCAGAGTAGGTGTTAGGTGGATTCTGTTTGATTGCTGTGAATATTTTCTTCTCTAATCACAATATAAAATAATTAATAATTATTTTGTATCGTTTTTCTATAGTTTCCGCATAATACGTAAAAGACAATAATCGAATATCTCCAGTTTTTACACGAAATCCTAACTGCATTCAATGATGCTAGTGACTAGTAGTGAGCTGTTGTCTGGAGGCGCGTTGTCCTATTGGCAGTTTTTACATTTCACATGGAATTCCCGCTAATGGGAAATAATGGCCGCCGTGTCACGTGGTTCGATCGATTAATCGGCAATGTACTTCCGGTTTTCTTGCCGGAAGCTGATCAGGCGGTTAAAGTCTGTAGAGCTGTGGTTTTTCGTGCGTTGCCAGTCCCGTGGATGGATAAATAAGGAGGGCGACACTAGAAACTGCTACTTGTACATGTATTGGACTGAAGGTGAAGAAACAGAAGTTTAACACGATTGCTGTTTCGGGATGAATGACTTCTCTGTCTGTCTGTCAGTCTGCTTGTCCCTATGTGTCTCTTCGTCTGCCTCTATGTCTGCCCACATGTGTTTGTCTCAGTCTGTCTGTCTCTGTGTATGTCTCAGTCTGTCTGTCTCTGTGTCTGTCTATCTGTCTGTCTATCTGTATATCTCCCTGTCTTTCTCTGTCTGTCTCTCTGGCTGTCTCTACCTCTGTCTCTATCTTTGTCTCTGTACCTCTTTGTGCATAGCTATTTTCTCTCAATCATTTGCAAAGGCAGAGTGCCAATAAAATCCTGAGTAATCGACTTTCCTAGCAGTTAAACACTATCACACAATTATTCGTGTTTATTAGACCTCGAGCCACTAATTTTAAAGCCACTTTATAGCATCGACATGCAAGCTCATTTACGATGCCTAGTTCGTGACAAACCATTGCTTTATACTGGATCATACGTCACAGAAGTGCTCTTGCTTGCGTTTGTTGCTGGCTAAGTCATGCGTGTTTAACGCTAAAGCCAGAATCAGATGTAGTTTAATAACCGTGTTAATACGTACAGAATTGCAGGGCACTTTCGATTGGCGCTATAAAACTACGATTTCTGCATTGACGCGGCGAGTAACAGACTATAAACAACGTCACGCGACACCATAACTGTCATTCCATTTTCAGTTTAGTTTCGTAAATTTTCTAAGACGCTTTCCTTAAGCAACCGACATGGCGTAAGATAGTACCAAATGTCACGCTAATAGCTCTCTGTGCACTCCTGACCGCACACCACCACCACCGCCACCACTACCAGCACAACCACCATACCATCCCACCACCACCACCACCATCAGCATCAGCACCACATCCACCTCCATCACTCCACCACCACCACCAACACCACACCGCTACCACCACCACGACCACCACCACAAACCACCACCAGCACCACCACCCTTCCAGCACCACCACAACCACCACACCACCCCACCACCACACCACCGCCACCAGCAATATCACCACACAACCACCAGCACCATCACCACAAACACCCCCACACCACTACCACTACCACCACCACCCCACCACCACCACCCCCACCACCACCACCACCCCCACCACCACCATCAGCACCAATGACCGAGTAGGAAAAAGGAGGGGAGAGGAGAGTAATGAATGAATGAGTTCCACGTTACGAGCTGCAAACAAAAAAGCATGCGACGCACAATTTGCAAACCAAACATGCGACGCGGAATTCATAAGCCGAGCTGCGCACGAGAGACGCACAATTCATCGAAGCCCAACGTACTGCGCCTGAGGCCCTTGTGACAGCACGCGAGGTATACGTACGACTGCAGGGTGCATTAGAGACATCGATAACGCTGCAAATCCGTAATTCCGTTGTCATGTTTTTAAGCATATAGAGTATATATATATATAAATCATATATATGATAGCAGAATATATATATATATATACATACATAATTATATATATACATACATAATTATATATATGTATATATATAATTGTATATAAACTCATTTGCACACATATATTCATACATTATATATTTGATGTATATTTATATATTTATATTGCGGTACGTTATGTATATTTAATAGTCGTGATGGTTGTGTGCATCAACTCGTGTTCTGAATCTTTTTCTGTAGCGTGTTGTAGTCACGTATGCTGCGTAGATTAGGTTAGAGTCGTGCCGTGTAGCTACGTTACTAAAAAAGGGGCAAATGACATCGCATCCGATACAAAAACCCTAACAACGGTCATTTGGTCGAGCAAGAGACGGGGAGACATTATTATATTCAAGAGCGCATATATATTACGTGAGATTTTCTTTCGAAGCAAACCCCGTTTTGGGCTGCTGCTATTATCATTAGCAGTTGCTTTTTAACTGGAGATTGATGATGACAGATTGTATAAGACGGACAAATGGGATTCCGAAACGGTTGCACCTGTTCCAATAATAATAATGATGATGATGATGATAATAATAATAATAATAATAATAATAAATAATAATAAATAATAATAATAATAATAATAATAATAAATAATATTATTAATAAATAATACTACAAATAATAATAATAAGTAATAAATAATAATAATAATAATAATAATAATAATAATAATAATAATTCTTAATTTCCTGCTTTGTACTTTCCACCCTCTTGTTAAAAAGTTAACAGTGACCATTGTGTTTTGCCCCCTGCTGGAAAAATTCTGCTGGCGCCCATGCCTCCCGTGGCTCAGTAGTAGCCTATGGATTAAATGTTTGTCAAGTTAATAGTAAGATGCGTTACGTAAACAATTAACAATTCTCAATAGTTGATCGAAGTTTAGTTTATACCAGATTCACTTGTGACATTCAAACCCACGACATCCGAGAGTCGTGTAATAGCGTGTAATAATAGACTTATAGGCCTAATACACGTATAATAAAGCAATTATGAGATTTAATCGTCCATTCTCTGTCATGCTGTGGCGGTCATGCCAAGCGAAATGCCTTTTAGGTCAATGATTAATTCAAGCAACTATTGGTTTGCAAGCATAATTATGACAGTGAATGCTGTCATATGGGTTTATTGTGATTCTGCTGTAAAAATCCGTTTGAGTTGAATTTGGCTCACATGCATGTACAGGGTGGACCATAAAGAAGATTCCCTAAGGTTTTTTTCAATACCTTGGCCATAAGTAAGAATTTTCTAATGACATTTTACACGCTTAAAGGCAATTTATATTTACGCGCACTGGCCAAATTACACCAAAATGCCGACACCGACATGTGCACACCATCAGAAACAACCAGGAAGAAAGATGCATTACGCAGTCTTTTAATACACCTAAGATGGAGGAATCACGATTTCATCCGTCCCAGAAGGATGAACGATATTTTATGGCCCTACATGTATTTCCGCATATCCTATTTCAAAAATGTATATAACATCGGCTTGTAATTAGGGCAGAGTTATAGAGTATGGTCTATATTGCAAATATGATGTATCTATGACGTTGTCGTACTGTATTGAAGAAATAAAGCTCAGCTGGATAGATAGATGGATGGATAGACAGATAGAGATTGATTGATTGATTGATTGAGTGATCGATTTATTGATCGATTGATTTATTGATCGTTTGTCAATATCTCACCTTTGCTTTTGTGTTTGGCCAATTTATACACCAGCAAAACTGACATAATTATACGTATACGTTCTCTTACATTACTTCATTATCCTAGTTCGATCGATTGTCCGTTTCCTCCCTTACCTTATCTAAATGGCATTAATTCATCTCAAGTTACATTACGCTACAAAATTATTAATTGTTTAACCCACCGCAAATTTCCTTGGCTTAGAGCATCTTTCTACCTGTAAGTCGCTTCCACAATATGAGTTCGCAGGCTACAGCCTCTGAAACAACCAAGAATAGTATCTATAGTTGGACTACACCGTGCAATTTGTTGTTTCTTTGTATAGTTAATCTGTTCATATCACATCATTTCGCGTAACGTCCTTTTCGTCACGAACTAGCGTTTCACATCCAACCGTTTACATTACAATGCATGCTTTCATTGCTTTGGTTGCGCTATAGCTTACTAGTTCTGCCATTGTACTGCAATGCCTAAATTATCTCAATATTAATATAAATAATAATACACAAAATAATAAATTAATACGAATGTTTATTTGTGATTTGACTGCTATAGTGACTGTTTGTTATGTAGTTCTAATTGATTATTTAGCCTATTTTGCTCTGTAGACTATAAACTAAACATTTCTCTAACCAGTTGACATTTCAAGTAGTCTTATTCGCATTGTTATCAGATGGCATTTCTCATTAAATTCTTATGACGCGTTATTATCAATTGTCTTTTGTTACAAACATTTGCATCTTCATTTAGCTATGATGACTAGAATTCAAGACAATGTACGTAGATCTATGTCTTTAATTGTTATTTTCGACGGCATGACTCGATATTTGCTCATCTGCACGCTTAGCTAGAAGTAGCCATAAGTTGCGATGCATACATAGAATTCAGACCTTTATTGTCGCATTGCTACGTGAAGAGCGACGCCATATTGGTGCATCATGACGTCAGACATGTTCTTGTTGCAATTGACAGTTCTAGGCATGGAGCCGAATTTCGACGTTCCGATTGTGAATGTGACCGTTGTTGCGGGTCAGACTGCCGTTCTTCCCTGCTCCATAGAACATCTGGGAAAATATAAGGTAAGCATATCTCGTTCAATCAACCAGTCTAGCAATCAGTCAGTTAGTCAATCAATCAATCAATCAATCGATCCATAGATCGATCAAATCAATGAACTAAATCAGCTAATCAGGAGGTCACTCACTCAATCAATCAAACAATCAATGAAATAAATCAAATCAACCAGCCAATAAGTCAGGCAGTCAATCAATCAGCTAATCAATCAATCAATCAATCAGTCGGTTAGTTAGTCAGTAAATAGAACTGTCAATCGACCATTCATCAATGACACAATCAATTAGTAATTCAATCATTAGTCAAACAAACAGTGAGTAGGTTAGTCATTATGTCAATCTGCAGTTACTACGTAAGTAAGAAAGTAAGTAGGTTAAGTAAGCCACTTAGTCAATCGTCGATAGCGCAATCAAAGATCAATCAAACGATCAATCAAACGACCAGCCAATCGATTGATTTATCCGTCAATCAGCCAGACATTCATTTATCAATTATTGTTTATTTCAATCAATCGATGATGGCGGATCAATCAATCAATCGATCAATCAATCAATCAATCGATCGATCCAGTCAATCATTCTTTCATTTGATTCGCCGGTGAAGCTCTCAGCCAGCAACTTATGGTCACCTGTTAGTGTGATGTTTATGACGACGACGACGACGAAGTTGATGATGATGATGAGGAGGAGGAGGAGGACGATGATGATGATGATAACGATGATAATGACGATGATAATGATGATGACGCATGCTAATAATGATGGCAATAATGATGAATGATGGCAATAGCGATGACCGCTGTGCGATTAATTCATGGTGCACTCTCGTGATGAGGGCAGAATTCAGCGCCTCGCTGTTGACATGGGACGAAAACAAGCGCAGGGAAATAAAAGCTCTCCCCTCTCCCCCCTCCCGCACCCCCACCCCACCCCACCCCACCCGCACCAATGGCGCCTCCAATAAATCGCATCCATTTGCACTAATCGACACCAACCGATAATAGAGTATACGTGGAGGTCAGCAGCGTTGGTGGCACCATCAATCATTGTCTTCATATATAGTGCGTTCTGCAGTGGCACCGTGTCCATTGTTCTATATGCGGTTGGTGGGTGGGTGGGAGGGTGGGTGGTCGGAAGTCGGAACGCCCAACCGGTGCAACATGGGTGGTCGCCGTAAGAGCTCAAATGGACCTTTGTCGGTGGCCGACCCTTTGATCCACTCTGGTCCGGTTTTATCGAGTCCCGACGGGTCGCGATGAATTTCAAATAGAGACAGAAGTAGCCATGCCATGCGCGTGCAATAAGTAGCCTAGCTACGGAAAAATTGGGGAGGTTTAATTGGGGGGGGGGCGTCCAATGGACATAGTTGTCAAATATGCAGAGTTAAAATATAAAATGTGAATAATGTGAAAATGTGAATAATTTCGAAAATTATTTATCATCAATCCATTTATTCCTAGAATTTCTACAGCACCACTTCAAGAGACCTATTCAGAGGTACTCTCAGTCCAGCCACAGCTAAAAATTAGGATCTGAACGGTTTATAGAAAGCCGTGGAGTTTTGCCTATATAGGCATCAATCGCTAGGCTAATGAGAGGTCATTCCAGATTTCGGTAGCCACAATCGAAGAGTTTCGGTGCTATTTGATTGAAACAAGGTGCGAGCTCGCGGAACCAAAAAGCTCTCTCGTTGCCAAAGATCGAAGAGCTCGACAGGCTGTGAGGTCAGAGAGACAGGTCCACAAAGATCAGACAAGTTTGATGGGGCACAATCATGAAAGCACCGCCAAGCAAGCGCAACAACTCGGTAGGAGATGCGCTGAGAAACGGGAAGCCAGTGAAGAACGTTACGCATATGGGTAGAGACATATCTAGGATGGCTGCCAACTAGGTGAGTAGCTGCTGAATGAAGAACTCGATCAATAATTTTTATTAGTCCAAGTGGCAGGTCCCACGAGTATAAGTCCTACAGAACCGCAAAGATCAATTCTACAGGTTGAGCCATAAAAAGACCTCTAAGGTTTTATGCCAATATCTTGACCAGAAGTAAGAAATTTTAAATCAAATTTAAAAAAGCTAAAGACAATTTATATTTACGTACCAGGGCCAAATTTCACCAGAATGCTTGAAACAGAACAAAAGTTATATTCCTTTTAGGGAGTTCGCCCACTGCTTTTTGACGATTCAAAAACATGGTTTGACAATTCAGAAAAATATTTATTAATTTAATTCAATGCCCAAACTTGTCAAGAGTCTTTTTACAAGTTCTTGTTGGCTTTGTTGGCGTGTTCCAGAGGTATGGATCTGGGTAGATCTTTCCATTTCAAGTTTTCAACTCCAATACGATCATCACTTCTTCTGTCGCTCTTGGGTTTGGTTGCAGAATGTATAATTTCTCCAGCAAAGCTCTCCACATTTGGTAATCCATCGGTTTTAATATCCGGAGATTTGGCGGCCATTGACTTACCTCAATGAAACCACAAGAATATTGACATTGAGCCAATCTCCATTATCAACGGCATAGCCTATTCCTTAACGGTCAATTTAGCTTTTAATTTCGTTGCACTCACGCACTGTTCATCAGAGTTAGCGGTGATTGTAGCTTTAGCTCCAAATTGCTCATGAAGTGTTTGAATACACATTTTGTCTGTCATTGGCACCTTGGGCATTTTAATTTTTTTGATATTTCAATTTTATTGTTGCAAAGTTATAATGTGACACATTATTTAGGGGCCGTCCATAAAGTACGTCACGCTCCAGGGGGGAAGGGGGGGTGTAAAAAAGTGTGACAGTTTGTGACACGGGAGGGGGTCAGGCCATGTGTGACGTCACACATTTATTTTTTTAAATTTTATTTATATTTTATTTTTTATTTTTTAGTAGAATTTAATAGCTTTAAAAATAATTTTCAGACATTTTGTGAAACATTTGAATTAGTTTTATGTCAAAATAGCATGAAATGCGTATCTCCTGAATGTGTTGTTCACGATTCCTCTCGCTAGGAGCGCTAGTATGCTGTTGCGGAGCCTTGTTTTATGTATGACCTTGCTTTCGTCATGCCGGAAGTATTATTATTTCTATGTTGTCCGCTGCATTAATTATGTCACTGAGCGACAAATTCGGAATTTAATTTTTACCGTAATTATTATAATACAAAATTTTGAGGATTCAGAGGTAATATTTATATAATTTAATCATTATTATCATGAACTTATAAACAATTATATTACGTCATTCTTTAAAATATATGATACCATTGAAGCCATTGTATTATCTAATAAATACCCACCTTCATTTGTCATCGTATATTAAAACAAAATTACACCACGCTTAAAGTGGAAATTTTATATTTTAATACAGTTTAATAGTGAAGTGTGTTTTAGATTAAATTTTAATGAGGTGTTAATTTTAAAAAATTTGTTCGAAAGTGTGACGTACTTTAGGGGAGGTCCGAGATTTGTGACAGTTTGTGACAGGGGGAGGGGTTAAAAATGGTCAAAAATAGCGTGACGTACTTTATGGACGGCCCCTTATTTGTCAACTTGATCGGCATCTTGCTAAGTGACTTCACATTGACGTGCAGCTACGCTGGTACTCTGTTTCTTTTCAAACTAATAATAATATTGATTATTATTCTTCCAATATCAAGTTTATTTGATGACAATTAATTCATTTGAGGCTTAGTCTAATACAGTCGTTTTGTTACCTTTTTGTCGCGTTATGTTTTTGAATTGCCAAATAACAGTGGATGGACTCGTAAAAAGTAATATAAGTTCGGTCCTGTTTGAAATCTGTTGGATAAATCTGGCCATTATTCGTGGATATGAATTACCCCAAGACTGTGAAATTTGATTAAAAAATTCTTGCTTCCAGCCAAGAAATTGGCAAAAACCTTAGGGACGGTATCTTATTTACGGCCCAATCTGTATCCTAGAAACGATGGCATGAACATTTGAACAAGCGTTTCGCGTATGCAGCGTCCTTGTTCTTTCAAGCGCATCACGTAACGAAACGCTTCATTGACATTATACAATCAACAAGATCAGCATGATTGACATAAAGCAGCCAATGGTTGACGCTCAGTTCAGTAGTCAATAGCGCTTCTGACTAGGAATCTTGAATGGGCGCTATTACAAGTGCACATACATAAACAATTTACCTTTATACATAGTGTGGAATTGATTTTCATCATCGATATCACCTGAGAAAAAACCACGAGTTTGCTACAGTATAGCCGTATGTTCTCAGCCGTGCAGCCAGAGGATCACAGGTTCGAATCTATACCTCAAGCGTTACAATTGTGAACAAGCTGTTGACTAACAACTGTCTGCCGTATTTAACATCGCGTAATATCGCTCACCGAAACGTTTTTTTCCGTTTTACACAAAATCCTTTCGTTCGTTCTGCGCACTTTGCATTTTAACTGCTAATTCTTTACTAATAGTACAAATCTTTTTCGCCAAGAATGAAATTAATACTAAATGAGTTGGTCCGTCCACAAAATTTCTTTAATTTACTGTAACCTACTAATAGGCCAACGGGAAATTGCCTATCTCGTCTCATCCCTTATTAGCATAGAAGCCAATGGACCCGACTTCGGATAGAGAATTCATCATCGTGGGTCATCATGATGATCATATACATATATTATACATAAACATATACATAATATTACATATACATATAAATATACATATACATATATACATGTACATGTATTGT
>OX457040.1:17930947-17935947 GCA_949752735.1 Lumbricus terrestris | reverse complement strand
GTTCATTCTCGTGCTGCACAGTCGCTTTGTCACTAGACGTCGCCTGAGGCGGAAATCACGAGACCGGATGTCTCGTCGCCGGAAGCCAGCAGAGAGGATGCTGTCTCCGGATAGACGACCGGCTGCCTTGGTCTGAGGTCCTGAGAAGTAAAATTGGTCTTAGGTCCTGAGAGATAAAAATTGGTCTTAGGTCCTGAGAAATAAAAATTGGTCTTAGGTCCTGAGAAATAAAAATTGGTCTTAGGTCCTGAGAAATGAAAATTGGTCTTAGGTCCTGAGAAATGAAAATTGGTCTGAGGTCCTGAGAAGTGAAAATTGGTTCGAGGTCCTGAGAAATAAAAATTGGTCTTTTGCCCTGAGAAGTAAAAACTGGTCTTCGGTCCTCAGAAATAAAAATTGGTCTTAGGTCCTGAGAAGTAAAAACTGGTCTTAGGTCCTGAGAAAAAAGTGTCAATTATGAAGAGGTGCGTCGCCAGAAATTCCATATTCAAGCAACTCAACGTATATTATGAGCTTTAATCTAGTCCCCACCTCTAGTGGGAATCCATGGTTCTGTGGGGGCAGACAATCGAGCATCCGGAGGGCGATCGCCGAGGCGCGTAGCGCCGCGAGTGGGAGGGGTCTGGGGTTGGGGTTTCCCATCAGAAATTTTTTGAATTTTGCAAATTTCAATGGCAGCATATTAAGCTGTCATCTTTACAAAACAGCTGTACTTTTTCAGTGCTGATAAGAGTGGCCTAAGACTTCAATTAATATAGCATGTACTATAATACTCTTAGAGCAGCGGTTCCCAACCCGTGGCCCGCGGGCCAAAAGTGGCCCGCCTGGCCTACAAAAATGGCCCGCAGCATCTCAATGAATGAAGAAAAATATATGTAAAAATTGACAATTTGGACATGATAGACTATATAATTCTTTTCTATTACTAATTATTTTATTCAGCCCTTAATAAATCGCATCAAACGTTCTTTTTTGATTGAATTATTGCAATTTTATATGCCTTTAGTTAATTAAATTTTAGCCTTGTGGCCCCCTAATGTCCTTCAACTAAGAAAAAGTGGCCCTCATATCCTCAAACTTAGAAAAGGTGGCCCGAGAGTCGAAAAAGGTTGGGAACCACTGTCTTAGAGTCTATACTCACAATAACAATTTCTTTTTCAGTTTCCACGTTGTAATTGTACCATTTCAGACTTCAACTTAGAAAAATTACTCGATTATTTCAGTACCGATAAGAAGTGTTTTAATATTTCAATGAATATAGATTATGATTAAAAAAATAATTTCTTTGTGTATCGAGTTCAGCAGATCAGTTCTGTTGCTGCTGCTGCTGCTGCTGCTGCTGGGCTATTAAAATGAAAATCTGCAGACGTGGATATATCATCACGTATGCTTACTCTGCAGAACTGTATTACTGACCATGACAAAATTAGCAGAAATCGTAACAAATGGTACACTAAGAGTGTGGAGACGTCGGTCAGTTTTGCATCGTATACAGCGAGGCATACGTTGTATCACTGAGTTTTCGAATGATTCGGATTTGCGGTTTCAATTTAACCATACAAATGCTAAATTGGCCAAACTAAGTAGAATGCTGTATAGACGGTCAATTTTAAGTATTGGACGCATGAAGAGTAGGTCTAGAGATGGCGTTCTCGTGTCGAATTATTGTCGATGGAGTATATTGTATAGACTTCTATAGGGTATTGACCGTAGCGAAGTCTTTGGTATTTTGGCGATGATCGACTTCGATTCACTGCTGACCAGTTTTCCATCTTCATCGTTAATCGTTTATATGTGGAGAAAGTTGACTGTATTGCAGCGGAGAAGTCGTCCATCGGAAAATATACCACCTTGGTTGGGTGAATCTAGAAAGAAGGAGAGGATCTGAGCGGGGAATCCAGATAAACGATTATGATACTTGGACCATAATAAATTAGATCTATGATTTCATCGCCACTCCACATTTAATTGCATGGGATTATCGCATAAATTTAAAGGACTGTGAATCTATTTTTATATAGACTCTAGTATATATTTCCATTTAAAACCCATGGCAGTGTCTTTCATATGAATCAGCTCTTCGATGTAATACAGTGCAATTCTTTTCTAGGCATAACGAACAGCTAGCCTATATAATTAAAGTGGACATACTTCTCAAGTTACGCAGGATGAAGCTACAAGGACATCACATCAACTGGATTGGGAATAACACTATAAGGACATTCTGCAACACATTTATTTATTTTATTTATTTATTGCCAAAAAACAAAAAGAACAAGTGTACAAGTAGTAGATTCAGAAACGGTCTCTGAGCAACAGGAAGCCCAGAAAAAGCTAAAAGCTTATATCAACCTGGCCCCTAAATTACATTTACATTTCAGTCAACGATACATGTCACACAGTTGTAAACAAAAAAGTTCTGTTGAGACCATAATTATGAATGTTACACTGACCAATATTATACAGTGAAATAGCAACACAATCAGTACAAAATTACAAAACAAAATTAAATTGAAACACAGGTGCAGTACCTAGCCTAGTAAACAAATGAGATATGAAAACAAAATTACATTCGAAAAGTTACCGAGAACAATGAAGACCATTTACTCGTACCCATCACCGTCAATTGGCTGGCGTCAGGATGATGAATTTCCAATTTCCATTCACTCTTCCGCTTTTAATCCTCACTCATCTTCTCCCTTCAACGACAAAATCGAATCACGACTCAACGGTCCAAGATTTTCCGACTGCAGTGAACCAGTCTCATCAGCTCAGATTAAGCATGCAGACTAATTTTGTAGCGCATATTTAGCTAATCAGATCCCCAATGGACGCGCTTCAAATTGGGGTCAGTTCGACCTAAATACCGTCTCCGACGTCCGCGTGGGCTGTCCTTTGCTTTAGCAAAAACCTTTCTCGAATTGGGGAAGGTATGATTGAAGGGTGGATTAAGGTGGATCTTGGAAACGAGGGGAGTCGGGGACAAAGCGTATAATAATAATGACGGGATGGAGAGGTTGAGGGAAGGAAAGGGAGGGGATGTAGAGGGGAGGTCAGAGGGGAAGGGAGGAAATGTGAGAGGTAGAGGCATGCAGGGAGGCGGAGAGAGAAGTTGAGGCGTACATTGTGCAGGTTTGTTTCAAGCGTCATTGGAAAATGTCTATGGTATGACATAAGATGATATTATGATTGTATGATATTGAACTTAATATTAATCATCAATAAAGTATTCACTCAGGTATTTATAAAGCACCTCTTCAAAGAAACTACTCAGAGGTACTCTTGACTCGAACTCGACCAAAAGAACAGTTTTCAAGTGACTGCAGTAGACTGTGTGAGAGAGTGGCATATAAGAGAAAGGCGAAGCTCAAGAGGGAGAAAATTTGCGTTGTACGATGGAGGTGCGAGCAAACGGGACTGAGAACAGTCAGTAATGTATGCTGTAGTAAATGGCTCATATAGCTCAGCACAGTGCTATGTGATTCAATACGATATTTATTTATTTATTTCAGAAATTTATATAGCGCCGCTTCAAGGTAGGCTACTCAGAAGCGCTCCCGGCCCAACCATGCATGGCTAAATAAAACAGTTTTTAGGTTCTTAAGGAACAGAGTGGAGTGACCCCTGGGAATTAAGCGCAGTGTAACAGGGAGACCATTCCAAGTTGTAGGACCTGCAACAGAGAATGAACGACGCTGTCGGATAGCAGTCCGGCAGCGGGGAACAGCTCAGCTTGGTTCGCAGATCGAAAGGTGGATCGACGCTGAACTCCCAAGGGTATACAATATACATGTATAATTGTATATACCATTATAACGGTGTTATGTAACACGAGGATAGTTGTGTCAAATGAATCATGCAAGTGGAAGTATATTGTCGGCGCAGCTGGGGACGACAGAAGAAAAGATGGGAGAACGTGATACAACCAAACCTGAAGCTGCTCAAACTGAAGAAAGAAGACACTGGAAACAGAGACAAGTGGAGGGGAATAACCCGAGTGGCTGACCACTCGCCAGAGGGAACAATAATTCTAACCTGAAGGGAAAGAGAAAAGATAACGGTGCTATGGCATAGCATTCAGATTCTAGCCTTCCATAGTCTCACCCACGGCCGCAGAGAGGCTAATGCAGACCCGGGTGTTGTGATTGCCCTTCAATTGCCCATTCTGACGACCCTCGGATCCACGACCAACAGGTTAATAAAGTCTGCGGACCCTTCAAACTGCGGACCCGGGTGCAGGCCCCTTAAATCGGGCGTGGTCTCACCCTGACCTTGCCTCCTTGAACTGTGAACTCACTATCTGACCCCAGTCTCGCTGATCCAGCCCCCAGCCGCGTCTTTGTCGTGATTGCCAAACCTTTTTTCACTGCTAGCGTTAAATAATTAATTCCGCTGATCAAACCCTCGACGACGAAATTATTCATCCGCGACCTCGTATCATAAAGTTCATTCTCGGCGAAAAAATTTGACACAATTTGCTTACAAGACGTACATCAAAATTGAATTGAATATTCTGACCAATCGCATTACATTATGCAGCGCTACGTTTTTGTCATCACCGTGGCCCGAGGCGGCGTCGGCGGCGGCGGCGGTAGCGGCGGCGGCGGCTTGTTTAGACAGATAAAGCCCCTTCTGACGGTCGAAGTATATCTAGTTTGTCGTTCGTCTATTGACGAGCTATGCTTTCGAGCGTGGTCATTAATTCCAACTCTCTAATCTCTATAATGGACTTATCAATAATGTAAGCCGTGCAGCAGCGGCGGCAGCAGCAGCAGCAGCAGCAGCAGCAGCAGCAGCTTCGGCAAATGATGTATTGTAATGCGTGGGATTTTGTCAACACACGCCGAAAGCGCGATGCCGGCAAATATTAGGGTCGGCGTCGAGCCCTGAGGGTGCCGCGGCCCACGGGTCAAAACCCTCAGAAGTCGGGTCTATATATCTGTCCTGACGGGGTAGAGGAATTACTCGCAGCGGCAGCAGCAGCTTAGTGCTGAGTGCGT
>OX457040.1:17613447-17925947 GCA_949752735.1 Lumbricus terrestris | reverse complement strand
TAAGCTCTATGCGGTCCTTTCCACTGAAGGGAACATAACCGTGTGGTCATAACATTATTCAACTATTCAAAAAACATCTAAAATCGTCTGAGTGCATAGGATAACCAAATTTCTGAAACAAATTTATTGAGATGAGGTCAAATTATCTAAACCTGTAAACAAACCTTCGTTTATCAAAGTTGTGTGCCAGAATTATTTTGATCAAATTTTCGAAACTAATTTGTCTTGTCATAATTGTTAACTAATTAATTTGTAAAAAGTCATATTTTTGCTTATGACCAAATTCCCGTAAGATAATTAATTATCTATTGTCTATTATAATAGACCTAACATACTTCACTAAGGAGATTATATATTGTCTATTATAATAGTACTTCATACTTCACTAAGGAGATTGTATTGGCTGTAAACCAAGACTAAAGCGACAAACTGAATTCATTGACTAAAATATCCGAAACAATGCGCAATCTTTTCAGAGTTTCTAACAACTATCAAAGACTCCATTCTGATTTAAGTTCGAATTTCACAATTTCGGCCGGTTGCTACAATCTCAAAATATGCACTCTTATAATTAGCGATATCAAACTCTAATTTTGTCCTGCTACTTTTACCCATTTTACATAATCATTGATGTACCATTGTTCGATGCCGTGCGCATTACATCAATAATCGCAACAGAAGTAAAATTGATAAACCCAGGTTTAGCCCATTCTGCTGGCGACAGCGCCAAGTTGAGTCATCTCTCTAACGGGTGCGGTTGTGCGCTGCTCCGTCGACTCCCAGAGTCACGTTCGAGGCGCGGAGTTGGTTAGGTGTGTGGGGGACTGCGGTGGTTTATTGGTCGGACAGTGCGTCTGGCCGTCGTCGCTAGAGACGTCACGTCGTCGTAATGAGATTGTCGGATGTCGGGCCCACTTATAAATAGGTCTCGGATGCCATCCGTCGCTGGATTAGGCGGACGGCCGTTAAAAGATGGCGCCACTCAATACGCCATCACTCCTCCTCCGAAAAGCGACAGTCGCCCTGGGTGCAGTCATCGCGAAACTTAGGCGCTTACGACTTGACCTATGGATGAGGTGAGGCAAGGTAGGTCGGGTCAAGTGAGGTCATGTCAGGTGCGGTTAGGTGAACTTCGTCAAGGTGAGGGACGCCATACAGGCAGGGGCAAACTTAAGTAAGATGGTGGTAAGCTGAACTCAAGGAGGGCGCGCAAGAAGTGCCAGGAACACTGTCGACGATTTGGTATTGTAGGGTACTTCTTCTACCACTTGGAACGGTAATAGCAATCGTCAGTGGCGTAGACAGGAGTTTATGATGTTTTTTTTGCCTGGCCGGATGCCCTTTCTGACACCAACCCAACAGTATTACAGTAAATAAAAAGGGAATAAAGTAACAAAGGGAACAAAGTAAGAAAAACAATTGTTACCACAAGCAATTGTTTTTTTTCTTCTTATTTGAGTGGATAAAATAATAACCTATTAAAAAAAAATTCTAGGCCAATGGGAGGTTTAACCCCCGAAACCCCCTTGTCTACGCCACTGGTAATCGTAAGCTTCAAACTTCTAAAGCGCCAGTCGACAGCCAAATGCAGTGCATCGGCTTATTCATAAGTGCTACAGTACGTCAAGTCAGAGAGATTGTCCAAAAGGAAGTCTGAAGAAGATCCGAGTTCGTTTGCCATGCAGAGGTCAGAAACGTACATCCTCTATAGGCTCTACCTTGACAATGAATTCAGTTTAAAGATAAGTGAAGCTAAGTTACAGTAAGGCGAGGTAGAGCATGATAGAAGAAAAGCTGGCTATAGAGTGACGTGAGCTGTGTTAGGATCGGCTCAGGTGAGGCAATGTGTAAGGTAAAAAGAAAGTATGGCAAAGCAGTGGCAGCACAGCATGTTAACGATATTAGCACGCTATGATTGTGCATGGAAATTAAATGATTCTATTTTGGTCACGCTTACAGCATGGGTCTTTTGTACTGACAGCGGATTCTCTGACACATACAAATATCAAAGACAGTGTATGCAACGCATTCATTCGCATAACCAGCCCGCATGTGATCGCAAACCTTTCGTCTCAGTAAGATTAAAATACTTTTATACTTAATTCAGTTTCTTATAGACGTGGAATCAGCGGACAATCACGTTCCTGTTGCTCTCCAAACCTCGGGAGTTCAGCGTCGATCTACCCTTCGATCGACGAACCAAACTGAGCCTCTGGTTCCCCGCTCACGAACTGTTATCCGACAGCGTCGTTCTTTCTCTGTTGCTGGTCCTACAACTTGGAATGGTCTCTCTGTTACACTGCGCTTAATTCCCAGGGGTCACTCCACTCTGTTCCTTAAGAACCTAAAAACTGTTTTAATTGGTCGTGGTTGGGCCGGGAGCGCTTCTGAGTAGCCTTCCTTGAAGAAGCGCTAGATGAATTTCTGAAATAAATAAATAAATCACATGACGGCTTTCTTCTCATAACTGCTGCCATAGCGGGTACAGGCTTACCGCTAATAATAATATTAAAAGCTACACGTGATCGTAGGATTGATGCAAATGATTCAGTAACCTCGGTGGAAGATCTAAGCATCACTCAGAGGCGCTGCATACACAGCTTTTACAACTATATAATATATATATAATTATATATAATATAGCCTGTATATAACCTACTTGATTTTACATGACTTTGTGCTGCTTTCAAAGTTACGAAGTGCACACGACTATTATAGGCCCACCAACAGAACATTGATGGCACTGAGCAACTGTGAGTGAAGGACTAGGGTCTCTGTGACCCAGTAGGACCTACACAGTAATTGCCTTGGGAGAAACTGGAATCCGTGCTCTCAGCGTATACACTATACAAGTCTTGTTCTCTGAATATACACAATAATATTGACCATGGCATTCAGAGAGCAAACATTTAGATTTCGCGAACTAACCGCACTCCGCGCCCACGTTAGACGGTATACGGCCTACAATTGACCAATTTTAACCGGTCATCATTTTTTAAGGTAGACTATTACATCAAGAGATGTAGTTTCGCCACATTAACTATAGCTCGTAGTTTTACATTAATTTATACCAAATTCGCTCATATAATATTATATGCAAGTCTGTTTCTGCTCTTTTGTTTCATCCCACGCACTTGATTACGAGGGAACAAGCAAGTAAATTTCACGATCAACACAATAGATCTATTCGATTAGCGCAATTTATTTTAATATCTTAAAACTTTCTTATCGTACTCGGTGCAATTTTCTCGTTCCTGTTGCTCTCCAAACCGTTGGACAGCGTTCCAGATTCGATCATCGAACAGCGCAAGATGACAACAACAATACAGCGCGTAATAATCGTGTACACGTCACAACGGGCGATCGTCGGCCAGGGTTCAAACACGGAGATAAGCGCCCGTCGCCACCATAGCAACGAGATCGAGGCGACGTTCGGGTTTCGTTGGCATGGCAACCGAATTCATTCAGTTGGTTTAGGAATAATGGGATAGAGGAAAGCCGTGAGACGAGCAGCGACAAATCTCGACGAAACAAAATCAATATTCATTATACGCAGTGAGAAGTTTACGAAACGATAAAAAGAATAAAGAAAAGACGGCGAAACTATAGTATCGGGGACTGAGTGACGACAATTATATAACCCTAATCCTAATCCTAATCGACTCTCACGACACCTAATCTGACCTAACTGACCCTCACGACGCCAAACTTGAGCCATAACCGACCTTCACGACGCCAAACCTGACCCTAAAAAATACGTCGGTCCCCGATACTATAGTTTCGCCGAAATATCCAACAATCAGTGTAAAAGAAAATTTAAGACAACAAATGTGAGGTTACTTGCGTCTCGTAAACATTTAATATCGGTGCATTATAATAAAACTGTCGTTTTAAAAAGAGACCCAAATTCAACGACAGTAATTCAACATCAACTGTCTATTTTAACATCAACAACGTGACGGACGGGTGCCAGCTCATGGCTTCCGCAACTTTATTACATTATTATTACCATTTACCAAACTTTATTTTTACTTCTGTGTATTATTTTTACATATCTGACTTGTAACTTGGTGTGATATGTCACCCTGATTGTCTTACTTTGAAATTCAACGAATATACTATAAATTAATTGCAACGTTTGCCTTAATGGTTGAAACACACTGCAGTCTGCCCAAAACCGAATATAACCTGTCAGCGTCGTCGTGCTTTTTCTCAGCTGTTGGTCCATCTGTCTGGAACAGTTTCCCGTTGGAGATACGCCTGCTACCTAGGGTTGACTATCAGTATTTTACATGCTCGTGAAGACCAACTTGCATCACCGTGGTAGGACTGGGAGCGCCTCTGAGTGGACGTCTCGAGGAGCGCTATATAAATTCATGAAATGAATTAATGAAATGGACGAATAACAGTGCAAAATGAACATAAACAACAGGAACAATGAATAACAGTGCAAAATGAACATAAACAACAGGAACAATGCAATTTTTGGGAGAGAAACAATGCAACAAATATTCAATCATTGTATTGGAAGCTGAATTGTACTTAAATTGCAGTTTCTAACTCGATCAAATTTTGCTTTATTTTGCTTTTCTACAGATTAATAATAATTGTGTTTGTAATACTCAAAGACAACTGCTCGCATATTTGCATTGTAGTTCCAGCGACCATCTTAGACGAACTGTCCAGTGATGACGTCACCGTACAAGAGGGAGACACGATCGTCCTGATATGCAACGTCACAGGTGTACCTCAACCGGAAGTCACGTGGTATCGGAGACCTGCGGCCAGCAAGAACACGGAACGAGAGAGTTCGTGCAAATTTTAATCTCACTTCATATCCTGCAATTCCTGCAGATAATTATGCGACCGTAACATTAATAACTAGCTTATTCTATTCTATTCTATTCATGTGAAGACACTTTCAATCTTAAGACATGTGCCATGCAGGCATCGTGATCTTGAAACTTGAGCAGGTGGGACTTATCAACCATTTACAAGTAATAATTTTTTTTTATTTAATCAATGAGAAGTAGGCTAAGTTGACCTTAGACAGCTAAACTAAAGTTCTGCTGGTTAAACAGTTGTCGGTATAGTTAAGTATAATAGTAATTAAGAATTAGTTAAGAGTCAAGCTACAGGGCCTATGCCTTTGTTCCAATCTTCTTTGCGAGTTAGACTGCGCAGTCTAATTTAAATTTCCGTTCTGCCGCATTTGCAACTTGGTTATAGGGTTCCCTTCTCTTAGCGGAATTGTTATCCCTTCCGAGGCTCTTTGTTGCCTGCCTGCCAACTTGTTTTCAATGTATTTCGTTGTGTTCATATTTGGAGATGTAGGCTATTGGGTCCATGCACAATTTTCTATAACAGATTCGATTGAATGTTTGAACCTGCTAAATATGACTTGCGATTCAAACCACGAGAAGCGGCGTTGTTGGCATCAAACTTAACATCCTCCGTACATCCGCTTTGAGCAAAGATTAGATGTGTAAATGCCAAGTAAACTATAGTCACAGAAGCATCTCAGCAAGCGAAAGGCTGCGTATATTGACTACTGCATGGCTTACGCGCTATATGCCTATTTTTTGTGTGAAGTATCTCGCAAAGTCAAACTGTAGGACAATATTTATTGGCAGCATAGCATAGGCATCCTCCTAATTAGGCCTAATAAGTTGCGGTAGGCTATGTCAACTCAAGGCCTTTCAATAAAACAACTCTATAGGTAAAATGCAGATAGTCTATTCTAAACAGAAAATATCGGTAGGCTTATAGTGTCGTTAAAAGATCGAGAGGCTATAAGAACAGTTTCACCGATAAAAAGGAGATAACCCCGCGTGACTAAAAGTTCCATTATTTGCTATTGATGAAAATCTTTTTTCGTCCAAACTCATGCGAGCTGTTCTGCTTTTAGCACTAATATTTATCACGTATAGGCTACTGCGTATAGATCTGACTTTACTCCCGATAATAGTATATAGCCTAGTCAACGTGCTGAAATATTCCTTTGCACCTTTGCAGGGATAGGCATGACCGGCGAGATGATTATCATTCGCAATGTATCTCGTTACTGCGATGATATATACGAATGTGTGGCCAGCAACGGAGTTCCTCCGTCTGTTAGTCGGCAGATGCGAGTCACAGTCGAATGTATGTGTACATACTCTTCTCTTCTTATCGGATTCAAATTCTATCCAGTTTAATATGGTTGTTATGTTGTATCAGCGAGGTAGGGTTGCAGGTGGCTGAGGGGTTCAACTCCGTCTAGTCTTTCTTATAAGGCCCAACCCATGCATAGTAAAATCGTCTTTTCAATCCCCAACTAGTATATAATTTTATTGTGTCGACCTTCAGTTATTTTTCTACAATTCTCGTACTATACTGCAGGGATAGTGAAGTCTTGTCCTCTTTAAAGGGCGACATTGAGTTGTAGCAAACCTATAAACTGCGGGTCCAATGTTCGCAACTTCGCAGAGGGAAGAGGTTTGGATTCAAGGTCCTCCGTTTGTTCCAGCGGCATCCAGCCTCCAGGTCACAGTTCAGGCATGTAGGAAGCAGACACACAAGTCATTTTAAAGTGTTTGAAATTTTCGGCATTATAGTATTTCAGATAGAGAACAGAGGCACAGAATGTTCATGCTTTCCAGCAATGTTCGGTTGGCTTTATTGACTTTAGACGTTTGGAATGCTTGACTGCTGATCAATCCACAGACCGACCGACTGATCAACTTCTTGTTTGATTGATTGATCGATTGATTGATTGATTGATCGATTGACCGATTGCTTAATTGATTGATCGATTAATTGACTAATTGATTGATTGATTGAATAATTGATTGATTGATTGATTAATGGATTGATTGATTGACCAATTTATGGGCGGTCACAAATACTTTTGCAGATGGGGTAAAGCACTATGATCACGGTGAATTATTTTGGTAAGAACATGAAAAATGCAAAGCGGGAAATTAAGAACATGGATAACATTGGATATTTTTCATAATATTATTGATAATTGATAGGTTTGTAAATGCTATTTTCTCAATTTCACGTATTTTGTATCATTACTCACATCAGTACAGTGGTGCGAAGCAATTTCGTAAAGACCCCCCCCAAAAAAAACCCGGTATATATGGTCAAAACACAGGTGCCAATTTTCCAGAGTGCAAGGCAAATTCGTTCCCAACTCTTGTCCCTACGTGCGGGCGCACATGGACCAATTGTCGTTTGGATGATTGCGTTATCTCTGTATATTTCTGTGTATTCCTGTGTATCTCTGACATTCTCTGTGTATCCCTGTGAATCTCTGTACATCTCTGTATATCTCTGTAGGCCTATATCTCTGCATATATCTGCATTTCTCTGCATATTTCTGTGTATATCTCTGTACCTCTGTATATCTCTGTGTATCCCTGTGTATCTCTGTGTATCTCTGTGTATCCCTTTGCATCTCTGTATATCTCTGTATATCTCTGCATATCTCTGCATATCCCTGCATATCTCTGCATTCCTCTGCATGTTTCTGTGTATATCTCTGTATCTCGGTATATCTCTGTGTATCCCTGTGTATCCTGTGTAATAGTGTGTATCTCTGTGTATATCTCTGCATATCTCTGCATATTTCTGTGCATATCTCTGCATATCTCTGCATATTTCTGCATATCTCTGCATATCTCCGCATTCCTCTGTACATCTCCGCACGTGTATATTATATCCCTGTTGCATGCAACAGTCGCTCCTGAGATCCAGATGCAGAACCGTCGCCTGGGTCAGGCCCGCGGTCGAGAGACGATCCTCGAGTGCATCATAACGGCCTTCCCTCACGCCGTCAACTACTGGGAGAAGGACGGACGACGCATCACGAGTTCATCGAAGCATCGCATCGAGGCGTATGATGAGGGCGACCACTCGCTCGTCCTCAGCCTCCGTATCCACGACATCGATCAGTCAGACTACGGAGAATACCGATGCGTCGCCTCAAACACTCTCGGCACCGACCACGAAACCATGTACCTCTACGGTAGTGTATTGTATTGTATTGTATCGTATATAAGCAATTATAAAGCGCCTCTTACAGACTAGATATTCAGAGGCGCTCTCAACCGTAGCTGATGGGGGGATGTACCTCCATGGTAGTGTATACGACCAGTACCTTTGCACCAGACCGTAGTTGATGGGTGGATGCACCTCTGTGGTATATATAGTGTATACGACCAGTACCACTGCTCCAGGCCGTAGCTAATGGGGGATGGTATATTTCCGATTCCTTCTAATTGAAGCTTTGAAATGTTGTATTCTATGGTAGTGTATACGACCAGTGCCTCTGCACCAGGCCGTAGCTGATGGGGGAGGGGTTGTTTTCGGTGTTTGAGCACCCCTAGCAATGAAATAATGCAAAAGCGCAATTATGCATTTAGCCTATACGATAGCACTTAATGTAACAACTACGGCGTGTCATGCATTGGCCGTCCAAAACCGCTATGAGAGCTCGTGACGATTCTCCAAACTCTTTAGCGACTTAGTCCGTTGATTCGGTCTCCTGTCGGCTTGCTGACAGTCGAGTAGGCCTAAACACCCCGAAGTAAAACCCTGGCTGCGGCCTTGCCCCTGCAGTAGGCTAAGTAGTTTACTCCATTTTGCCCAGAATCTGCTCAAACGCTCTGCCGGAAAAGGTAGACTATAATTATTATACTCCGTCTGCATGCTGTGATTAGTCTGCTCTATAGAAGACAATCTGTAGATTAAATGTAATTCAAAAAGGTCTTAAAGCGAAGAAATAGAAAATAGAATTTGAGCAAGTATTTTTAAAAGAGGTCTATTTCTTTAACAGATTAACTCCATGCACATAGGCTTTATCCATTTAGAGTGAAGCCATTTTGAGCTCTGTTAATCAATCTAATGGAACATTAAGTCTGGTGGAAGATGGTCTACATGTCGGCTCAGTAGACCTACTTAGTATAAATATCGTGTAAGCTTATATAATAGATATAAGTAGGCCTGCGTAATGTTGGTATTTATTTGACAATCGCTTTTTAAATGTAGGGCCTGCCTCACAAAGGAGCTTAAGCGTAGAAATCCGACAGATCTAAAGAGTTTTGTCTTAAGAAACCTTGCGCGTATATGCAATTACAATTATATATAGCCTAAACTTATTTATATATAGATCTAATATATAGCCCTATATATGAGGCTATAATTTCAGAATACACTGAACCGGACGATAAGCAGAAGGTGACCGAAGCTTCGGTCAGTTCGTGGTCATCTCGTCTGACCAACCTCCCCATCTACTCGCTGCCCTACAAAACCATTCACGAGATTTCAGACATCAAAGGCTACACGCAAAGCGTCATCAAGATCCACAGACCGAACAAAATCGGTGAGTATAAAAAGGCCGGTGGTGGGATCACGTGACTTCTGCTGAAGCCTCTTCTGACTTGAGAGAAGGTCTACGAATCATATAAAATGGCGGATATTACAAATGACTTGCTTTGATGACGTGGCATATTTACATTGTTCGCGCTCAACACCTTCTCTCAAGTCTTCTCCCAAAATTCTACTGTATAATTTTTTCTTGTTTTCTGCTCTTTCTCCGCTGCTTCAACCTCGCTGGGCAGCTCACCACAGGATGCTCTGTCTAGTGATATATAATATATAAATAAAAATAAATATATATATATATATAATTATATATAAGGTCGTTGAGCAGCATATATGGTCTACACGACCGAAAGGAAACAAGAATCTATGTTAGGCCTAATGCTTGGGGACATTGGGACATGGTCAAGA
Source organism: Lumbricus terrestris (assembly GCA_949752735.1). Lineage (NCBI taxonomy): Eukaryota > Metazoa > Annelida > Clitellata > Crassiclitellata > Lumbricidae > Lumbricus > Lumbricus terrestris. The sequence continues at coordinate 17,916,167 of OX457040.1, read as the reverse complement.
ACAGAGTATACATGGGGATGAGGCTCGCATTAAGGTGGATGCTGTGAGGGACCAGCAGTTATAAATTAAACTCGTGGTGGACAGTAGGTTGTCATACGGGGCCAGGTATATAGGCCTACTGTAACAGTCGGGGTTTACCGAAGTCTCATACATGTACGTATACAGAACGTCATACATGCAAATAATTTTATTAGTCTCTGTTAGAAGAGTAAAATCATACGTTGGATAAGCAATGAAAATCCGATATTAATGTTAAATTATTATTGCAGTGAAATTAGAAGCTGGATGAGCGATTAAAATATAGAAAAAAATATATACCTTTTTTGTTATTATTTTCGGCGCTAGTTGTAGGCTACGCATTGGAATGTAGGTAAATGCGTAAGTAGGCCCTGCTGTAATTTTTTCATCAACCATTATCTTATCTATATCGATTTGATAGACTCTCGTATATATACTCAGCGGACAGCACGTGAAGCAACAGAAGCATGCAGGTCGACATGCTGTTCACAGAATGATTAATTGCTAATCATGATCCACACTAATCACGTGATGGACTCTCTTTCATCAGCTACGATAACACCATGCGCAATGTTGCGCATGCGCAGGGACGATTTAAAGACCTCTCCACTTAGATCGTATACCCGACATTGATCTCTCTCTTGGTCCCTGGCTGCCGAAAACCAATACAATTCGCGCGACAAAAAACGTCATAATGACCAGTATAAAAGATGACATTATAACACTGCCAGCTGCTGAATGCATTTCCGGATTAGAATTTTATGCAAAACTCACGATCCCCCATACGGTAATAACAAGACCGAAGCCAGGATTTGATTTCGGGGGTGTTTCACTCACCAATTTCCCATCCTAAAAAAATTGATGACCTTTGTTAGTCATCCGGCATTCTGGTTTTTACATTTTTCCATTTCGAGGGGTGTTTTCATGGTTTTATTTAACGGTTTTTAAATCATGTGCTCGTAAATGCATTCTATTATTTTTCACATTTTCCATTTCGGGGGGTGTTCAAACACCCAAAAACACCCCCCCTAGCTACGGCCTTGGGTAATAATAGTTAAATTACGTAGGACTTATTGTTGAGACGAGTCTTGGGTTTTCAGTTTTCTAAACAATTCTTTTCTTTTAGATCCAATCAGTGAACGGGTTGGCCTACAGAATCATGGAAGTCAGCATCACGTGACTGTTTCACAATGGCTGCCATTTTGTGTCGCCTGCTTCGCGTTCAGACTACTAACTTGTAGAGAATAGAGAGAGAGAGAGAGAGAGAGAGACGAGAACTGGAAAAACAGCTACAACTACCGAGACTCGATCTGACCCTGTAAACTCTGGATCTTGTAACGCTTCAATCGCATCAAAATGACACGTCATCTAATTTTTGTATAATCGTCTCTCGTCGTCACAGAACTGTTACAGACTTGTTTAATTTAATAGGCCTATCATGTGAGAACGGAGTGGTGTCAGTCTGTAGAAAATAATATTAGTCTCGCATCTCGTAGCCATTGAAAACTTTGGGTTTCTGTATATTCGGTTATTACAAGTGCTAAATCCTACCTGAATTCTGTTTGTACCTGTTTGAAATGGATTCAGTGTAGCCTACCTAAATAACGCCAAGCTATTATAAGCATTATACAAGGTAGGTGAAAGTAGGGTAGGCCTATACGTTTTTAAATCATGTGATTCCCAATGCTAAGTAGGCCTAAGCTATGCGCCACGTTAATTTTATTTAATTAATTAGCTTAGGCCCTATTTACTACTCTCACTTAAATAATATTATAAATTAAACAAATGCAGGAAACAATTACTTTGATAGGCAATTGCCCACTACTGTTTGCAACGCTTCGAAATCTTTGTATGCAGTTGCACGTTTCTGGCACTTGTGCATTTTATGCGTGTAACGGCGTACAGTAAATGTAGGCTTTATGTGCAAGCTGTAAACATTTGCAGATGCATGGTTCGAAAAGCCACGAGAAATCAACAGCACATGTTTTCTGCCAAATCAAAAGTTGGTGGCATTAACATTTTGGGTAGCTGTTCCGAAGGGGTGATGATGGCTGATTCTTATCATTTTGCTTGCCCCGAGGAAAACATGATCCCTCAGGGACTTCAAAATTGACTATAAAGCAGATTTGTGTGAAAAGGGTATAGTATACCACAGCTATATGATGGAGATATTTAATATTTTGTATAAACTTACCCTACTACTACCACTACTACTACCACTACCACTACTGCTACTGCTACTGCTACTGCTACTACTACTACTACTGCTGCTACTGCTGCTGCTGCTGCTACTGCTACTACTACTACTACTACTACTACTACTACTACTACTACTACTACTACTACTACTACTACTACTACTACTACTACTACTACTACTACTATTACCACTACTACTACTACCACTACCACTACTACTACCACTACCACTACTGCTACTGCTACTGCTACTGCTACTGCTACTACTACTACTACTGCTGCTACTGCTGCTGCTGCTGCTACTGCTACTACTACTACTACTACTACTACTACTACTACTACTGCTGCTGCTACTGCTGCTGCTGCTGCTGCTACTACTACTACTACTGCTGCTGCTGCTGCTACTACTACTCTACTACTGCTGCTGCTGCTGCTACTACTACTACTACTACTGCTGCTGCTGCTGCTACTGCCGCTGCTACTACTACTTCTATTACTACTACTACTATAACTACTACTACTACTACTACACTACTACTACTACTACTACTACTACTACTACTACTACTACTACTACTACTACTACTACTACTACTACTAGGCCTACTACTACTACTACTACCACAACCACTACTACCACCCCTATTATTATTATTTACTACGCATTTGTGAAGCTACATGTATGTTGTCTATAATGACCAAGAAGCAAGATTCGATGGCGCTAGACAACTGTGAGTGAATGATTTGAGTCTCAAAGTCCATTCACGGTAGGTTATAGTTGTGTCGGAGGAGACACAATAATTATAATTATAATTACCGGTAACCTCGCACTCTCCGCTCTCTAACCAGTCGGCTACCGTGTCTCAACTATTTAAGCATTACTGTGAAATGTGCATGAGCGAAGGAGAGAATACGGCATGGAAAGTAAGAGGCTATACGGTTGAAAGATAGGAAGACTGTCTGAAGATTTTCTGTGACAATACTCCGAATACATGCAGCTGTGATGGAGGGAGATAGGCTGCTGTGAATAAACTGACTTTGAGCATTAAATTCTAAGCTTTGGTCATTTTGGATAGTAATTTAAACTAGGACTTTATATATAGGTAAATGCTATAACCTATAATTAATCTATATAAATATACAACAGAGTTAACTTTTATCAGAGTTCGACATTCTCTCGACGCATGCCACACAAAAAGTCATGTCAGGAAGACCAGCTTATTCACCTCCTATAGCCTAGCATATAAATTCGAGGTTCCTATATGGGATCCTGCACCTTTGCGAGCACGTGGTTTCTACAGCAACCATTTACATAATATGTATCATTAATCCATCCTGGTCATTTTTTGTATCGGGCGCAGCTTTTTGTTGGCACTATACAATTTATGGTCTCCCATGCAAGTACGAAACCGCTCTCTCAAAATATAAATCTCGTGATGATCATTTAGTTGACGACGCTGCGGGATTTCCATCGTTACCCCTCCTTCTTTATCCCTGCTTGAGACTGGCTCCACCAGAATGGGGTAGTTAATCAGGATTTTATTCCCAATCCTCTTACACAGAGTCATGCCCGGGACACCTTATATCAAAATCATTTCAGCGCAGTGGACCTGTAATCCTCTGAGCGACTGAGCCTAAATGAAACGCGAGACTTAGATGGACGCGTGATTTAGTGTGAAATATGTAGCGCATGCTTTTCGTGCTGATGGCGTTTTGGGTAAAACACCAGATAAGGTCAGTAAATTGTTTTTAGATGATCAATTTAAAATAGAAGCCAGATCGATTGAAGCTTTCTTCAACACAAATTTTGGTGATCTTTTGCTCCCGGATTGTGGGCTAGGCAACACTCTAGCTGCCATATTAAGTCGACGAAGACTGGTGGTCTTTTGAGTAAAATTCAGATGATTTTAATGATTTTTATGGTTCTTGAAGCAGCATTTCAGTAAATAAAGTTGGCAGTCAGTGATGCGGCAATGCGGCATTCGACTGTTCTTCAGCAGGAGGTGAACTATCTAGGCCTAGTTGAAGCAAGTTTTGACCTACATCCGCTGCTTCCCTGAATTTCAGTTTTCGTTATTTTCAAGCTGTTACAGCATGCCCCCTTACTTCTAGCCCCGGTCTCCCCTACCTCAGGACAAAAATACTAATAATAATAATTATAATGGATTGTGCCACTTTGGTCGAGAGGAAAGTACATAGCAGGTGCTCGAAAAGGTGCAACGTCGAGCAACTAAGATGTTAAGAGGTTATGGAACTTTAACATACGAAGAGAGATTGATAAACTGTGGATTGACAACACTGGAAAAGCGAAGATGCAGAGGAGATTTGATTGAGACTTACAAGCTGATGACACACAAAGAAATAACACCATACTCAAGATTTTTTCAATTGGCTGACAATAGAGGTTTAAGAGGACACCAATATAAAATATTCAGAAAATCCGAGGGTGCCATCAAGCAAAGATTTTTTAGCAGCAGAACAGTGAAGGCCTGGAACGAGCTGAGCGAAGAGACAGTGTCGGTGGAGACACTTATAAACTTCAAGGCCAAGCTAGGGCAAATAGGTTTTTAAAACATTGTAAAAGTGGTGGTTCTCACACAGATCACGAGTCTCCTGAACCACTGTAAACCCTGTTATATTATATTATATTATATTATATTATGAGCTGCAAAGGCCATCCACCATCCAATCTGCTATGCCTCAACCCCTCAAAAACAGAATTTCTCATCATTGACCTACGCGAGCAATTAAACAAACTATAACCTATTCTCCTGATTTTTCTCAAACAGACCCAACTCTTCCCGCGCCATACTCTTCTCCTGTCCGCAATCTTGGAATCATTTCGATAAAAACCTTACTTTTTCTGACCACATCACCCAGCTATCCCGCACCTGCTACATGCACATCCGCGACCTTCGTCGATTGCGCCCAATTCTCAATTACAAGGCCGCCTGCAAAATAGCCACTTCAATAGTTCACTCCAAACTCGATTACTGTAATTCGCTCTTTCATGACATCGATTCTCTTCAAATTAAACGAATGGAAACTCTCCAGAATGCTCTTGACTAAGACCCACAAACATCACCACATAACTCCTGTTCTCAAGTCTCTCCATTGGCTCACAGTCCTCAGCGCATCCATTACAAAATTGTATCTCTAACCCACAACGCTCTTCAAACCTCTCAGCCCTCCTACATTCGTCATTTAATCACCATCCAATCGACCAGGTCTATTCGTTCATCATCATATCTTTATCTCCCTTGGCCCCCAGTATCACCCTCTCTAAAATTCTGCAACCGCTCCTTAGTCTATGCTGCACCAGCTCTTTGGAACGGACTCCCAACAGACCTCCGCCTGTTCGCTCATCCTCCTATCTCCCAAATCTCCACTCCTAATCCAACTTCTCCTCCGCTTGCACTCTCCTCTGCTGCTTTCCACTCACGACTGAAAACCGACAACCACCGTAGCATCACGCTGTCCCCTCGGCTTGATTTCCCGGATTTTGACCTGGCGCCTGAACGAATAAGGCAGCTCTGGCTATTGCGGACTTGATTTCATATAGCGCTGGTCGCGGCTGGTGAATAAACTGGTCTCCTGACGTGGCTTTTAATTGTGGGCGCTGAGAAATTTTCGAAGATTTCCATTACATTACCCATTACATTACATTACATCAGGGGCGCCCGCAGGCGTACGCACTTACGCAAGTGCGTACAGCAGCGGCGCCCGTAGACGTACGCACATAGGTAAGTGCGTACAGCGCGAGGATAGAAAAGGTATGTTTTTGAAAAATTTTAGCTTAATGACTAAAAAAAAAAAAAAAAAAAAAAAAAAAGTCATCAGTTTTTTCGGCGGATAGAAAAGGTATGGTTTTGGGAAAATTTTAACTTGATGACTAAAAAAAAAAAAAAAAAAAAAAAAGGTCATCAGTTTTTTCGGCGGATAGAAAAGGTATGTTTTTGGGAAATTTTAGCTGACTAAAAAAAAAGTCTTAAGTTTTTTCGGCGACCTAACGAAATTTTTTTTTATGTTCGCCCCTCCTTCGAAAATTTCTGTGCGTAAAAAAAAAAAATCCTGCGGGCGCCGCTGCATTACATCACATCACATCCCTCATTGGTGGAAGATGACGCACGTCCGGCTAATCGTCGATGCACAAGGAGTTGACAGGAAAAGACAGTTGTCGTATCGGTTGATGGAAGCACCGCCAGTGGCTAACGGTCGTAGTAGGCCTACATGTATCTCCAGCGGGCCGCGTAGCTCGTGGCTGCTCGTCCTCCACCGGGATGTAAACAAACGGTCCGCGTTGTTTAGGCGCGACCACGCACGCATAAAAGGATGGGCTTGATGCAGTCACTTGGCCGAGGCGACTGGAACAAAGTACTGTCTTTTAACGTCCAAAATACTTGGCTGAAACGACGACTAAGTCCGATATCGGATACGCAAACCTAGCACCAGAAACCTGTAGACCCAACATCGCTATCCAACAACTGTTGACTCCACCGAGTGGCCAGGACCATTCTTTTGAGAAGTTTTGGATAGCAATTAATGTTCACTGTGGTGATTATAGCCTAAATGTGGCTAATGGCATCTACCAAAACAGTAGGCCTATTTACGGAACTGCCGCCTGCCTTCCGCAGAAGTATACAAACGCTGTCGTTCTTTTATCGGTTAGTTCTCTGAATTCGTGGGAATTAAACTTTTGAAATTATTTCAGTCGTCAATTTTCGTAGATTGTGCTATTTCAGTTATGGTCATATTTAAACAAATAGCCCTATATTTATCATGATGCATTTTTTATGTGAACCTCGTAGACTATGAATTATTTGAATTTTAGCCTACTTCCTTAGCCTAAGTTAATTTCTCTGTTCTGATTTCGCCGTATTTTTAGCCTGTTTTCCTGTCTTGATGGTACACTGAACAGGAATTAATTGACCAGAGACTGTTACATCCTGTAGCCTATAAAACATGCCAATTGCTTTACATTATGTAGCTCGACCGTAGCTCAGAGCGCTGGTCGTTTAACTGAGTGTCATCCACGCGACCCGGGTTCAAGCCTCGCTCAGGGCATTAATTTATTAAAGTTTCTGTTAGCTGCCATTGGCGCTTTGCTGTTGTGTTGCTTGACTCGGGTTCTGCTGAAAATAAAGATAGTCCCTCCTACTTCTGACTTGCATGGCCGGATCAGGAGTGATCCAGCACTTAGGTCATTAGTGTTAAGTTACCGAACCCACTGCTGTAAAGCCGACCTGCGTGTCGTGCTATAGTGGGCCGTAGGCCTATTTCGTATAACCTGTAGGCTGTAATCATTCTGGGGTTTGTCAGATTGAATCATTAAAAAGGAATAGGCCTATTATATATATAAGTAGAGGAAATACAATGTAGTAAGCCCTTCCAATTTTCTGGCCCATCACGTGACTGTATGACGTCATCTGTAATGTATACTCACACAGAAGACCATTGTTTTTGGCCCACTGGGCTATAAATCGTCACGCTTCACTGATCACGCTCTTTGATCCTTTTGATCTTTTGTTCTTTTGTATTATGATGATGATGATGATGATGATGATGCTGCAGGGATGCTGAAGGGGTGGGGAAGGCCTGGGGAAGGGGCTGGGGAAGGGGAAGGGCTTGGGAAGGGCTTGGGAAGGGCATGCGCGCCCCTCCTCCCCCTAACCCTAACCCTAACCCTAACCCTAACCCTAACCCTCCCCCTCCCCTCCCTCCCCTCCCCTCCCCCTCTCCCTCCCCCTCCCCCTCCTCCATGCTTCGTCAGCGCATTTCGATTGCACAGCTGATACAGAGACTTAGTCATTCTCAAATCATTTCTTTGTACTATAAGAGATACATTTTGATTTTGACTCTCCCCTCCCCTCCTCCCTCCCCTCCCCTCCCCCTCTCCCTCCCCCTCCTCCATGCTTCGTCAGCGCATTTCGATTGCACAGCTGATACAGAGACTTAGTCATTCTCAAATCATTTCTTTGTACTATAAGAGATACCTTTTGATTTTGACTCTCCCCCTCCTCCTCCCCGCTTCGTCAGCGCCTTTCGATTTTCAACAGCTGCTATAGAGACTTAAATACCCACAATTTATATGGCGCCACATGCACTAAAAGACATGTTCGATTTTTAAGAGTCTGTTTTGACTTGTGAGGAATTCGCCAGACAGCTCTTTTAAAACGGCAGATTTCTTTATAGGACATGCGCCGTAAGATGCGGGATATTTTTTTAAATTATAAGAGACATGCTTCGATTTGTAAATTTCTGTTTTGACTTGTGAGGAATTCGCCAGACAGCTCTTTTAAAACGGCAGATTTCTTTATAGGACATGCGCCGTAAGATGCGGGATATTTTTTTAAATTATAAGAGACATGCTTCGATTTGTAAATTTCTGTTTTGACTTGTGAAGAATTCGCCAGACAGCTCTTTTAAAACGGCAGATTTCTTTATAGGACATGCGCCGTAAGATGCGGGATATTTTTTTAAATTATAAGAGACATGCTTCGATTTGTAAATTTCTGTTTTGACTTGTGAGGAATTCGCCAGACAGCTCTTTTAAAACGGCAGATTTCTTTATAGGACATGCGCCGTAAGATGCGGGCTATTTTTTAAATTATAAGAGACATGCTTCGATTTGTAAATTTCTGTTTTGACTTGTGAGGAATTCGCCAGACAGCTCTTTTAAAACGGTAGTTTGCTTTGTAGGGCATGGACTATAAGACGATGGATAGTTTAAAATTATAAGAGACATTTTTCGATTCTGTACAACTCTTTTTTCTGGTCATTTCTTTGAGTTGTGTGCTATTCGCCAACTCTTACGAACAACTGAACGATTTTCTAATCTCGCGCAAGCTCATCTACTCTCGTCTGATCTCGTCTGCAATCGCCCAAGCAAGCCTGCACTCGTCTGACCAATCATCATGCACCTGGCATAGCATCCTCAGGACGCACCAGCTGCTAGAGCCTGACGGCAGCAGCAGAATTCTCGTCCAAGCTTGCCTGGACTTGCCGGCATTCGTCCAAGCGTGCTTGGACTCGTCTGACCAGCATAATAGAATTAATCATCATGCACCCGGCATAGCATCCTCAGGACGCACCAGCTGCCAGAGCCTGACGTCAGCAGCAGAATTCTCGTCCAAGCTTGCCTGGACTTGCCGGAATTCGTCCAAGCGTGCTTGGGCTCGTCTGACCGGTATAATAGAAGTATTCATCACGCACCTGGCGTAGCATCATCAGATGCGCCAGCTGCTAGACTCTGACATCAGCAGAATTCACGTCCAAGCATGCCTGATCTTGCCTGAACAGGATGGTTGATGATATCATCAGAATGGTTACAAAGCTTTATAAAAAGCCGACCGACTCAACATGCGTTCAGAGACTTTTCCGAAGACCAGAAGCAGACTGCTACTATCTACAGACGTTCTACAGAGCTAATCGATATCTACGACCTTCAGAATCCAGGCTTCTTGATCCTTTGCAGCAGATATGGACAATGGTTAGTATATTACATCTATTTATTTTAACTAATACGCTATCTTTTGTAGGCTCACATGTATTAAATTTATTCGTGTATTCATGTGCGCTCTCTATAATCATGGGACATGCTTTAAAACTTCTTACAAGTATTTTATATTTATTTCTACAGTTGCTAGACTTCGATCAGAAATCAAGGAAATGAAAAAGATGGAAGCGAAAATTATGGCCAGAATACACGAACTTAGTATGCATTTTTTTTATATTATTTTCCATTACTTTTTTAAATCGTAGTTTCATCCTCGATCATTTATTCGTAACAGATTGGATAAAAGTAATAATTTTTTTTATTTAAAAATATACTACATTTAATTTTAAAAAATTATGGCAAATCTTATGATTATATTATAGAAAGACTGCGTGGACTTAATGAAACATGCGATCGTCACCCTGTGAAGCGAACACGTTAGTGACACCACATATATTTAAAAGGCATAAAAGATGAATCTTTTACACATGATAGTACTTTGATTAATGCAACTACGAAAGATCTCATCAGTATTGTGGGAAGCTGCTCACATAGCCTTTATACATAAGGCTGACTTTTGTATACGGCAAAACATAGCATGGGAATTCTAATGAAATTGTATTGCTGATCGCGATTTCTTATATTAATACATAGTAAAATATTTTATTGTGAAACCTTCTTTAACACTATACTATTTTCTGTGCGACGATTCTTTTAAATCTTTAATATATGCATAATTTTCTCTCTTACAGAAACTAATCAGTGCAATGATGCAGCCCAGGCAGATTCGAATCCGGATCCATTAGAATTTCCAGCTGCACTCTCTTCGGCGGCAACAAATGCCTCTTCAGCAAGTAAGTACATAGGAAACTTTATTCCCTCCCACACAAATCATTTTACACATTTGTGCTTTTACAGAATTTAATATAAGATTATTATATTTTACGCACGCTAACTTCTTCGAATAATAATATTTTGGCGTCTCACCTTTAATGCATTCTGCCTTATTTTTAAAAATTTCTTATAATATTGCAGATGCGATTTTGGATGCAGAAGATTCTGCCTTGATGAGAGCTGCAGAGGAGGCTGAACTTGCAGAAGTTTGGGGGCCTATGAGCGATCAGGAACTATTGGGATATGTGCTGCAAATAGAGGCGGAGGAAGAAAGGAAGAAAGAAGCAAGAAAACAGGAACGTGGAAAAATGCCAGGTATTGCTCTTAGCCATTTATACATTTTTAAGCGGGATATTTTAAAAATTCTTTCTTGTAATTGACAAAAATTTAAATAGCGATTGATTCGCAGCAATAAATGATACTTTTGCTCTGTATATATTTTTAGCGAAAAGACGAATTGCATCGCTTGACGAAAACCTGAAGCTTAAGGAAAAGAAATTCAGTAAGCGAATTTTAATTGATCTCACACTCGTTAGAACTTTCAAAAATAAATACATGCTTTTTTTAAAAATTATAACAATTTATAAATAATATTAAATCTTTTTCTTTCTTTTAATTCTTGCAGAGTCCGATGGCTCAGGCATTATTACTTTCAAGGAATCGACTGGCGAAGGAACATCAAGAGACAATCAGTTTGCGCCATCGCGTAAGTTGCTCTCTTCATTTTCGACCAACATACCCGACATTTACAAAAATCTGTATTTATTTAATTTAATATTTGTGATACACGCAATCAAACACAGTCGCTCTGTTAGGCCTTACTCTCTATCCAAACACAAATTTTTATTATAATGCATGTGACTTGAAATTTTTTCGAAAGTAGGGGCAGACTGGATGATAAAAACCGAAACTAAGTAGTTATTAGAGTGCTTGTCTGAACAAAATTTTTTGTCTATATTATGCCAGTTCGATATGTCTACATAAATTTCTGCATATTGCAGATCTGGATAACCCGCGAGAAGGAGCGCCGGCGGCGCCGGCGGTGGCGGCGGCGGCGGTGACGATCAACCCCGGCAGCAGCGACGCTGCTGCGGCGGCGGCGGCGGCGGCAGCAGCGGCGGAGGCGGCGGATAGCAACAGCGACACGGAGGCGGCCGCGCCAGCAGAGCCCGGCACTTCGAGTAAGTGACTTTACGGACTTTAACATTCTTGCATATTACACACACACACACACACACACACACACACACACACACACACACACACACACACACACACACACACACACACACACACACACACATACACAGTGCAATTTATGCTTGTATCCTTTTATTACCAGCCGTCATACGTATTGTATTGTTTGAAATTATTATAATTTTCTGTATGTCTTTAGGTCGATGCGAGTCTTGTCGAGCGTACAAGGCGACCAAACTGACGAACGGGCTCTGTGAAATCTGCCTGCTACGCCAAGAGTGTACGAAATGCAAGAACCGCCGGCCTGCACGGTTCTTCCGATTCGGTCGAGAGATGTGCGTTACGTGCGTGAAGAAAGCGGCCAACCCGAATATACGCACGTCGGCACAAAACGCCTTCATGGAGGCGTCTTTTCCTGTGACCGATACAACCGACGTGCACGGCATGCTGCTGGGAGAATCGCCACGTATGAGTGCCGCTCTAGAGGAAGTCTTGAGAGATGAAGGGTGAGTTTGCATTTCTTGGACATAGAAAATTTTTGAACTAAAATATCGAGCTTAGAAATTTTGAATCTGTATTTCTTGAACTTAGAAATTTTTACCTGATGCGTACCTTTTTCAATTATTTCTCTGTCAACTTATAAATTTATGCAATTCTTGAGCGTGATTATTTCATCAATGCATTTCTTCTTAATATCATTTGCACTTTGTCAAAATAAATTTCATCTTATATAACCAGAAAATTATCGAGCTTGTAACAATGATTCTTTAGGCCTGTGAAATGGTATGTGGCGATAGATGTCGAATTTCAACGAGAGTGCTCAGAAGGCGAAAGTAGGACGATTGGCTACTTCAAGACCACGCCAGCAACACTTCTACAACCCTACCAGATACGCGATCAACTACAAGATGCAATACATCGAATCGACGAGTTGGTAGATACATTCACAACACAAAATTCCGGGTGGGTGGTGAATGGGCTATGCGATTTTAAGATCTGCACTGCACTATTCGATCCAATAGGCGCCTCCAGTTATATCCCCACACCGCAATATATACTAAATAAGCATGCTACGCTGAACATACAGAATGATGATGAGCTCTGCTTTCTGTACGCAACTTTGGCCGTCAGCCATTTCAAATCAAAGAACCCACAGCGTCCATATCACTACAAGTCTTATCTCACAGAGCTCCATACTGACGATTTGAAATTTCCCATGACCATCGAACAAATTCCGCTGTTTGAGAAGCAGAACCCAGACTACTCTATCAATGTCATGTACTTCAATCCTGATGATAAAACTTTTACACCTCTATACGCAAGTGCTCACAGGGGTAGAAAACATATTGTTAGCCTTTTATTGCTTGATGATGGCGAGAAACGCCATTATATCACAATCCGCAGTCTTTCTGCGCTTCTAAAGGGAAGAAATGCGTATGCAAACAGAATCTTTCCTTGTCCTTACTGTCTGTACTGTTTTACCACTGCTGCTGGGAAGCATGCGCACATGGACGAATGCGGCAAGCACGGTCTGCAGTCCGTGCGCTACCCCACTCCCGAAAATTCAAATCTTCAATTCACAAACACACAACATGAAATGCCTGTGCCATACGCTATATACAGCGATTTCGAGAGCTATTTGACTCCAACCGATACTGCGGCCACTGTCGGAAGAGCGACAAAAATTATCGACACACACACACCTAGCGGCTTCTGTTGTCTCACAGTTTCTTCGTTTCCACAATTGAACGACGCGACCCCATACACGTACTCTGGCCCAGACGTGATGGAACATTTCTTTTCGCATATAAAATCGGAACAAAATCGTATAAATAAAATTTTGGCCACCAATAAGCGCATGATTCCTCTTACCCAGCAGCAGTGGGTACAGTTTGAAAGTTGTGCTGCATGTCCTTCTTGCTCTATCGCTCTGTCTTCTTACAACAAAGTTCGACACCACTGTCACATGACTGGTAACTTTGTTTCTGCTCTTTGCTCTGCCTGCAATCTCAAAATGAAGTTTCGCAAACCTACAAAATCTAAGAAATGCAAATCTGCAAACTATCTTCTTCCTGTCATCTTTCACAACCTTAAAGGTTACGACTCTCATCTTATTCTCAAAAATATGAAAAAGGAGTTTGCAGGGCAAGAAATAAATGTCATTGCAACCAATATGGAAAAATATCTCTCGTTCGAAGTCAATAATATACGCTTTTTGGACTCCCTCCATATTTCTAAACTGTGGTTTGGACGTGTTGGTGAAAAATTTATCGAAAGAGGATGATTCCAAATTCAAACATTTGCACCGGCTTTTTCCGAACGACTACAAATTGCTTTTGCGTAAGGGGGTATTTCCCTATGAATATATGACGTCAGCCTGCAGAATGACCGAAAGGACTCTGCCACCCAAAGGCTGTTTCTTCAGTAAACTGACTGACGAAGACATCTCGCAGGACGACTACGACTATGCCCAGAAAATTTGGCAGACTTTCGACATGACGACTATGCAGGACTATCACGATCTGTATTTGAAGACCGATGTCATTTTACTGGCCGACGTTTTCGAATCTTTTCGTGCCATGTCCTTGGACTTTTACAAATTGGACCCGCTTCACTATTACAGCAGCCCCGGACTTAGCTTCGACGCGTGTCTGCGCATGACAAACGTAAATTTGGAGTTGATCACCGACCCGGACATTTACCTGTTTGTGGAGCGGGGCATGAGAGGCGGAGTTTCCATGATATCCAACCGATACGCAAAGGCGAATAACCCGTATCTCGCTCAAGGATACGATCCTAACGTTCCAAACAGTTACATCATGTATTTGGATTGTAATAACCTCTACGGTTACGCCATGTCCGAGCCGCTCCCGACGGGTAAATTTAGATTTTTGGACGAATACGAAATATCAGACTTTCACTTGGACACTAAAACGACAGACGACGATTTTGGTTATATTTTGGACGTGGACTTGGAGTATCCTTCGCATCTTCACGACGACCACAATGATTATCCCCTTGCTCCAGAAACGCTTCACATACGACCGGACATGATATCTCCTTACGCAAAGTCCGTTTCGCAGAAAATTTCGGCTAAAATCGGTACCGGTGTCACAAAATTGGTGCCCAATCTCATGGCAAAGACCCGGTACGTCGTTCATTATCGAAATCTTCAATTCTATCTTAAAATGGGCATGGAATTGTCAAAAATTCATAAAATCCTCGAGTTTCGCCAAAGTCGATGGCTGAAGCCATATATCGACTTCAACACTTCCAAACGGCAGATTGCAAAATCTTCCTTTGAAAAAGACCTCTTCAAATTAATGAACAATTCAATTTACGGTAAGACAATGCAAAATAACAGGAAGCACCTAGCCGTGAAGCTTGTGACTAGCGCGAAACGAGCCAAACGTTTCGTGGCCCGACCAAATTTTGAATCGTACAATATCATAAACGAAGATTTGACAGTGATAAAATTAACAAATTCTAATGTTTTACTCAACAAACCCCTTTACGCCGGCATGTGTATCCTGGATATATCTAAATTAAAAATGTATGAATTCCATTACGAACACATAATACCCATTTATGGCTCTGCCTGCAAACTCCTGTTCACAGACACCGACAGTCTGTGCTATCACATCTTTACAAAGGACGTATATCTTGACATGCAGCACAACTTAGCCGAGTACGATACCTCTGACTATCCCTGTGGGCACTTTTTGCATAGTCGCACCAATGCTAAGGTCATAGGTAAATTTAAGGACGAATGCAATGGGGCTGCGGTAATAGAATTTTGTGGACTGCGGTCGAAGATGTATAGTTTGCTGTTGGCTGGGGAGAAGGAAAAGAAGACAGCGAAGGGAATAAAAAGGGCATTTGTTCAGAAATGCATCAGACATGCTGAATACAGAGCTTGCATTTTTGAAGAGAAGCCAACCTCTTCGCAGTTCTGCGTCATACAAAGTCGAAAACACGAAATACACACTGTAGAATTGCGGAAAGCAGCGCTTTCACCGTACGATGATAAGCGATTTCTCTTAAACTCGTCGGATTCATTTGCATATGGACATGTGGATATTGCTTTATACAAAGACAATTGAGTAGAAATATAATGTTCGTTACTATGTTTTAATTTGAAGACAGTATAAGTTGATTTGTAATGTGCTTAAAAGAATAGTTGCAGGAAAGAGACAGTTGTATTTATATGTCTGTGTGTATAAAGAAATTGTGTTGAAGGGAAAAAAAAAATTAAATTTAACCTTGTGTTTGTTGATCACTTCACTAGCATACAAATAAAAGCCATGTTCCACATGTCACAAGATCTTTATTCAGAAATATCTAGATTTAAAGTCCGAAAGGATTACATTGAGTGCATGATACAGCGCCCAATTGAGTGTTTGTTGGTCATTTCACTAGCATACAAATAAAAGCCATGTTCCACACGTCACAAGATCTTTATTCAGAAATAACTAGATTTAAAGTCCGAAAGGATTACATTGAGTGCATGATAAAGCGCCCAATTGATTTGCATGATCTAAAGAACTATAGCAGGTCGTAGCGTTTTTCAGTTCTGGCAAATATTCATGGAGCATTTCAATTTTGAGTAGAAGAGTGGCCCATTCATCCAGACGTAGTGCGATGCCGCTGCGTGTTGGTCTCTCCTTGGTTGAGTTTGGTGGTAGAAAGTAACGTCGAATATTCACACATCTGAAGTCGTTGGAGATTGATGCATAGTAGCGGCCACCGAGATGTTGGTAGATATCAACAGATTGATTCGCTTTCATCAGTTGCACGTTTCTGTCCAATTCGTCCAGACAAGCTCGAAATCTCGCCCAAGCAGATGCGTTGAAGGATACACCCTTCTTGGTGGGATAGGTTTTGTCTCCATCTTCAGCATATTGACGAATGTGTACCATGAGCTCGTTCTTGTAGTAGCTGGCCGTCAGAAAACGATTGTTGCCTATCGCCTCTTTGAAATTCATAACCTACAGAAGAAGAAAATAAGAGAAAGATATTGTTAGTTATATGATAAATTCATATATAAATGTTTATTCATACTACACAAGTTCATCAATATAGAGTTTAGGGAAAAGTTCAAAATACTTACTGGAATTGGTATTAGAGAACGTGTTGCAAGCATCTTCCGATCTTCCGCTGTAGTAAACTGTAAATGTTGACACATCGAAAATGAAATAGAAATGCTTCCAGTCTGTCCAAATGCCTCTTTTATAATATAAGTATTGCACAACCATTAGAAATAGTTGCCTGTAAAAATAGCTTTTGGGAATAATCATGGTCATGGGAAATTGTTGTGGGTTTTCTTGCACAAGCATGCTGACTAAGCAGCTGTAGCAGATGCTGTACAATGAGAATGACTAATCCGCAGTACAATCGAAATGCGCTGACGAAGCATGGAGGATGGGGAGGGGGAGGGAGAGGGGGAGGGGAGGGGAGGGGAGGGAGGGGGAGGGTTAGGGTTAGGGTTAGGGTTAGGGTTAGGGGGAGGAGGGGCGCGCATGCCCTTCCCAAGCCCTTCCCAAGCCCTTCCCCTTCCCCAGCCCCTTCCCCAGCCCTTCCCCACCCCTTCAGCATCCCTGCAGCATCATCATCATCATCATCATCATCATAATACAAAAGAACAAAAGATCAAAAGGATCAAAGAGCGTGATCAGTGAAGCGTGACGATTTATAGCCCAGTGGGCCAAAAACAATGGTCTTCAGTGAGAGTATTAAATTACAGATGACGTCATACAGTCACGTGACGGGCCAGAAAAGTGGAAGGGCTTACTACATTGTATTTCCTCTACTTATATATATATATTATCCTCGGAATATTATTATTATCCTCGGAATATTATTATTATCCTCGAAATTAGGCCTAACTGCGCAAAATCTGTATTTAGATGTAAATATCCGCCAGAATGGCGCGCCGCAGAGGTGGGCCAGTCGACCAACATGAACTTCCTGCACGCGTGGCTGTTAGCTAGGCTATTACTAAATTCGTCAGCTACGGGTCAATGGGTCATCTAGCGGGAAGTTTATGGTCCCGCGTGTTGAAACCTCAGCCTGTCAACGTCGTGCTTTCTATAGTTGTAGATCGATCCATCCTAGGACTAATTATTATAATAATAGGCCTATCGATATTAGTCCCAGCTAGGTCCATCTAGGCCTATCTGGAATAGTCTTAAATCACTCTTCCTTTGGAGATAGCCTACCAGGTACGTCTGTTGCCTAGGGTTGATTCGTCAGTGTTTTACAGGCTCCTTAAAACTTTTTCACCGTGGTTAGACTGGGAGCGCTTCTGAGTAGATTTCTTAAATGGGCGCTTTATAAATTCTTGAAATGAATGAATGACCGATAACATGCGCAGATATGTGCATTGTTCCGTTGGGCTCACCTATTGACAACCCGTATACGAATGTTGCAAACTCCGTGCTTGTTTTTGTATAGCCTAACGGTGGTCAATAAAGATTGAATAATTCATTGATTGATTTATGTTGAGGTTTTTGTGCAAATATATCAACGCGCTATAAAAGTTATTATGCTGATCCATGTTCTTGGATACATCGACTATATCCGTTTCCAATGAAGCTTCGCTACAGGACAGCGCGTCATTCGATTTCAGGTTTAAAAATTGTCCGAGTTTAGATTGCTGTATTTGCAGCTTGGAAAAGAAAATGACCGAAGAACAGGGAAAAGTTGAGACTGAAAATAAGGAGGACGGTAATGAGATAGCATCGGGTCAGTCGGATGCTGTCAGCGAAAAGCACGATAAAACGGAGGACGCGGCAGACAAGGTCCCCGTGTACGTTCCTGGCTCTACTGCCGTTGACATAACCCCAGACAAAGATGGAGGAGTGACAAAGGAGATTCTTCGACCAGGAACTGGAGAGGATGGCCCTTTGACTAACGACACGGTATATGTACACTATGTTGGATCGCTAACGGATGGAACGAAGTTTGATTCCAGTCGGGACCGAGACGATTTGTTTGAATTCTCGCTCGGCAAAGGTAGTTTCAGTTTGGTTAATATGCGGTATAAACTGATGATAATCTATCACTGTAGCGAACTAGCCAGACACCTTAATATCAGCTTTGCATATTATTTATATTTTAGCTTTGCCTCTTATTCATTCACATTTCTTTTAGTCTCTTATTTGTTCTCATTACTCAATACAGTTTTTTTGTTTATTTTAAGCTTATTTTATTGACATTCTGGTGCGCGAGACCTATATACCGGTATGTTAGCGTTGAAATTAATTTGTGATGTTGAAGGGATATGCTACAATGTCTTCTTTAGGTTCTCTGCCAAGTGGCAGGTCCAAACGTTCAATGTCTCCATTTTTCACGCTGTTGTGCCATGTCTTTAAGTTCTCTGTAACCTTTCTCCATCATCCCATCCAGCAGTTTTTGTCTAGGTCTTCCTCTGCACCTTTTCCCCTCCAATCTTCCTTCAATTATTTCTTTCTGCAGTGAGTTTCCTCGCAGCAAATGTCCTACCCAATTCTTTTGTCTTGCTACAATGTAGAGTTCTCGAAATGCTAAAATGATAGATTACTGAAGAAGTTTAATTATTTTTTCATGTTT
Source organism: Lumbricus terrestris (assembly GCA_949752735.1). Classification (NCBI taxonomy): domain Eukaryota; kingdom Metazoa; phylum Annelida; class Clitellata; order Crassiclitellata; family Lumbricidae; genus Lumbricus; species Lumbricus terrestris. Next base: position 17,896,774 of record OX457040.1, on the reverse strand, counting down.
CAATTGCACCTCTGGCAGCATTCACATGTGGGGTCCATGTACCGTTGTGATATTGTATATGAAATCGGAAAATGCAGATCCCTGCATTCCAGTAGTCATGTGAGATTTTCCCCAGTTTGCTTAGTGTATTGTTACAGTGAGAACTTTTTGAATGTGTGATTTTATCTGAACATTTTAGCTGGAATTGCTTACCTCTGCCGTCCGCTACTGGCACTCTCTTTTTCAGATTGGAGACTAAATATGTTCCATCAGACTTTTAAACTTTGCTAGGGCACTTTTGAATAGATATCTTGAAAAGGTGCAGCATAGATTTTACAGAATACTACATTAGAATGTATCATACATGTGTATGTACACATATGTAAAGTTTTGCATCTATGTCAACTCAATCTTGTTGAGTAAACAAATAAATACTGATTAATTGTTCTTAATTTTTAATGGGAAATGGTAAAACTAAACTATTCTGTGATCATTGTAAACTTGCTAATGCATTATAAAGTGTGAACATTGTGTTTTGGGTACTTGACATCCTGGCACTTTCTGTGTTAATAGGTTCCGTTATCAAGGCATGGGATCTGGCTGTGGCAACAATGAAACGTGGTGAACTGTGTGTCATTCAATGTTCGGCTGAGTACGGCTATGGAAAGAAAGGCTCCAAACCAAAGATACCACCAAATGCCACTCTTGTCTTTGAAGTTGAATTGTTCGACTGGAAAGGTTTGTTTAGCCTAGTGTTGTTTTCGTTAACGAAAACAGTAATTAACAAAAATAAAACGTTTATATTAATTAAAACGATAACTAAAACTAAAATACACTGACAACGAAAACTAAAGCTAAAACGAAATATGCAGCAATTAAAACAGTGTTACTGAAAGTATCTACAATTAGCAAGACAATGCCAGTTTAAGTCTCAGACATTTCCTAGAACGTTTACAAGTTTAGTTGTCTGTATTGATTTGGAATATACATAAATAATTATTTAGCAGAAAGAAACAATAAATTAAACTAAATGAACAGAAATAAATTGCTTATCCCAGTTCTACAGCATGCTTTCACAATTCATGTGATTTTTATATGAACCTCTTATCAATTTAACCCATTTTTTGAGTTTCTCTGTTAGGCAGGTTACTTGTTACCTGTATACAGCATGTTGTTGGTATCAGGACAGAAAATTTTGACAGTTGTTTAACATTTTAGGAGAAGACATTTCAGAAGCTCTAGATGGAGGAATCCTGAGAAGCATAATAACTGAGGGAGAGGATTATCAAACACCCAAGGACATGACAACTTGCAATGGTAGGTGTCTGATTTTCAAGGCAAAGAAACGATTCAGGCTATTATGTTTCAATGGAAAAATAATCCTATGCTTTTTAATTTTGCAGTTCACTTGCAAGGAAGCTGAAAGAAGTCAACCCAGGAGATGCTTTTTACACAGCTTTGCATTTCAAAACATTTTTCTTTGTTTTGTTCTTGCCTTGTTTCATCCATCTGATAGCAAATAAGCTTATACTTGTCAGTTGAATAAAGTTTTTGTTGTCATGGTAACTTGGTAAGCTATGTTGCTGTTGCAGTGCACATTACTGGGAAGTTTGAAGGTCGTGTGTTTGAGGACCGAGATGTGACGTTTGTTGTGGGTGAAGCCGATGAAGCTGGAATAACAGCGGGAATAGAGCAGGCTGCGAAGAAGTCGAGGCAGGGTGAAAAGTCAAAGCTTGTTGTCAAGCCGAAGTATGGCTATGGAAGTGAAGGCAATGTGAAGTATGGAATTCCACCGGATGCCAGCCTTGACTATGAAATCGAAATGAAGTCGTTTGAGCCGGTAAAGATGAATTCATTTTGAAATTCTTAAGTTGTTAAGAATTTATTATTATAATATAAAGACAATTTCGTAAATTGTGATATATATTTAATTGTACTAGGTCTATGCTTCTAGTTGAAACCCGTTTGGCACGTATTTTGAGAGGTGGTGATGTAGTCATCGTAAGCAGGTTGGTTCATGGTGTCTAAGTTTTAATTAAAAACTTGAATTCAATGGAGAAGAAATCCTATGGCATAGTCTGTAATTTATCTTGGCGCTTCTGCAGTGGAGATTCCACCACGCAATGTATGAAGAAATCAATTCTCCTGTGATGGTTTTTGCACGTTATCTAAGGGCTCATCCCGAATCTTTGAAAAATCTTAGAATGCAAAAAATTCCGATTTTCCCGAAAAGCGGTTTAATAGAAATGTGAGCGACTGAACTCGTGAAAGCTATTCCTGGTTAAATTAAAGCATGACGTGTAATGGTCCTGAAGGTGTTGATCACACAGTTTAGCGCTCCACAAATCATTAGGCTGTATGTGTGTCACTCTTAGAAAAATCGATTTTATGGATCCGGCTGATATTCGTTTCGGGAATTCGAGTTTTTGGGACTCAAGGTGCAACCGTTATGTAATGACATCACATTGTCACTATCCCTAACCGACCCTTACAACGTGTAACCTAACTCCAACCACGACGCCAACTGATTGCATACCTTGCAGTTGATCGATTGAATCGATCGTTACTCTTCCAAGTCAAGTCGATCAAAGAATAGTCGACTTGATTGACTTGCAAGTCGAGTTGATCATTAGTTTTGTCAAATTGAACGTTATTTACTCGATGCCGAAAATGTTTTGCGTGTTATTTTTTGCGGCTGTGTCACAAAATGACCCACATGATTTAGTGATGTAATTTCCTGTAAACACACAACTGCAAATAGTGAACCTCTTGGACACTGGCACTTTCATATTTGGGAATTGTGGAAGTTATTGATGATAAGGATACTGTTTTTACAGTTTTTAGTGAAAAAATAGGTTGATTAAGATGCACCAAGGATGCCTTAGTATAAGGAAGTTTCAGCTCTGTAGTAAGTGCCGATAATCTCAAAACGTTTGAAAGTCTGCGTGTAAGAATAGTCATTGAGCCCTTATTGAAAACAAACATCGACTTCTCTGTCAAATGTTTAATGAATTGTTGACTGTCAATGTCACTTTGAATGTGCAAAGGTCTTCTGCCACAGAATTTTGTCGAATCTGTTGTGGAATTGTTGTCTACAGGTTAAAGTTTGGCAAGAAAATTTTTATAACACAGACTTACACAGCAATATTCTTGAAGGATTTTTGACAATTTTATGTTTGACCAGAATTTTTCATATAGATGACTCGAGTGTAGGCTATTCAAAGCCACTCAGCTATTTTAATTTAATCTAATTTTAATTAAGATGATAACTTCTGAACCCGTATAAATATGGTTTTGGTTAGAGCATTCTACTTGTAATTATGGTGAATGTGTACGCTAACAGGGTTCAATCCTCCTTGTTCAAAATGCACAGCCTGGCAAATTAATGTCACATTCCTTGACTTGGTTCTTACAGGTCACAGCTAATGTAAATGAGGTTCGGATTCCAGACAATGTGAAGTCAATTAAAGCGACAGACATTCCAACATCCAGTCAAGAGTCGGTAATGATCGAAGATCCAACCCCAAGTGAAGTGATTCCTTCGAATTATAGGAAACGCAAAACTTTTCCATCATCTTCGGATGTATCCTCTGAGGCAGAACATGCTGCAGGACTTCTTCCTACAGCAAAGTTACCACAGAAGAAGGGCAGATCAAGTTCCACTGTTTCAATGTCGTCAGTCAGACATGATGCAGGACTTCCGCCTATACCAAAGTTACAACAGAAGAAGGGTAGATCAAGTTCCACTGTTTCAATGTCGTCAGTCAGACATGATGCAGGACTTCCGCCTATACCAAAGTTACAACAGAAGAAGGGGAGATCAAGTTCCACTGTTTCAATGTCGTCAGTCAGACATGATGCAGGACTTCTGCCTATACCAAAGTTACAACAGAAGAAGGGTAGATCAAGTTCCACTGTTTCAATGTCGTCAGTCAGACATGATGCGGTACTTCTTCCCACGCCAAAGGTAACCGGCCTGGAACAATGCAAAGAGGATGAAATAATCCTCAGTGAGGTAATTTAATCTAATCAGATCTTAGATTTAATATATTCATATGTAATGTTGTCTAAGATGATCTTACTATATGATGATAACACACCAGGAGAAGGAAGAGGAAAAGGAGGAGGTAGAGGAGGAAGTACCTTATTTTCTCTCGATTATAACATGCACACGGGTATAACACGCACCCGAATATAACTAGCTACTTTTTGCGATTCGAGTAAAAATTGAGTTGTATTGCACGCACCCGACTATAAGACACACCCATTTTCGTTCGTCTAACCACAAGTACTCGAATGTGTACGCTAGCGTTAATGTGACTGGTGCATTATATAATTTTTAAATCAAATCAATCAATTTATTGGTCCGTTTGTAACAACAGCAAGCACACCAAATCAGGAAAAAAAGTTACACAAAGCATCTCAAGTAACACCAAGTTATTGGAGATTAATCAATCCAATTGTTTTTTTATTTTCAGGTCCAACTGATGCGTCAGGATATGTTCAAAAAAGAGACGCAGGTATGTTTGCTTGAAGAGGATATGAGTGATGGACAACTAAAAATGTAACTGTAGTGAGTAACTTCTATAGTACCAAAAGAGAAACATTCGGAGAAACAGACAAAAAATCAACATGGACAGACAAATCCAAATCTAGAAGCTGCATGAGAATGCTCATTTTTCAAGATTAATTTTAAAACATTGAGAAGTCTGTTAATTGTGGACAGATGGCATTAAACGCATTGTTGAGTGAAGGATTGAATAGAAGACATTATGTTTTGTTTGACAGTGTTTCAATCAGTAAATCTTCAGTGAATCAGATCATTCAGTCAGTGAATAAGTATTCAGTCAGGGAATAAGATCATTCAATCAGTGAATAAGATCATTCAATCAGTGAATAAGATCATTCAATCAGTGAATAAGATCATTCAATCAGTGAATAAGATCATTCAATCAGTGAATAAGATCATTCAATCAGTGAATAAGATCATTCAATCAGTGAATAAGATCAATCAATCAGTGAATAAGATCATTCAATCAGTGAATAAGATCATTCAATCAGTGAATAAGATCATTCAATCAGTGAATAAGATCATTCAATCAGTGAATAAGATCATTCAATCAGTGAATAAGATCATTCAATCAGTGAATAAGATCATTCAATCAGTGAATAAGATCAATCTATCAGATGCATCAATAAATCAATCAGGTCATTCATTCATTCTGTCAATCCATCAGATCATTCATTCTATGAGATTGATCAACTGTCAATTTAATTTAAAATGAACTCAAGTTATTTAATTGTTTGCATTTTTGCTGTCTTTAGGTCTTTCGACTGATGAAAATCAACAGTGAAGTTCAGAACAGAGCTGAAATGAAATTTACATCTGAATTTCTGGAGGAGGTAATGGAGCTATGACAAATATTTTCTTATTTACTTCCATCATCCTCATTCGACATTTTTAATAATCAGATCATTGTTGAAGCATGAATCTAGTCTGAGCTATATGATAGGTCTTTAAATATATTTTGAAAACTGTCTTGAAAGAATCAGTTTGGCTAGTTTGTCTACATGCCTGCCTGTCTGGTTGTTGGTATGTTGGATGTGTGTCTGTCTATTTCTGATTTGAGTGTATGATCAGATATATGTGTCTATAAATTTCTTATTCTTTGGACTCTGTCTCTTCATCAATGCATATCTGTGTGTCTGTTTACATGTCTGTGTTGAAATTTAGATAATTTAGCTTTTGTCTGTATTTTTTTGGATGTGTGCCTGTTTCAGTTCCACTTGCTCAAGTTTATTTCATAAATGTAATGTCAAAAATTTTCACATGCACAGTTGTAAAACCCAGTTGTCAGAGTGAGGATGAGTAAGAGGCGTTGATAAAGCAGCGTTAATTGCCAAGGCAGGTTTTATATTTCTGTCTTTGTTGGTTTTTTGTATCCATGCAGAAAATGGTTCTCGCCTTAGATACTAACGTGCTCTTGCATGATACCCAGCTCATCAAAACATTGAAGATGGAGCTGGCATCCGGTAAAGCAATCGTTGCCATTCCAAAGGAATTAATTAATTCATAAATTAAATTCAAATTATCAATTAAAATGTAATTATTAATTATATATAAAATGTTTATAATTGATTTATTAATAATACACAAAATGAATAAATTGCTAAGCACACATCCCCCCCCTTGTATGGTTGATATGTAGGGGACTGTGAGTAAAGTCCTTCACTCGCAATTGCTTAGCACCATTGATTGATTATGCTTTGTCTTTAGATGATTGTGGTACTTTAATTAATGCATAATAATGATATTAATAATTGTAATGGTAATAATATTTTTTACAATGTTTGGAAACTATATTTCTAAACAGCAAATAAAATAGCAGTAATACCTAATGACTTCAACGACAATAATAATTTTAATGTTAATAATTATATTATATGTCAGGCCTACATTACCTCAATTCCTACCCATCTCTCAATAGCTTACCATACCTAATACATTATAATTTTTTTTAGAGATTATATAACTCATTGACTGAGTCAAGAGATTTAGAGATTGCATTAGGTCTCTGATTAGATGATTGGATTACGATATTTGTTTTCAGACTGGATTACAGATTAATTAAGAATGTTTGTTTCATTGGACAGGTTTTCCAGACAAATTCCTTTTAGCAATACCTTGGCTTGTGCTTCAGGAGTTGGATTACCTGAAGGACACAAGCGGTCAAGGTCAAAAGGTAAGCTAACTTCTAAGCTGCTATGATGCTCATTATCTAAACCCTGCCTTTACTCTGCTTTACTTGGCATCCATTGCATTCTCTTACCTTACACTTTTCCATATCAGTTCCTGTTTGCTGTGCCCTTGCAGGCGTTAACGGCATGTGCTGTGTTATGGCACCATAGAAATTGTCGTCATTATTATTATTATTATTTATTATTATTATTATCATTATTATTACACTGTCTTACTTTCCATTTGTTGCACATTCCAAATGCCTTATTTTACTATGCTTTAACATACCATGTCTTTCCTTAGCAGATACCATATCATACCATACCAATACCATATCTTGCCATACTGTACCAATGCCATATCTTGCCATACTGTACCAATACAATATCTCACTATACCAATGCCAAATCATGCCTTACCACATCCCAGAATACATTATCTTGCCTTTCATTTATTTTTCAGTCACTGGACCTGAGGTCACGCGCACGATCAGCTGTAAACCTCATTGCTCGTTGGTTAAAATTGAAAGACACCAACATCATCTACCAAGATCCGCGGTTGTCGGCATCCGTACGATTATATTATCTCCTATCCGCATGTTGGTTTGTGTATGCGTGTGTATGTGTGTGTCTGGCTGTCTGTTTGTATGTGTGTATGCATTATGCATGCATGGGCATAGCCAGTTTGAGGCAAGAGGAGGGAGTTGATAGAAATTTAGAAGCTTTTTAATTTCAGGGTTTTTGTCCCATTCTCTATACAATCAATCTACATGTAATTTAGTTACTGTGTCATTGAATATTATGCATTATATTATTCTCTGGACCATCTTATAATAACAGTTTTTTTCGGGTAGCAGGAGATGACAGAAGTTAAATGGACATCCTTCTCTTCGGATCCAGGTGTTATTCCCAATAGTTATATGATACTACAGCAGTGGTGATGCGACCTGCCTAATTTACTTTTGACCTTCCTTTATGACCTTCCTAAATTCTTTGGAATTTTCATATCTTCTTTACATTTTAATGTCTCTGAACTGCTGAGTAACTTCCATGACTCTGATTCGACCTGCTGAAATCATATGGCTGGCTAAGGCCACTGTGCTACAGTAACTGCTATCTCTGCTGCCAATCAGTTCTTTCTGCTGTGAAAGAGCCTTTAGAGCATTGGCTGAAGACCTTTGTCAGTCTTAAGAACCACTGAATAAATTGGCACTTTGCCAACACAGCCATAGTAATTGATGTAGATTCGTAGTGGGTGGTGCTTCAGTGCTTAACTAGCAGTGGTTCACCTTTGCTGTGGAGGAGACTCCGAGGAGTCATGACACTACTTAACCCAGGGACACAGTCAGCAAGGTAGAAGTAAGGACTTCAGAAGTGGGCTGGATCTGAGCATTGAAGAATTCAGTTACAGGGCTTCAGACTACACTAAGATGTATAATTGTATATGCTTGTAATTGAGACTTTAAAATTTTTCCCCATTCAACTTCTCAAAACCCTCTCCAACTTAATGCCTCCCAGAGTTGCCTCTTGAATGTAAGCCTGGCTAAAAAACTGTATGTATGTGTGGCTGCATGTTTTTGTGTATGCAGAAAATATACATCTATTCATAGGTGTGTTAGGTATGAATATACATGTGTTTTATGTTTGTGCAAGCTTATTATTATGTGTATATGTATCAAGGGACAGAATGCATGTATGTGCTATTGTGCTTGTTGGTATGTATACTATAGTGCCAGTAAGTCTCGGTTTCTCTGTGTCGCCACTCGCTGTGAACTATCTGTGATGACTACTTTGTCCCTTTTTCACGTACCATGATCATACAGAGAAGAGTTCATTCTCGCTGATGGGTTCAGCTATCTGGAATGGCCTTCCTGCGGATCTCGTCTTGCTTCCCTGTGACGCTGCTGGCTCTTTCTATCGTCTTCTCAAGAGTTTCTTTTCAACCAGGCCTGGGTTGGGAGTGCCTCTGAGTATTGATTGTGAAGAGGTGCTATATAAATTTATGTGATTGATTGATTGATTGAGGAGATAAAACTAGCCTGAATCCTTTCATTTCCTTAGTTGAGATTTTTTTAAATTTAGATGTACGAGGTGACCGATGATGGGTTTAAGGTTGAGCAGATGGATGACAAAATCCTCCACTGCTGTCTGCAGTATCAAGAGAAGTGTATGTATTGATTCATTTTTAAATGACTGATTTGCCTTTGATAGGGAAGATATTAGATCCAAGATATTAAGATTATGTTGTAATATATTTGATTAGATTTCCTGGCATAACTTATATATCAGATTTGAATCAAATTGTGGGGAACTGGCTGATTGTTTATGGTCGGTCAGCTTGTACAGCTTGTAGCCAACTGTAGCGGTTAAGGACTCCTCTAAGTCCTTTAATCGCATTTGCTCGGTACCAATTGATGCTTATAGTTACTAGATATGGGCGATTAATAATAATTGTAATAATAATGGAAATATAATGGAGGAGATTATGATAATCATCATAATAGGAAAAGAAACGTAATAAAACTAGTAATAATAAATGGTTGTGTTTCAGTTTCTGATCAGAAGGTCGCTTTATTGTCGTTTGACAAAAATCTGTGCAACAAATCCATGATTCTTGGCATCAGTGCTTTCTCCTGGAAGGTCAGCACTGATTTTGGTTACTTACTCCATTACTCATACTGTCCATTCTGTTTAAGGTCAATAGGGTTCAAACTGAAGACTTGTCTTTTTCAAGCAAATTACCATGATTGAAATTTCTACGACCAATTAGATTGACCCAATCAGATAATTAATCAAACTGTGATTGTCTGTAACTTCTATCATGCCTGTGGCTAATCATCAGGGCATCAACCGGTGATAGGCTAGGCTACACCAAAACCAAGTCACAGTCAGGTCAATATCTAGAAGATCAGTTCATAAGACAAAGACAGTCTGAGGTGCAATTTGATAAAGATAGGTTTTAAGTTGAGAACAAAATGACGTTTACAAGTGTCTTTGCAGAATGAAAAGATACAGTGAGATGGTTAAAAAATTTAGTTCCTACCAAAGAAAAAGCTTGTTCTCCAAGAACAGTTCTATTTTTAGGTATAGCCACAGGAAGAATCATTTGATGTCATTGGATAATGATAAGTTTGATTAATCGGGGCAGAAATTTATTTCAAGATTTCTCTGCCCCCGTCGAACTCAGCTGTAATGAGTGCATCGACCGCAAACTGTCAGTGGGAAGATGAGATGGTGAGGTAGAGGACTGGCCATCTGCCATCATAATTATGTCTAGGGTGAGAAAATGAAGATACTGACACTTCATAGGCATGGCTCCTTCGGGACTAGCTTAAATTAATGGACTGCTCTTCTTGTTAAGGAAATTAATATTAATGTAAAACGGGATGGAAATGGAGAATGATTACCGGTAACTGCTCGTAATAACATTATTTAATTATAATATTATGTTCTTCTTTGCCAATGCCATTGGCCATGTCTTCGAGCCATATAACAGCATGCTCAAAACTATGAAATTGTAAAAGCAAAAACGAAGAAGTATTGTTTAAAAAACGATAATTGATTAGTTGGATTAATCTTTATTAATTAACTAAGTAAAATTAATTCATTTAATCTTTCAATGAACTTGTTTTTAATTAGATCATTCTGTCACTTTTGTATTTATCTAATTTCTTAGTCGTTCGGAACGTGGCTCAAAGACGCTGCTCTGGATCACGCTGAGTTTCCCATGTCTGGTTCTTCACAGTCTAAAAAGCCACGGACCTTCTCCTCAGATGCAGCGGTTCAGCCACTCAAACAGAAGTCCTTCTACCAGTTTACAGCATCTGCGCCTTCAACTTCATCTATCATGCCAAATGAAGTCACTCCAAAGATATATGTAAGTGTCCTTAACAGACTGCTTTTCCTCCAGTCGTCACCTTTACCCTACCAGGGCCTACCTCTATTATTTTTCCCTCATCCTCTGGAAGACTTGTGGTCCATCATGGATTGCGATCACAAGTTGTTGTTCTGCTTAGAAGCCTGATCTACCGTACCCAAACCTACTCAACCTGCATTTTCCTTACCTATTCTTTCTGATCCTGCCTTGTCTTTATTTGCAGTTCATTTGCGCTTCAGATGTTTCCGCCCTTGTGGGGTCAGCTCAGTAGTAGGCCTAAACATCACGCAATTCAATTGCTATCATTTTGAGCCAGATTCGTTTTACGGTGACTGATTCAATCGGAGCGTTCGCCTTGTAACGCCATAGATTGTTGTTTGGTCGTTAGATGGCGGTGTTTCAAAAATGCATAATAATTACAATATTAATGGTAATAATAGCAATAATTAAAGATCATGATAACTAATGCCTTGATTTATCTTACCTTTTACGTTTCATGTTCATATTAAACTCATCCTATCTTACCATACCTTGTCTCAGTTTACCTTACCATGTACCTTTATCTAATTTACCATATATTGCCAAGTCTACCTGAGCTACCTTTTATACCTGTCTTACCTCCTCACAGCAGCTGGAAAGACTTCCATCAAGTTCCTCTGATGAGTCTCTTGGGTCTGCTGAGGTCAATGACACGGTTTCCGACGAAGAGAACAGACAGCTCTACAGTTTCTTTGATTCCGTACTGAGACGCCTTATGGAACTTAGGTGTGTGTGAAAGCTACAATTGCAGTCTAATTGTCTTGAAATGTTGGTACATGGCATTGTATTGCATTTTATTGGATTCTGCTTGTAGTGTATTGTATTGTGTTTTAATGTATTGTACTTCTATACCTGTCTTACCTCCTCACAGCATATAGACATATAATGGTTTGAAAGTTTAGTCCTTTCTTCTCATCACCCCTCTTTCATATCGTATGTCATCCTATCTTTACTTTCTTTTCCTATCATCCCCCTTTCCTCTCTCCCTCCACTGCTCCTCCTGTCTTATCCTCCTCTGCTCCTCCTTTTTTTATTCTCCTCTGCTTCTCCTGTTTTACCCTTCTCTGCTCCTTCTCTTCTTACTCCTTTGTTCTCTGATTGTGAATTTTCTTTCGTCCAGCGATCAGCTGAGCAGGGACCTTCTCTCATCATCCGTCTGTGCTGAAAACCGTCCGCTTCTGCTCCAGGCTTATCTTCGTCTCAGTGAATCTCTTCAGTCGATTCACGTTGGATTTGACAGGTACGGACAGTCGACATAATTATGACTCAGCTGTTACTAGGTCAAAATGAGAATATTAAGCATTCATTCATTCATTTGTTTTCAAGAATTTATATAGTACACTTAAAAAGTCTACTCAGAGGCGCTCCCAGTACAGCCACGGTGATACAAATAGGTCTTTAAAAGCCTGTAAAACACTGATGAGTCAACCCTGAATAACAGGCATATCATAAGCAGTCATGAAGCTGCCTATTGAATGTCAATCATTTCTAACTGGGTTGAAATTATGAATATGGATATGCAACATTGTGCAATGTGCATTGTAGACGCGTGTCTGTTTATTATCTGTTACTTGGTTGAATAATGAATCTTCAGCAGTGGTGAATATGCATCTTGAACAGAAATCATCTTTTATTAAACCAAAGTCATAAATACTTGATAGTTATGAATTTATATCAGGCCAAAATTTGCTCATGAATATAAAGGAATAAATCATGAATATTACTTAAGGAATAAATCATGAATTTTAAAGAGCTATAAATATGCTTTAGGCATATACAAGTTAGCCACCCATGGAAGAAGGTAGTTTTCAAATTATTCAACTCTAAGGTCTGAGAAGAGAAGAAGAAGAGAACTAACGAATCGGTGCGCGGGGAGCTCGGAATAGAGAGGGAGGAGACACTGCAGCAAACAGCAACTTGGAGGAAATTGAGCTACTTCGGCCATGTGATGAGATCTAACGGTTTGGAAAAGAAGCTGATGACGGCATGCGGTGAGGGAAGGAGAAGACCAAGGAAGAGATGGTTGGATGAGGTACAGGAAAAGTCTGGCATGAGCCTGGAGGAACTAAGAGAGGCGACAAGAGAGAGGAAACACTGGAGAGGATACATCACGACTGTCGCCAGAGCTCCAAGAGCTGACGGCACCAGGTGACCAGGTGAAGGTCTGAGAATTATTAAGTGGGTTGTTATATTATAGACTAAGTTATTTATTCCTGAATATTAGGCTGTATAATACATGTTTGCATGTTCATTAATATTTTTATGAATGGGTTTCAGAGTTTTGGCCGAAGAGGATTTGCGGAGATCGCAAGCTCCCTCTGATCTGCTGTCAGCTTTATCAACGTTTGCCAAGCAGTACAACATTGAGGTATTATTATTATTATTATTTTATTAAATTATTAGGGTAAACGTGTATTTTAGAGTCGTAAATTATTCACTCGTTGCACAGCATTTTTTTTCCCAATCCATCCAACTTCTAGTTTGAACAGAATCCTTCCCATCGATCTAGCTTCTATTTAAGCAAAATTCGTTTCTTCAATCCCGCTTCTGTTTAGGCAGAGATTTTTTTTCATCATAAAAACTTCCATTTAGTTAAAAATTATTGATCATCAATCCAGCTTGGATTTGTAATTGTTTAAAAAGTCACAGTTCTATAGGGTGATCCGAAAGTTCGTTCACCGTTTTCAAAATGCGTTATCTCAGTAATGGCTTCATATTTCTCTATATAATTTTGTCAGTGTTACATGATCGCATGGTGTGCAACCATATATAATCCATGCGGCGGAGTTGAGCACCGACTGGATCCGCTCCAGCTGACAAGCCGGAAGACCCGCCAGAACGCTGTTGCAGTAGTCAACCATGGAGACAATGAAGCTGTTGACTAAGATGACGGCGGTTGACGTTGGGACGAATCTGCGGATTTTTTGATTGTCAATGACCTAGGAGTATTTCAGCAGGATGGCGCACGCTGTCATACATGTAGGCCTACATCAGCTGTGATGACAAAGTGGCTAGACGACAACTTCCCGTCACACATAAAGCCGAAGGATTGGCCACCCAACTCTCCAGACCTCTCTCCTATTGAGAACCTGTGGAGTATTTTATCTCTCAGCGTTTATAAAGATCCTGAGCCAAAGAACGTTGATCAGCTCAAACGTCTCCTCCAACGAGCGTGGAGATCGATAGCAGTTGGGACACTTCAGACGCTGATCTTGCCATGCCGGATAGAGTCAGTGCTGTCATTAAGCAGAAAGGAGACACTGTACGCTAATAGCCTACGTCTGTGTATGTCCTATATAGGTAACAACAGTGTCTTGTCACGCTTGCATACGAGGCTAGGCGTATACTCAGTTTCTTTATTGTGCTAATTTGATGAACGCAGTTTTTCCGCAAAAACTGGTCGTCTTTGTATTTTCTTAGAAATAATGGCGAAAACGGACCGGATCATAATAAAATTTGTACCAATATCTTTCATTTGAATGATGTATACACTGACAAAATATTATAGAGAAATATGAAGCCGTTACTGAGATAACGCATTTTGAACACGGTGAACGAACTTTCGTGTCACCCTCTATTTAAGTCAAATTTATTTTAATAAAACCGGCTTCTGCCGAGGAATTGTTTCGTCAATCCGACTTGTCTTCCACCATCGCTGAAACCCATGCAATGGCAAATATAATTTACGACGCTAAAATGCGCGTTTACCATTATTAGTAGTGTACTAGTGTTTATTATTACCTGACCAATTCTGAATGAAGTATATGCTCCAGGTGCCATCCTTGACTAGGGCAGGGTAGATGTTTGGTTTGAGTACACTACGTCAGACACAGATATATACACAGACAGTCAGACACACATGCAAAAAACACATCTACACTCCACACCCAACAGATACACCTGCGTGCACATGCAAACAGACATCCACAGACACCCATTGAGACATACAATAGACACGTGGATAGGTCTGCATTTAGGTGGGTGCTAAGGGTGCTGCAGCACCCGGGCTCATAGTTTGAGGAGCCTGCAATTATGAAAATGTGCATGGTGGATCGGTGGTTGTCTGAGGGGGAGCATTGGAGGGTAATCACAGCACCGGGCCCACATTACCCTTAATGAGGTCCTGCACACGGATACAGACTGACGTGAACACACATACAAGTAGATACGCAAACCATGTACACACAGACACCTACACACACACACACACACACGCTTACAAGGTGCTTCGCACCCACACAGTCATACACTTACCCATACATGTTTGATTCTTATTTTCGTACATTTATGGAGTATTGTATCCTTGAGAGATTGGCGTCAGGGTTTTCTTTTCTTCGATTTTGTTTAGATACCTTCTCTTAGAAGCCTGGCAGTGTCTCTCTACCTGGAAGATGAAGCCCGGAGGTAACAAAATCTTGCACTCTGCACTTCGATTTTTTCTCTTTGACCTGTTTGGTGTATAGAAGAAAACTATAGAAACCTTTTATTGTTGGCGCTTTGCTTGACCTGTTGTGCATGCTTGCTTGGCTGTCTTTCTTTCAATGTGTGTCTGTCTCCAGAGGCAATGCTTGGTCTAGAAATATTGCATTGCTTCTCCTTTGGGACGTTAAATAATTACAATGATGCCTTTTATGCACCTTGTCTAACAAACGATAATAGTTGTGGTGATGGTGGTGGGATCATGGTGATGTGTTGGTTGTAAAGCTAGCAATAATGTTGATTATGGTAAACTGATGGCACACCAAAACAATCAATAATCAGATCAATATTCAGAGGATCAGTGGGATCAAACATAGAAGCCTTGAAGGATACAAGTTTTTTAAGGACGAACAATAAATTTACTCTGCTCATTGGAAGTTTGTAAGAGTTTTATGCTGTTGAGAGGCATGGTGTCTATGTCAACGAATGAGAGAATCGATATTATTTAACAAAGTTTATGTTATCTACATAACTTATATGGAGAGTCGCTCTCATTCTTCTTCATCTTATTATTATTATTAATTTTATTATTGTTATCATTATATTTGTTCCTCTAAAACAGAGTTCTACTGCCTCATCATCATCACCACTGTCATCTTTGCTGTTCTGTCATTACCTTGGAAAATCTGTGCTGTCTGTTTCAGGGGCCTGGTAATAAATGGCCTCGGTCAGATCAAAGAAATCCAGGATGCAGTCCTTGGCCTGAGGAGGTTCCTGACTCCAGCGGAACGCTGGCTCCTCTATGACAAGTGAATTAGAGCTGAAGTGGATTGTTAAGGATGAACATCAGAAGTAGTTAATGGTTCTCGTTTCCTTTCAGAGGCACTTTCACTAACAGTAAACATTAAAAAGGCATTGGACAGAAGATTTTGTAAGGTGCACGAGTGTCACGTAGAAGTTAGAGTGAACTCGTATCAAATCTCAGTGAACCTATACATATAATTGAAGAGACATTCCTGATCATTAAACGGTATTCAAACACTATAGCAACAGAGGACAAGAAAGACGTGTTACTCCCTGTGGAATCTGCGGAACCACAACCCGTAGCCGTCAATGGAACATAAATGAATTTCAAGGCTGTCTGGGATAAAGCAACTGACTACTTTGCTCACGAAAACTATTTCAGTTCGCTGAATGCATCTCTGCTGCGGGTTTCGCATACTGATGAGAAACTGGAGGAATATTGATGATGTCATCATTAATTTTTTTAAATCATCTCTATACATTACATTCCAATTAACTCAAATAACTTGTTATGCTCCTGAAGTTACTTCTTTATGTAAACATTAGTTTGATATGGTGATGCCTAGCAAATACATGTGTGATGACCTAATTGTATTGTTGCCTCTTGTGTAACGCATGTCCGCAGGGACTTGTTCAAATGAATTTAAGTGGGTAAATACTGTGTACTATGTCCCAGTCATAGCAGTGTTCTGAAGCATTTAATATTATCGGCTACTCTGCCTGGTGTTTGTGAATTATTGGTTTTTTATGTTTCTTGTTGACCTGTTTTAATATAAATTCTTGTGTTTTGGTGATGTTTTGTAAGCATTTTGACTGAATTTATTTTTATTTTCATGGATGTATTTATGTTCACATAAATAATGAATATACAATGATTTGTATATTTATGCTATGTATATATATTCTGTGTAGATATACATATACAGCTTAATTGAATACTTTTTGAGCTGTTCATAATGTTAAATATACGATACAAATGCATTTTTATGTGTATTTGTCATTTATAAATAATTGTAGATGCATGTTGCTTCTTTAATTTATCTGAGTGTTTAATTTAACTGAATATTTTTTATGTATTTTTATCATAATCTTGACAATTGTTCAAAGCCAAAAGAAATGTAGTGAATAATATTATGGCCTTTTAACAAGCACTTCGTCATCCCCAAATTAATCGCAGGTGAGGTTTAGGTCAAAGTTCAAGACGGATAGTCAGAGGCCCTGGTGACAGTGCTAGGTACTCTTTAAATAGTAAATACTAAATTTTAAAAATGCTAGTTAAATAGCACATACTAAGTTTTAAAATACTTTTTAAGTCTGTTATTTCAAAAGTTTATGAGACTGTCCCTTTTAAAAGAGTCATGTAAAAGATTCTATTGAAAAAATATACACCTATTTACAATTATTTTAGTTAAATGAAAATTGCCAGCCACCACCTTGCCAATCTGAAAAGAAAATTCAAACCTAACTTCTGCAATGTTATTAGTTTTTTACTCAGTGCTGAATTCTAAACTGAATTTAGAGTGCACTGCATTATCACTACCTGTTTTTCTGCAGCACAAAGTAGCAATTCTTCAAGAATAAGACACTGTTAAGGGATCAGTTGCACCTGCATTAGAAATCCTACAAGGTGACGAGGAGTTGTCTTAGGTTTAAGCTGCCAACACTACAGAACCTCAAAACTAAGTTATATGCAGTGCCGCTCACACTAACTAAACTTAGTCACGGTGCACTGTTGATGAGAACTAGTAAACGATTCGGATGCCTTTTGACGACAATGAATTCCTCATAACCGCATCTTCTCATTCATAACTCAAACTCAGTTGGATTGAAAACCCAGGAATGCTTCATGCTTCCGCAGAAAGCAATGCTAGCACGATGAAAGCAACACTACTGAGAGTAGTTTTTCTGACAGTGACGTTCAATTCAACCTGATATGGTGATAACCTGTTGAAAATTTATCATCATCTAAGCCAGTGCTGTCCAACCTTTTTGACACCACGGGCCACCGAAGAACTTTTTACTTGAAACCGAGGTCTGCAACATCGAATTCAAAAGCAACAAACATAATCTAATGTGAATTGTTTAAACTGTATCAAAATTTACTATGGAATAGTCATAAGAAATGCGCTGTGGGAACGGGATTTTTGTGGTCACATTGTCACTAATAAGCTAAGTTACAAACTTATAGCTAGACAATTTGGCATGCGATTTATTTTTTCTCATTTTCCAAAATTTTCATTAGCCTTGGTGGGCCACTTAAAATCAGTTTGCGGGACTCATGCAGGCCGCAGGTTGGACAGCACTGATCTACGCAGCCAGAGACTCAGCTGAAGTATGTGAATGATACATCATGTGAACTATGGCAATCATCCACAAATCCATTCAGTTTTTATGGCTTCAACACAACCAAACCATTCGCTGTTCCATTTGAGAGACTGCTTAATAATGCAACACTACTTTTCACCCAGAAAAGGAATCACTTATGAAAATTTTGAACAGTTGGTCTTAAATTATTGTTCGCTCCTATTAATTAAAAAGAACGATTAACAGAGGGTTACCACATTAGAGAATTTCCAGATGTCTCAAAATTATGTAACTGAAACTGTTAATGGCTAACTAGTACTTTCACTACTTAATGGTTCCTTTCACTCGCTCTACAACAATGCAGAGGCGTTCATTCTCTGTGGTTGGTCCAACAACCTGGAATGGACTTCCCTTGACTATGCGACACCTCCCAAGCTCGTCTCAATTTCACAAACTGTTGAAGACTGTTTTTTTCCGCTTGATCTCGGCCGGGAGCGCCTCTGAGTAGGTACCTTGAAGGGGCGCTATATAAATTACGATTGATTGATTGATTGATTTTAAATTAATAGTCATCTATGTCTTTAAATATGTCATAAACTTCTGTTTAAAGTCATCGAATGGAGTTAAGTTTTGCAGATTGAAACTGTTCAAAGACATTGCTACGACTATTGTAATAGACAATCATGTATGTTCAAGTACAGATTTAAAAAACCAGATACATAACAATTATTATTTTTCTATAGGATAATTCTGCATTTCAGCACCACAAATCAAATTTCTGCAAAATCAAAGTTCACAGCACAAATTTAACAAACCTGCAAAATACCACTCACTAGCATGACCAAAGCAGGCACCTAAATAAAGAATTTAATCATTTGAGCAGATCAGCATAAATAAGAATTCCGTACTCTTAACTATAAATGAGATTTGCAATTACATCAGTACTGATGCTGTGAACACTTACACTTCAAATATTAATATTTTAATAAATTTCAAGAATCATAAATTTACACACAGTTGCCATGCAAAAGAATCTTGTTTTACATTGCTCTTTGCATTGCAATCAAGTCTGCATTAGTGAACAGTTTTTTAAATGTCAGTCATCTTTGGCAGATATTTTGCCAAAGAAGTGTGTTGTCGAGTGTGGTTTTGCAGTTATATTTTCTGAGTATTGACGTTACGTATCCATCGCCAATTGGTCCTCGCTGTCACTCTGCGACTCATTGGCAAGGTAAAGAATTTAGCTGCATTCTGTTACAGTTCAATATGTCTGTGCCACAATGATTGAGTTTTGCAGACTGAAAGAGTTCAAAGACATTGGTATGTCTGAGTTCCAGAACTTCCAGGATGTTTTTGGGCATTGGATCTGATTATTTGATCTCTTCATTACAATATCCAAGAGTTCACAACTACGAGATCCATGAAATACAAATTGCACGAATCATCCATTGCTCGCTCTCTCTCTCTCTCTCTCTCTGTGTTTTCATATTGGCACAAAAAATCATTCGGTCACGTAAAAAAACCACCAATATTGATCTGTTGTACTCAAGGATGATTGTTGGACGTTTGACCAGTATGTAGGCCTTGTTCTCCTTTATGCATCAGCGACAATCATCTTTCGGACGGCTGGCTAATAGAAACAATGCAAATATAACATAATTAATAAATTTTTTTAATAATTACAAGAAATCGATTTTGTGGCACATTCAAACAGTATTTCTAGTGCGCTTAATAAAGTTCTGACAACGACAACAATAAAAATTCAACATTTTTAAAAATCCCGTACTAGGTACGGCTGACTAAAGTAAATGTCCATTACAATGGACATCGCTAATCATTCATTTTAAAAAATTGCATAGTGCCCATTCAAGATAGACTCAGAAGCGATCTCAGCTCAACCACGGCAATAAAAATTAGGTTTCAGTAAATTGTAAAGATTTGGCATTATTTTTAGAGAGTAGGCACATCCCAATGGAAGTTCATTTGTAGTGGATGGACCAACAATGAAGAATAAGCCTAGTTGAATTGCTAGCATGGGGAACCAGAAATTCCCCCTTAGCAGAAAAACAAAGGGCTCAACGGCCAGCTATGTCCGAGACCGGATGACAAAACATACTCAGGTACGCAGGGACGCTACTAAGACGATACCATCAGACCAGAGCAGCTGTCCTGTCGAAGATATGCTGTTTGACTGGGAGCCAGCGTGGTGTGTCATGCATGTATTCTGCGACAAGAGGCATACTTTGGGATGTGCCCAATGACACAAGCACCACAAAGGAGTACCCGGTCAAGGCGGGTAATTAGAGCATGGAGAAAGCCTACCAGAATCGAGCAGCAGTGGTCCAGCCTGCTGGTTACTATGGCATGGATAAGGATGACAGCAAAATTGTGTGACAAGGAGCGAGAAACAACCCGCAACTGGCGAAGCTGATAATAGGAGCAGATTTAAGTGTAAGGAAAAGTAATTTTGATCCAAATGATTTCCAAGTCTCGGACAGAATCAAAGTACTGTGTTGGAAGGACGTTACAGTGACTGAACTCCAGTCAATGTCTGTGAGACGTCTACCACCGACCAGCCTGATAAATTGGGTTTTACAAATGTTGAGAAGTACGCGGCTTGATGCTAGCCAGTTGTGGCCCTGCACGGCAATGTGGAGTGAGGGAGAAGCAGAGGGCGCCAGAGGAAGACTTGGATGGACAACATAAGAGAAGATCTAGAGGAAAGGTGCATGGAGATGAGGAATGCCATGGACATCATCAAGGACACAGCAGTGTGGAGACGCTGGCGAAATTGCAGTATCGGGGACCGAAGCATACACAATATCTGGTAATCCTGGGAACGGCGGTCGTAAATTCCGAAACACTGTTTTTTTAATATTTTATAACAAAATTCACACACCTTTCACACACCTAAGTGGTTTTGCAACAATCCTCTGTATCAAATGCCGTAGTTCTCACTTAACAGTGACAAATATTGTCCGAAAGTGTTAAGCTTATGGCTGTAACGCCACTGAAACTCAGACAAATAACTTGGGAATAAGTCCCAGCTTGTACCACGTCCACTTGACTGCGAAGTTTCCTCTTTACTTGCATCCACATGCCTTCGATTGTCTGCGTACTGATGACGGGGCGGATCAGATCAGCCAAGTGCTGCGCGTGAACCACTACCTCATGAACATACACGCCATTGTTAAGTCACTATCACTGATCCAGGTAGGACGTGACCGAGGATTATTCCTTCAAGTGTCGGTGCATCGCGACTATGCACAATCTCCAGCCAACACTTACCACTGACTCCTTCAACTAACCCAACGACCCAATGTCCTCTGCGAAAACCACCTCGATGATACTTGCGATGCAGGAAATAGCTTTCATCCATTTCCACAACGATCGGCTGGCCGTTCGCATCGAAACCTCCCAAATCAAGTTGCACTCAAGACGAAAGAAGTTGTTGAAATCAACAAGTACGTGCCAATCTGCAATGTCCTCAAACAACATGACATTGGTGCTTTTAACAGCGTATGTCCAGTAATACATGAGCATGACTATTTTAATTCAGTTGTAAGGACAGCTTTGCGAAGAAAGATCCAGTTCTAACACTACGCCTAGTTTGGCAAGGTGTACACATCCAAGAATAACCGTCCGGTGCTTCTGCTCGACGAACTAATGCCATAGCAGCATTACAGTTACCGAAGTTATTGTTATTTCTGATGAGACGATGTTCGGCTAACCACTGCAACCACTGTAATTTATCGTTCATGACAGAGTAAATGTCCCTTGGCGTCAATTGCAGTAGCCGTAAGTTATTATGCGCTAAAACAGCGTTAGTTATATTATGCGGTGCAGCCGGTCTGCCCGCCATATTTGTTGGTATCTTGCATCATCCGCAAACGTAAGTACATAAGTAAGGGAATAATTAAGGCCTGGTACACTCGCCCACTACCACACAATATAAAAACAGTGTTTCGGAATTTACGACCGCCGTTCCCAGGATTACCCAATATCTTAGTGACGACACTAACCCTAACCGACCCTCACGACGCTTAACCTGATCCTAACCGACCATCACGACGCATAGCCTGACCATAACCGACCCTCACGATGCCTGGCCTGACGCTAACCGACACACACGGTCCACGATACTGCAATTTCGCCGAGACGCCATATTAAGGCCTCATTGTCGGCGCGGCAGGACGGAGAAGAGAAATGATGATGATGAGCAATGATGAAACGGAGGGCATCCATAGTATAGTATAGCCAGAACCTTCTATTACAGTAATAGAAGGCTCTGAGTATAGCTATTGTGTGAACACCCACTAAAACTAGGGTTGCCAACTTTCGATTATGAAATTTCTGGACGCAGTGCGAGCCCCCACGATTTGTGGAAATTGTAGCGATTAGGATCCGGCAACTTTGCCGAAGCACCATAGGCTTTCCCGTCTATAGAGGCTCCAGCGGCAGAGGGGCTTACAAGAGTGAAACTCAATAAATTATCATCCTTGTATGTAGGTCTATTCCGCAAATTGAAAAATATGTCACATTTAGAATTTAGGCCTACTTAGAAAATGTGAAAATTTACAAGGTACCGTACAGGATCTATAATCATTGTATGGATACCATGAAAGTTATAATGGAATGCGCACAGAAAGTACAAGAGGAATATTGTTTCATCGACTAGTAGGGCCTACATGTAGGTCTATAACAAGATTCAAATATCAATAATTCTCAAACGTGAAGTACATTAAGTCTCTTATTTTTCTTTCAAATCTATACTTCTGTTCACTTTTGCTTGCAATGCATTGAGCAGAAATTTCTGCTCCGAAACATAATAATAATATATAAGAAATCTCCACAAGATTGATCGACATGCATTGACTTTCACACACAGTTCACTTTTACCAGTTGAGACCTCATCCGGTTTCATTCATCGGTCCACAGATTTTATCAATGAGAATATACATTCAACATGCGCATTACTGATCTGAATAGCTCAAATTATATCCAACCAGTTTCTTGAAATATGGAGCATCCCATTTAAAAAGGAATTCTACCCAACATTTATCGACTTTTGGCTTTGTCTTCAGTTCTAGAAGAACTTGTCTTAAGATGCAATGTTCATTGTATAAGTCATCTTCCAAAACTGTAATTCCACGTGTGCCAATTAATGAGCTCTATCAAACTGGTGAACGAAAAATATCATCAAGACTCACTATTTTGATTTTTTCTGGAACATTATTTTCAAAATAGAACCACTGATTGAAGTAGGCTAATAGGCCTACTCGTGTCTAGACATTGAGTGCATCTTTCTTGAAACAGTTTGTTAATCTCAGACTCTTACAAAATTTCATTAATAGATTATTATATTTCAGGAAAGTTGTTGTCTTTTTTAATGGTGCAACTTTTTAATTTTTTCCGTACTCATATTATTTCTGGACATTGCATTGTCCAGAATGACCTTCGTATGTTTTCTGTACACGGGATGCTATTTCTGGACGGTCCAGAAAAAATCTGGACGGTTGGCAACCCTAACTAAAACCCTGCATTGCCATTAATGCATTCAAAATTGCTTCCATTACATCAACAGATTCTGAAATTTATGAAATTTACGGTAAAATAATTTTTTAATAAGACTTTACACCACAAAATGATTTACAATATCCCTTTAGAGTTTTAGTAACACAACACCTTCTCTTGTTTACAGCCGCCATTTTAATTATCATCTTTTAGTTCTTACTTCTTAATATAGAATCCTTGATTAGTTTCTATGGTACAAATATTTTTCACAAGATGAGGTCAATGCCATTTCAAGTAAGTAAGTGAGCAGTAAGTAAGCAAGTAAGTAGGTAAGTAAGCAAGTAAGTAAGTAAGTAAACAAGAAAGTAGGCCAATTCAATTTGATCCAATTCAATACTTTATTGACACCAACAACCAATCATCACAGCATCAACGGATTCGAGCAGTTCAAAATTATACAACTTAATTAAATACAAATTGTGTCTACCCGCAAGCTAAGTTTGTCTGGGTCTCGAGAATTTGCCTGTGATGACTTAAAAGCGTTATGCCTATAAATATGCGCGAGTTGGTCTGTAATGCCTCAGACGGGAGTGCTATGTATCACCAACCCCGCAAGAGCTTCGATCCGCAGGTCACCAGATAAGCCCGTTCCATAATTCATGGTCATTCTGTTCATATATACTCAACACAGACTGTATGTAAAATCGATCATCAAAGAGAGAGAGAGAGAGAGAGAGAGAGAGAGAGAGAGAGAGAGAGAGAGAGAGAGAGAGAGAGAGAGAGAGAGAGAGAGAGAGAGAGAGAGAGAGAGAGAGAGACAGACAGACAGACAGACAGACAGACAGACAGACACAGACAGACAGAGAGACAGACGAACAGACACAGACAGACAACTTGCAACGAGTCAGAGGTGCATCCTGAGGTTTTATTATTATTAGAACTCATTGTGACATCATGAAGGAACTCTGAAACTTAAAAGACGTCGCCTGCAAGAGACTGACCGTTTCTTAGCAACGTTTTATTGAAACGATCCAATCAGTTTCATTGACTCAACAGGAAGGAAGGAAGGAAGGAAGGAAGGAAGGAAGGAAGGAAGGAAGGAAGGAAGGAAGGAAGGAAGGAAGGAAGGAAGGAAGGAAGGAAGGAAGGAAGGAAGGAAGGAAGGAAGGAAGGAAGGAAGGAAGGAAGGAAGGAAGGAAGGAAGGAAGGAAGGAAGGAAGGAAGGAAGGAAGGAAGGAAGGAAGGAAGGAAGGAAGGAAGGAAGGAAGGAAGGAAGGAAGGAAGGAAGGAAGGAAGGGAGGGAGGAAGGAAGGAAGGAAGGAAGGAAGTGAGATAGAGAAGAGTCTGTGCGCTCCGGAGCACAACCGGGACATTTACTATCTGATGAAGAGATTCTGCTGGCAGTGGCAGGTCTCGGGATAGACTGATTCAGAAAAGTGTATAGAAAAGGTTATATAAACCGGGCAAGGTAAAGATCGAGCGTAGGCCTACTGTACTGCGGCACAAGCGCAGTGTGAGAATTGTGGAAATATGACAGGGGGTTGGACCATGATCCACTTGGAATTTGGGTGTAAAAAACATACTTTAACATGGGGCTCTAAGAAAGACTGGGGGGTTGAAACCCCCAACCCCCCGGCAATTCTCACCCTGCACAAGCGTGACAAGTAACATTATTTTGTGAACAACATAATGGGATCATTTACGAAACGCCGCAAATGACCGTTTTTGACCCACCCACCCTGAAACGCAGTGGCGCAACTATATGGGTGGTTGAGCACCGGGAACCCCCAGGACCAAAAAAGTGACCCACGCAATTTTTCAAAATCCGATGAGTTTTTTGGTAGGGTAGGGCAGGGTAGTGGTCTTTCGCTCTTTAAGTCTTTCAGATTACACAAACAAGCAAGCTCCGTCATTCTTCTGTATTATAATCTTAGTAAAATTCTGTGTTCATAAAGCACTAGATCTCAGTGTTTATCTGGTCTACCTAAGTTTGTCTGGGTCTCGAGAATTTGCCTAGTGATGACTTAAAAGCGTTATGCCTATAAATATGCGCCGAGTTGGTCTGTAATGCCTCAGACGGGAGTGCTATGTATCACCAACCCCGCAAGAGCTTCGATCCGCAGGTCACCAGATAAGCCCGTTCCATATTCATGGTCATTCTGTTCATAATATACTCAACACAGACTGTATGTAAAATCGATCATCAAAGAGAGAGAGAGAGAGAGAGAGAGATAGAGAGAGAGAGAGAGAGAGAGAGAGGAGAGAGAGAGAGAGAGAGAGAGAGAGAGAGAGAGAGAGAGAGAGAGAGAGAGAGAGAGAGAGAGAGAGAGAGAGAGATAGAGAGAGAGAGAGAGAGAGAGAGAGAGAGAGAGAGAGAGAGAGAGAGAGAGAGAGACGAGACAGACAGACAGACAGACAGACAGACAGACAGACAGAAAAGACAGACAGACAGACAGCTAGAGACCGAGTGACAGACGAACAGACACAGACAGACAACCTGCGACGAGTCAGAAGTGCGTCCTGAGTTTTTATTATTCTTAGTACTCATTGTGACGTCATGAAGGAACTCTGAAACTGAAATGACGTCGTCTGCAAGAGACTGATCGTTTCTTAGCAACGTTTTATTGAAACGATCCAATCAGTTAGATTGACTCAACAGGGTTGTGTTTAAAGTCGCGTCGCAAACAGTAATAGATCAGAAGAATCTGTCTTTCAAAAACGTCACCGGTCGAATAAGTGGAATTGATGCTAAACAATGTGCGCGCGTTGGTCTGTAATGTTAGGCGAGAGCTGAGCTGTGTCAGTACGACACCAGATAAGCAGATTTTCCATAATTCGTGCTCTTTCCGGGCATATTCACACAAATGGTGGCTTAAGTGTAATCGATTACCAAGGGTAGAGGGATGGAGGGAGGGAGGGAGGAAGGTACGGATAGAGGAAGGAAGGAATGAAGGAAGGAAGAGAGATAGAGAAAAGAGTCTGTGCGCTCCGGAGCACAACCGTAACGTTTACTATCTGATGAAGAGATTCTGCTGACAGTGGCAGGTCTCGGGACAGACTGATTCAGAAAAAGTGTAGGGAGAGGAATGAAGGAAGAGAGAGAGAGAGTCTGTGCGCTCCGGAGCACAACCGTAAGATTTACTATCTGTTGAAGAGTAGGCCTACTGTACAGCTGCGGCATAAGCGTGACAAGTAACATTCGTCAACAGCATATGGGGTCATTTTCGTAAAGCCGCAAATGACCGTTTTCGATCCACCCACCCTGTAACGCAGTGGCGCAACTATATGGGTGGTTGAGCACCGGGACCCCCAGGACCAAAAAAGTGACCCACGCAATTTTTCAAAATCCGATGAGTTTTTTCGTAGGGTAGGGTAGGGTAGTGGTCTTTCGCTCTTTAAGTCTTTCAGATTACACAAACAAGCATGCTCCGTCATTCTTCTGTATTATAATCTTAGTCAAATTCAGTGTTCATAAAGCACTAGATCTCAGTGTTTATCTGGTCTACCTAAGTTTGTCTGGGTCTCGAGAATTTGCCTAGTGATGACTTAAAAGCGTTGTGCCTATAAATATGCGCGAGTTGGTCTGTAATGCCTCAGACGGGAGTGCTATGTACATGTATCGCCAACCCCGCAAGAGCTTCGATCCGCAGGTCACCAGATAAGTCCGTTCCATAATTCGTGGTCATTCTGTCCATATTATATACTCAACACAGACTGTGTGTAAAATCGATCATCAAGGAGAGAGAGAGAGAGAGAGAGAGAGAGAGAGAGACAGACAGACAGACAGACAGACAGACAGACAGACAGACAGACAGACAGACAGACAGACAGACAGACAGACAGACACAGACAGATAGACAGACAGATAGACAGACAGATAGAGACCGAGAGACAGACGAACAGACACAGACAGACAACCTGCGACGAGTCAGAAGTGCGTCCTGAGTTTTTATTATTCTTAGTACTCATTGTGACGTCGTCTGCAAGAGACTGATCGTTTCTTAGCAACGTTTTATGGAAACGATCCAATCAGTTAGATTGACTCAACAGGGTTGTGTTTAAAGTCGCGTCGCCAACAGTAATAGATCAGAAGAATCTGTCTTTCAATAACGTCACCGGTCGAATAAGTGGAATTGATGCTAAACAATGTGCGCGCGTTGGTCTGTAATGTTCGGCGAGAGCTGAGCTGTGTCAGTACGACACCAGATAAGCAGATTTTCCATAATTCGTGCTCTTTCCGGGCATATTCACACAAATGGTGGCTTAAGTGTAATCGATTACCAAGGGTAGAGGGATGGAGGGAGGGAGGAAGGTACGGATAGAGGAAGGAAGGAATGAAGGAAGGAAGAGAGATAGAGAAAAGAGTCTGTGCGCTCCGGAGCACAACCGTAACGTTTACTATCTGATGAATAGATTCTGCTGACAGTGGCAGGTCTCGGGACAGACTGATTCAGAAAAAGTGTAGGGAGAGGAATGAAGTAAGAGAGAGAGAGAGTCTGTGCGCTCCGGAGCACAACCGTAACGTTTACTATCTGATGAAGAGATTCTGCTGACAGTGGCAGGTCTCGGGACAGACTGATTCAGAAAAAGTGTAGGGAGAGGAATGAAGGAAGAGAGAGAGTCTGTGCGCTCCGGAGCACAACCGTAAGATTTACTATCTGTTGAAGAGTAGGCCTACTGTACAGCTGCGGCATAAGCGTGACAAGTGACATTTGTAAACAGCATATGGGGTCATTTACGTAACGCCGCAAATGACCGTTTTCGATCCACCCACCCTGTAACGCAGTGGCGCAACTATATGGGTGGTTGAGCACCGGGAACCCCCAGGACCAAAAAAGTGACCCACGCAATTTTTCAAAATCCGATGAGTTTTTTCGTAGGGTAGGGTAGGGTAGTGGTCTTTCGCTCTTTAAGTCTTTCAGATTACACAAACAAGCATGCTCCGTCATTCTTCTGTATTATAATCTTAGTCAAATTCAGTGTTCATAAAGCACTAGATCTCAGTGTTTATCTGGTCTACCTAAGTTTGTCTGGGTCTCGAGAATTTGCCTAGTGATGACTTAAAAGCGTTATGCCTATAAATATGCGCGAGTTGGTCTGTAATGCCTCAGACGGGACTGTAGTGTTGTTTTAATATTGCCCCAATTTTAGTTTTAGTTTTAGTTTTGATTGTTAGTCCTTCTTTTAGTTTTAGTTTTAGTTTTAATTGTTGCTGAATATTAGTTTTAGTTTTCGTTTTAGTTTTTATGGGTCAATTTTAGTTTTAGTTTTAGTTTTCGTATGCCAATTTTAGTTTTAGTTTTAGTTTTAGTATGCCAATATAAGTTTTAGTTTTAATAATCTGGGGCTACACACTCGTTAGCAGTGAATACCGTTTCGTTCCTTGAATAAACTATATTGATACAAATCAATACGAAGATGTGCTGAACATAAAACGTGATCATTATGTGAGATGTCACTTGCTGCCCAATTGATAAATACCTCAGCATTACAGTTCATAACTTTTTTGGAATTAATATAACATTTTATGACGATATATGCAGTTGCTCACCACAGGAAGGTCAAAATTACGTATCAACCCTGATCGTACATGTAAATAATTATAGTGTCCTTCAGTGATATTTTAGTTCTTATATTAATTCTACTTCTAGTTCCTATTCACTTCTGTTGACGTGATTTTACTTCCACTTCTAGTTCTCAAATAATTTCACTTCTGGTTCTTATTCACTTCTGCCTGAAGCAATTTTACTTCTACATCTAGTTCTCAAATAATTTTGCTTCTTCCAGTTACAGTTTTTATATAGTTTTAACTACCCGTGCACTTATCAGTTTTTATCACTCTTTGATATCCCAGGTAACGGGCCGAGGGAATTAATGTTTCTGCTATGCATGTGGAGTCCATAGAATAATGATAGCATCACTGGCGTGAAGAACAGGTACAATGTAGGATGCAGGGTAGATGCCCGCTATCATCCCAAAGACCATTCAGTCTATCATGCGCTAGAACGTTTGATAACACTAGTCTGGTTATATGAATGCAAAGAACTAAACATCCCAAAATGGAATATTGTAATGTGAAGTGAATGAATGAGAATAACATGGTATTGTGCGACTATTCACGCAGTTCTAGCAGGATTTTACACAATTAAATAAAGGTCACAGGCAAAGCATATCAATGAGAATATTTTATGACTGTAAAATCTAAGACTTACTCTTACCTCGGGTCAAACAAAGTGGTCCGTTTCCTTGTTTGGCCTCAAAATATATTGCTACAGAAATTCTCCTAGACTAATAAATTTCGCCCTGGATATATAATCAGATCCTGGCCAGGGACTTCTCTTGGTTTCTCTCTCAAAGGACAATCCTAGGCTGAGCATAGGCTCTTATCTACACCAGAGACGACTATACTTTTCATAGCCAGCCACAGCAAGACAGAGTTCCTTCCACTGGACAGCCTTTGTTCACTCTCACGTGCCTCACCATTGTTTCTCCCTATTCACTGGCCAATCATATCTTACCTAACACCAATGGTCGCCCTGCCTGTCGGCCCAGCAAGGCTTCCTCGGACAATCACTGTCCTGCATTACTCTGATTTGCATATTAATAGCCCCTAATCCCCAAACCGGTTTGGACAGGTTTAGAGCCATAATTATGACCCCGGGTATACAGGTAAAACGACCCACTTGTGAGTAATCTCCTTCCTCACAATACTAAAATACGCCATTTGCACAATACGCACAAATAAGGAAAGTAAGGTGAAATTACGAGCAAATTATTTAGTTTTCGTTTGGCCAAAATAATATCGTTTTAGTTTTCGTTTCATCAATTTTCGTTTACTTTTAGTTTTGATTGCTGCATATTTCGTTTTAGTTTTAGTTTTCGTTGTCAGCGTGTTTTAGTTTTAGTTTTCGTTTTCGTTAACGAAAACGTTTCTTTTTCGTTAATTACCATTTTCGTTTTCGTTTTCGTTAACGAAAACAACACTAGACGGGAGTGCTATGTATCACCAACCCCGCAAGAGCTTCGATCCGCAGGTCACCAGATAAGCCCGTTCCATAATTCGTGGTCATTCTGTCCATATTATACTCAACACAGACTGTATGTAAAATCGATCATCAAGGAGAGAGAGAGAGAGAGAGAGAGAGAGAGAGAGAGAGAGAGAGACAGACAGACAGACAGACAGACAGACAGACAGACAGACAGACAGACAGACAGACAGACAGCTAGAGACCGAGAGACAGACGAACAGACACAGACAGACAACCTGCGACGAGTCAGAAGTGCGTCCTGAGTTTTTATTATTATTAGTATACTCATTGTGACGTCATGAAGGAACTCTGAAACTGAAATGACGTCGTCTGCAAGAGACTGATCGTTTCTTAGCAACGTTTTATTGAAACGATCAAATCAGTTAGATTGACTCAACAGGGTTGTGTTTAAAGTCGCGTCGCCAACAGTAATAGATCAGAAGAATCTGTCTTTCAAAAACGTCACCGGTCGAATAAGTGGAATTGATGCTAAACAATGTGCGCGCGTTGGTCTGTAATGTTAGGCGAGAGCTGAGCTGTGTCAGTACGACACCAGATAAGCAGATTTTCCATAATTCGTGCTCTTTCCGGGCATATTCACACAAATGGTGGCTTAAGTGTAATCGATTACCAAGGGTAGAGGGATGGAGGGAGGGAGGGAGGAAGGTACGGATAGAGGAAGGAAGGAATGAAGGAAGGAAGGGAGATAGAGAAAAGAGTCTGTGCGCTCCGGAGCACAACCGTAACGTTTACTATCTGATGAAGAGATTCTGCTGACAGTGGCAGGTCTCGGGACAGACTGATTGAGAAAAAGTGTGGGGAGAGGAATGAAGGAAGAGAGAGAGTCTGTGCGCTCCGGAGCACAACCGTAAGATTTACTATCTGTTGAAGTCTTGAAGAGATTCTGCTGGCAGTGGCAGGTCTCGGGATAGACTGATTCAGAAAAAGTGTGGAGAAAAGGTTATAATTATAAACCGGGCAAGGTAAAGATCGAGAGTAGGCCTACTCTACTGCGGCATAAGCGTGACAAGTAACATTTGTAAACAGCATATGGGGTCATTTACGTAACGCCGCAAATGACCGTTTTCGATCCACCCACCCTGTAACGCAGTGGCGCAACTATATGGGTGGTTGAGCACCGGGAACCCCCAGGACCAAAAAAGTGACCCACGCAATTTTTCAAAATCCGATGAGTTTTTTCGTAGAGTATAGGGTATACATGGGTAGTGGTCTTTCGCTCTTTAAATCTTTCAGATTACACAAACAAGCATGCTCCGTCATTCTTCTGTATTATAATCTTAGTCAAATTCAGTGTTCATAAAGCACTAGATCTCAGTGTTTATCTGGTCTACCTAAGTTTGTCTGGGTCTCGAGAATTTGCCTAGTGATGACTTAAAAGCGTTATGCCTAATATATATGCGCGAGTTGGTCTGTAATGCCTCAGACGGGAGTGCTATGTATCACCAATCGTAATCGTAATCGTAATCGTAATCTCAAGACTTCTACAGCGCCCACAAAAGCCAAGTCGCGGGAACCAGCTTATTCACAGGCGCTCAATCAAAACAAAATCGATAGGCAGCGGGTCAAGTCCGGAGAGTCAGGCAGGCAGATAGATGGACGGCTAAGGTGGGAGATGTTTAGAGTTGAAATGGCGAGGGATGTGAGGAGAAGAGGAAGAATCAGGATAGGATTTGTGAAAGAGCAATGTTTTCAGTTTTGAGTGAAAGACCTGTGGAGAGATAGCGAGAGGTGGAGCTTTGGTGAGTTCGTATGATGGGTCGGAAGTTTGCCGAAGTGCTGGTGGAAGTTTGTTCCAGAGGGGTGGAACGGCAATGGCTATGGAGCAGTTTGCAAATTTCAGTGATGAAGTGATGGGAGGGCGAAGCAGTGTAATGGAGGATGAGGAGCGTGTTGAACGAGGTGGCTGGATGGTGAACAACTGACGAAGGTAGAACGGCTGGGATGATTGAAGTGTATTGTAAGTGAGTGAGAGGACTTTGTATTGGATGCGTTCAGGTATTTTGAGCCAGTGAAGTGATTTCAGGACAGGAGTGATGTGGTGACGTTTGGGGGTTTTCGTCACTGCGCGGGCGAGGGCATTCTGGATAGCTTGGAGGCGGTTAATTTGGGTTATATCAATGTTTAAGAAGAGAGAGTTGCAGTAATCAAGTTTCGCATGAACTATGGATGTGGCTATTGTGGATGCAGTTTTAAAGTCAAGCATAGGCCGGATTCTGCGGAGATCTCGTATGTGCATGAAACAAGTGCGGGAAAGTTGGGTTATGTGATCTGAGAAGCTAAGATGCTGATCAAAGATAACGCCTAGGTTTCGGACAGGAGAATTTGCGGAGAAAGTGTGGTTGGAAGAAGAGTCATTGTTGAAGGAAATAGAGGGATCTGGAATTTTCTTGAGTTGTTCTCTGAGGCCTATTAGTATAAATTCTGTCTTGGAGGGGTTGAGGCAGAGGAGATTTGAGGTCATCCAAGATGTGATTTGGGTGACCACACAGAGAAGCTTATCTATAGAGTCGGAGAAGGTGCTTGGAGAGAAAGAGACGAATAATTGGGTGTCGTCAGCATATAGATGATGGTCAACTGTGGATGCTTTTATGAGTGAACTAAGTGGAGTGGTGTAGAGGATGAACAAGAGGGGCCCGAGGACAGAACCTTGCGGAACACCACAGGTGAGAGGGCACGATTGAGATGACGTTTCAAGTGTTTTGACTGAGAAAGAGCGTGAAGAGAGATAAGACTGAATCCAAAGGAGAGCAGTGTCGGTAAAGCCAAACAAGGAAGACAGTCTTTGGAGTAGTATGTTATGGTCGATGGTGTCAAAGGCTGCAGAAACATCAAGGAGGCAAAGGCAGGAGACTTGTTGATGAGAGATGGCAGAGACAAGTTTATTGTAGAGGGAAGTGAGAAGTGTTTCGGTGGAGTGCTTCTTAGTAAAACCAGACTGGTTTGGGTTAAGGAGTGAATTTGAAGTTAAGTAGTCATTGATTCGAGAGAGTACAATGCGTTCTGTTAGTTTAGAGATGAATGAGAGGTTGGAAACAGGTCGATAATTTGAAAGGATTTCCTTATCAAGCGATGGTTTTTTGAGAAGTGGAGTTACCAAAGAATGTTTGAAGAGGAGAGGAAAGTTGCCAGTGGATAAGGAGAGGTTGATTATTTTTGTGATGATGGGGACAATGATAGATGCGCACTCTTTCAGTAGGGATGTAGGTATAGGGTCAAGTTCGCACTGCTTGTTTGGGAGAGATTGTAATAAATTGAGTACTTCAGACTCTGATGTTGGGTTAAAGGCAGATAGTGATGATTGAGGTGGGGAAGACGGAAGGTCGTGAGTGGAAGAGTGTGTATCTGCAGGTGAATCGATGGTAGATTTTGAGAGGAGTGATTGCAGAGAGAGACGGATAGTAGTTACTTTGCCCGAGAAGAACGAACAAAATGAGTCAGCGATTGAGGAAGATGGCAAAGAGTTTGGAAGTGGACTAGAGGAGTTCCGATGTAGAAGTTGGTTTACCGTTTTCCAGAGAAGACGAGGGTTACAAGATCTGGATTGAACTAGTGAGGAGTAAAACCTCTTCTTGGCCATTGCCAGAAGGTGATGGTATTTATTTGTAGCAGCTTTTAGAGCAGAGAGGAGTTGAGGGTCATGGGTTCGTTTGTAATTACGCTCAAGGTGTCGACGGAAAGATTTGAAGGCCTGTAGATAGGAGTTATACCAAGGGTTGTTAGAGTGAGAACCAGATTTGGTAATAGTAGGAGCGTGTTTGTCAAGGATCGTGGAGAGAGTGGTGTTGTAGGAGGACAGAAGGTCATCGAGAGACAGTATTTAATCTAGTCCCCCTCCTCTGGGGGGGAATTGGGGTTTCTGGGGGGGGAAGACATTTGAATGTCCGAAGGACGCTCGTGATGCACGTAGCACCGAGACGGGGAGGGGTATAGGGAGGGGATGCGCCCCTACCCATTAGAAACTTTTTGAATTTCCACATTGCAATGGCAGCATTTTAAGGTGTCATCTTAACAAAATAGCTGTACATTTTCAGTGACCCATTACAAAATTTTTGGATTTCCACATTGCAATGGCAGCATTTTAAGGGGTCATCTTAACAAAATAGCTGTTCTGTTTCAGTGACCCATCAGAAACTTTTTGAATTTCCACATTGCAATGCCAGCATTTTAAGGTGTCGTCTTAACAAAATAGCTGTACATTTTCAGTGACCCATTAGAAAATTTTTGGATTTCCACATTGCAATGGCAACATTTTAAGGGGTCATCTTAACAAAATAGCTGTACTGTTTCAGTGACGCATTAGAAACTTTTTGAATTTCCACATTACAATGGCAGCATTTTAAGGTGTCGTCTTAACAAAATAGCTGTCCTTTTTCAGTGACCCATTAGAATTTTTTTATTATTTCCACATTGCAATGGCAGTATTTTAAGGGGTCATCTTAACAAAATAGCTGTATTGTTTCAGTGACCCATTAGAAACTCTTTGAATTTCCCCATTAAAATGGCAGCATTTTAAGGAGTCGCCTTAATAAGATAGCTGCACTGTTTCAGTGACCCATTAGAAAATTTTTGGATTTCCACATTGCAATGGCAACATTTTAAGGGGTCATCTTAACAAGATAGCTGTACTGTTTCAGTGACCCATTAGAAACTCTTTGAATTTCCACATTACAATGGCAGCATTTTAAGGTGTCGTCTTAACAAAATAGCTGCCCTTTTTCAGTGACCCATTAGAAATTTTTTATTATTTCCACATTGCAATGGCAGCATTTTAAGGGGTCATCTTAACAAAATAGCTGTACTGTTTCAGTGACCCATTAGAAACTTTTTGAATTTCCACATTGCAATGGCAGCATTTTAAGGGGTCATCTTAACAAAATAGCTGTACTTTTTCAGTGACTTATTAGAAACTTTTTGAATTTCCACATTGCAATGGCTGCATTTTAAGGTGTCATCTTAACATGATAGTATCATATATTATAGTAGTAAAATAATGTCATTATATTCATATAATAATAAATAATATCACGATTTATTATAACACTTCATGTAAAACAATGACGAAAGCAGTAACTAAAAACCAATATCATTTCGTCAATTTTTTCTGGGGGGGGAAATGTCAATCCTGGGAGGGGAACTTTCCCCCCCCAGAGACGTCTAGATTAAACACTGATCGAGAGAGGATGGAGGATTTAGAACGAGGCCTGAAGAGGCAAGATCGTGCTTGAAGGCTTCAATGTTTATGGAGCTGATGCGGCGGAAAGAATGAGAGACGGGATCAGGACGCGGAGTAGGTAGTATGTTAAGTTGTGTGAAAATGGGGTAATGGTCAGAAGGAGTATCAAAAGAGAAAGAGATGTTTGGCGATAGCCTTGAGAGAGATGATGTGATGATGAGGTCAAGTCTGTGGTTGTGAGAGTGGGTGGGAAAGTTGACGTGTTGGACCAGATTAGTAGATGACAAGAGCGTGAGGAAGTCAGAAGCAAGTGAGTCAGATGGATTGTCAACATGTATGTTGAAATCCCCTGTGATCAAGAATTCATGAGGAGTTGTGGCAGCAATGGAGAGTAAGTTGGTAAATTCCTGTAAGAAGACAGAGTTAGGTTTAGAGTATGAGGAGGAGGAGGGAGGGCGGTAGACATTAAAGATGGTTAGGATTGAGTTCGGGAGTTTGAGAGTGATTGAAGCGCACTCAAAAGATTTGAAACAGTAGCCAGGTGAGTCAAGGACAGTGGAAGGCTCTCGGGTTAGAAATGCAATCCCTCCACCTGTGGTATTCCGGTCGGCTGTCAATTTTGAGGGACGAGGAGTGCTGTACAAGTGGCAACCAGAGGGGATACAATCTTGATATTGAGCATGAGTTGTGCCTGAATTGAACCATGTTTCGGTTAAAGCAAATAGGTCTGGAGGATGAGAGGAAAGAGACAAGTCGTTTATTTCAGCAGCGTGAGCTGCATGAAGCAGTGATCGTATATTTAGAGAACATAGTAGAAATTTGTCTTTGTCGTTGTCTTGTGTAGGAGGAGGAGAAGGAGGCGGAGGAGGTGGAAGAAGAGGAGGAGGAGAGGTAGCGGTAGACGCAGCAGCAGCAGTAGAAGGGCAGTTAGGCTGAGGAGGAGGAGCAGCAGCAGCAGCAGCAGCAGGAGTGGTAGTAGAAACAGAAGAGGGTGTAGGCGGGGGAGAATGAGAGGAGGAACACCTATTGGCTGGGCCCGGATTTGCATGTATGTCGCCAGAAAGTAGAATTAAGATGAAGAAGAAACTATTGTGAGTCCGCAAGAGCGCAACCCCGCAAGAGCTTCGATCCGCAGGTCACCAGATAAGTCCGTTCCATAATTCGTGGTCATTCTGTCCATATTATATACTCAACACAGACTGTATGTAAAATCGATCATCAAGGAGAGAGAGAGAGAGAGAGAGAGAGAGAGAGAGAGAGAGAGAGAGAGAGAGAGAGAGAGAGAGACAGACAGACAGACAGACAGACAGACAGACAGACAGACAGACAGACACAGACAGACAGACAGACAGACAGACAGACAGACAGACAGACCGGTTTGACGTGCCTGCACGCGTCGTTTTCATTGCATTCGAATTATCGAACGCCTGCGAATAATTCCTCCAATCACTCATAGGCCTACTTGTCGGAAGGCCTACGATAACATAACTCAAGAATGAATTATTGGATAAGTGTCAATGAAAGTTTCAATTCGGATGATCAAAATATGCAGAGACCTGAGCGCGTAGTAACTCGAACAGCTGTGTAGCATTATATCTAGGACTTGCTTGTTTATTTTCTCTGTGATTTCAGTCGCTCATCCATCCATTGTTGCGGCTAGAGCACGCTGTCAGCCTACGAAGCATCTCCGCGCGCATCAACATTGGGCTGTCAGTCCGCCGGTCTCACACAGTGGACAATGAACGTTGCGCCTCCACAAATCACAAATAAAATCAACACAATCTGGTTTGAAAATTACGACAACACTTAATTTCCGCATTTCACTTGCCAATGAGCAGATATTTTGAGTTTGGCGAGCACATTCCTTTGTTACAAGAGGGGATTATTTTCTTGGCGGAACGATCGCACAACGACTGTGTGCAGTGGCTGGTGTCGAGCAGTCGCTCGGACAATAATAAAATGTCGAAATGTTGGATTGTTTTAACGCGATTCTGTCTAATTTTTGTATAAAATTAACGATTTAGCGGCACAGATTTGTTGCAACGAAATTTGCGGATCAGCGATGGACTGGCGGACGATAGCGTTGATCGTTTTGTGCTTAGGCGCTTTGTCGACGTCTGGTAAGCGTTTATTTTGTTATTCGGTGCAGAGACAGACAGACAGACAATCATCGTCTTCGCTTCAGCAGACAATTGCTCTGCGTCGAGACAATGGCAGTTGCTGAGCGCACAGCAGCTGACCTCAGGGTCTTTCTGGGGCAGGATTTACCCCCAGGGTGTGGGCTAAACATGTATAGTTATATCGAGGAGGGTATGATATTGAAGAGCGAGGCAACTAGGTTGCAGGTAGCCTATTAATTTTATAGTATGTATAGCGGCAAATAGCTATTTAAAGCGAGATCATGCCATAAATTTGTGATCATGGCAGGCCTAGTCTAGTTTCAGTTTGTGAAGAAAACGTAATAAGTTTAAATCGTGGTGTTACACACACACCTTTAATACAGGGCCGGATTTAGGCATGGGCTACACAGGCTCCAGCCCATGGGCCCCCACCACTTAGCGGCCCCCACCAGTTGAAGTTTTATTTATTTTTTTATTAAGGAATGGATCATAAGTGTATTGCAACGGGATCTTAGTCTTAATCAGTGAGTGGTTTTGAACTGACCACAGTCTATCTGTACTCGTTGATACTGCTCACCAGCAGGGCTCTAAGCATGACATCCTCAACACCTGCTGTTGACAGATTATATTTCGTTTAACTCAAGCTATGATAGCCCGTTTGTGTAGACAGATACTGACACTGTCAGTGCATGCCAGAGGTATTCCCTGAACGGGGAACGGACATTTCCCCCCCTGGACATTTCCCCCCATCCGGACATTTCCCCCCGGACATTTCCCCCCTGGACGTTTCCCCCCCTACCCTAGGACATTTCCCCCCCAAACCCCCCCGTTCAACAATTTAAACCAGTATATTTTCATCAATCCAGCTCCAATTTAAGCAAGAATATTTTCATCAATCCAGCTCCAATTAAACCAGAATATTTTCATCAATTCAGCTCCTACGGTCGTTGTTTATTTATTGACAATATGTTTGTGCGTTTTAAACGCATAGCTATTTAAGTGGATTCCTTAGCATTTACTTCAAAGGAATCGTAAAAGTTTCAGATTTAATTATACAGGCCTAGGCGTAGGTCTAGAATTCAGGGTAGGACGTGTATGGTCATTTGAGGTGGTATGCACAGAAGGGGGGGAAATGTCCGGGGGGGGTAAATGTCCTAGTCGAAATCAGAGGGGGAAAGGTCCAGGGGGGGAAATGTCCAGGGGGGAAATGTCCGGGGGGGAAAATGTCCAGGGGGGAAATGTCCTACATCCTCCCTGAACTAGTCGGTATATGCAGCAAACAACGAACAGATCGAGACAGTCAGCTCCAACACCTCCCCACGAGTATCAGGTTTCCGAGTGGAAGATCCTGTCTTACACTGTAGCACTCCAGTGCTGGCTGGTATTTTGACCCTGAATGACCCAATGCCCACATCTGTAGCAGTGGACATCGACATGTTTACTGTCATTACTGCGCTCTCAATGTCTTGTAGACCCCAGTCCTATATACTCTACCTTCATAATATGCATGGGTTATAAGGTCACAGGTGGAGTTTGCAAATCAGTAGACTATTATAATATAATTTGAAGAGTTTAAAGGATTTAAACCGACAGGCATGAACCGCATTGTAAATTGGCATAAGGGCACTATATAATAGGCATATTAGACCTAGCCGACGAAAAGCTGTACTGTTGCTCTGCTCAAGGTTTGGTTATTTTTGTTATCTAATCTTGAATCATGTAGGCCCCTATAGTGATGGAGAACTCCTCAACTCTGCGAAAAAGCTTGTAGAAGTTATGGTGACGACCTCGTGAAAGCATTGCAACGAGCAGTTTCCTTATCTTGTAAAAATGCTTCAAGACGAGATTGGAAGAACCGGCCTTAATTGGCATAAATTAGTAGCAGTTCATATAGGCCCTACCAAGTAGGCTACTCGACAAATGAGTTGAAAATTCATTTTCAAATGTGCAAATTATGCTAAGAATGTATTTGGTGTTCATGATGACAAACTGCAGTGCTGATTGCTCATTTTCCAAGATGAAGATAATGAGACACATATGTGAGACATATATATATCGACATTGCAGTGTTGAGCATCTATAGAGTCATATTCCATGCCAGCTCTATTTTAATCAGTTAACTGATGACTTTGCCAATAGAAAAGGGTGCAAATACCTTAATGACCCTACTGAAATTTAGACTCAACTGTAGGCCTAACAGAGATATTTAACTGCATAAAGCCTGCTTTATTTTTGAGGTCGCACATAGGCCTATATATATGTCACAATTTTTGCTTTCTTACTTTGTTTCAGTGCATTCTTATTAAAATTTGGACAAGAAGCTGCTTAGCGTTTATCCTTTAACTTTTCATTTGAGAAATGATTTAGAAACTTTATCTCTCAGCAAATGATATTTTCAATTTGTCGATCTTCATTTATGTATTTAATAAATTATTGACCATAAAATTAAGTCAACAATTTAAACATTGCTTTTAGCACGGTTTGTCTGTAACATGTTATGACCGTAGCCCAGGGGTGTCAAAGAGCTGGCCCGCGGGCCATTTCTGGCCCGCCGACGATTTTTTTCTGGCCCGCGCAGCCTTCCCTAAATATTACAAAATTAGAGGATAAAAGTTCATTTTTTTAATTTTACACTAAATTTACAGTCAGCGCCAAATAGGCTACATGGAGGTTTTTTCTTACTGGCGTCACTTTTGCTCAGACGCACAGCTCTGTGTAGACTGTGTATCCATGGTTTCCAATTGGTTCAAGGTTGTCTGTTAACAAAGGTATCACGACAACTGGTCTACAGACAATTCGTCTAACGACAACTGGTCTACTATAACAGACAACTGGGCCAGCGCTTGAGAAATGGAAGCTGATACAGGCTGGATGAGAGTTTTTACAGGTGAGATGGAGTTTGGATTTCTGAAAAAACGCAAGAGAAATTAAATCTGGATGAAGGTTCGTTTACAAGTGAAATAGAAGCTGGATTGACGAAAATAACGCATGAGAAATAAAAGCTGGATGAAGGTATTTCTAGATCTGAAATGGAAGCTGGATTGTTGAAAAACGCGTAATGGAGGCTGGGTGAGGGTATCTTTATATCTGAAATAGAAGCTTTATTGACGAAAATAACGAGCAGAGAAATAGAAGGTATTTTTTTATTCTGAAGTAGACGCTGGATGCATGCTGAAATACATGAATGAAAATCATCAATCCAGCTTCCATTTAAGCTAGAAAACCATTTAACATTTTTTCATAAATCCAGCTTCTATTTCACCAATACTATTCGTCTGTAGACCAGTTGTCGTTAGACGAATTGTCTGGGGACCACTTATCGTTAGACGAGTTGTCTGTAGACCAATTATTGTCGTGGGACCGTTAATAAAATTTTGAAAATTACGAAACACTTATAATATTTAAAAATATTGTCAAAATTTAATAAGAAGCGAAAATTGGACATTGTATCAAGATCTTTTCGCGATATTTGGATGTATCTCTTTGTTGAATACAGCAGTTACCCAGTATGTTTAATTTGTCAGGCAAAGGCTAACGTTGTGAAGGAATACAGCCTCTGTAGACATTATGATACGAAGCATGGTGATATTTATAGTGGGGTCCTAGACCAGAGTAATAAAGATAAGATTGAAGATTTGAAGAAGAACTTGGCCAAGCAGGAGAAGGTTTTCAAGACAATCATTCACCAATCAGTGTATGCTGTAGTAGCAAGCTGTGCAGTTTCTCACATGGTTGCCACAGCTATGAAGCCTTTTGACGAGGGAGATTTTGTAAAAGATTGCTTGTTGAAGGCCTCGGAAATTGTGTGCCCGGATAAAAAGCACTGTTTTGCTAATAATAAGTTTATCACATATTTGACTGCTTGTATGCTAAAAAATGCACCATTTGAGATTTACTTATAGGCCTACAAAACTTTTCTGGGACCTGACTGACCAAGCCCAGAGCTCTCTCAGATCACTGCTCAATTTTGCTCAGGAGCTTCGACACCCTGGCCCGCCACATGTTGGAAAATGTTCACTTTGGCCCGCCACTAAAAAAGGTTTGACACCCCAGCCGTAGCCTATACGTGTGTCAATACGTTTGTTCCTGTCCTATACTGTGCATCGAAAACAACATAATCAGTTGCACAAGGGCCCCACCATAACGGGCGCCCATGGGCCCCCACCACCCTAAATCCGGCCCTGCTTTAATATATTCAACACTTGTCCATCAATGTAAATTTCAGTACCCTATCGACATTCATAAACCAGTAGGCTATTAGGCTAAGTAAAACAGGGCCTAAAGTGTGGCTGGACGGTCATGGACGGCGTCAATGCACTTATTTTAGAATCTGAGCGCCGTCCTGCCACTTATTGGCCAGCACAGCTGGAAAGGTAAAGGGTGTCCAGGCACTTGTTTTCCCACACTTTAAGCACTGAAGTAAACCAATAGGTTGGACCAACAATTATGAAGCAGAACTGCTTAGCAGAACGTGCATAGAACTTCTCTTAAATGGCACGGACCCTCCTCCCTCTGTTTAAATATTTTACAACATTCAGCCCCACTGTTACCTTCACCAAACTTTGCCCTTGTTTCTATGGTCTATGACAGCCTGACAGGCTTAACCTTAAATGAGAAGTTGCACTTCCAGGCTTGAAAGGATCTTTCAAAGTAAGAGCACAGTTAGAGCTTTAAAATTCACCTCAACCATAGGATGATTATGCGACCCATCTACATCTTGAAAGTCTTTGGTACTGATCTTTGGTCCTCTCTCGGACCGTCATCATGGAGCACTGTTGTCCAGTGTTTTTCAAGTCATGCTCTTCTCAACTGGATGTACATAGGAATCGAATGAAATAATACTTAAATTCAAAATCTACTTCACAGACTTCCAACATATAAATTCTTCTGAAAACATGGAAATTAACTGGACTGAGTGTCCAGACTCATTTATTCATTACTCCATTAAATGTATTAACTATATTTCATTTTATTGTACCATGTCTGTAAACCAAGATGCGGTTAGCAGTTGGTGAATTAAAGAATATTCTTATCTTATCTTATTTGTGTCCTTTTCTGCATAAGTTTCGCTGCTGGTGGACACTGTGCATGGAAGCTAATTTATTATAGTCATAAATTTATATCTTGGGTCTTGCTTTATGCCTGTATTTAGCATTTTTAATCACTTGGTATATATCATTATATTTGTTAAATTTAGCTTATATTACTTTTGTGCATGTCAAGTGTAAATTAAATGTAAATTACTTTGCGTTGTTCCTAAACATCCTAAAATAATCTGAAATCATCCTTT
Organism: Lumbricus terrestris; assembly: GCA_949752735.1. Classification (NCBI taxonomy): domain Eukaryota; kingdom Metazoa; phylum Annelida; class Clitellata; order Crassiclitellata; family Lumbricidae; genus Lumbricus; species Lumbricus terrestris. Next base: position 17,853,468 of record OX457040.1, on the reverse strand, counting down.
GCAGGTCTTTTGAATTGTATTATAGGTCAAGGTAATTTGGAGAATTATATAGCAGCCTAATATTCTGTTTTCCCACCTAATTACTTTTTCTATGTGCCATCAATGATTAAACTTTGATTTTTTTGCAGTTAACAAAAAACCTACAAAATGACAGGAAATGCACATGTCTCACTTTTTTGCAGAATTTCATTAATACTAGAAGTAGCTTATGTCCCAGATATATCTTTAAGTCTTGCCTCTTTTCTACGCATCTGTTATCAGTTTGTCACTGTCCTGTTGTGGTGCCACCGTGAACTTGGTACTGTTTCCAATAATGTTTCTGTCCTCACTTGAAAATTTAAATTCGTTCCACTTATTAAAGACTCAACTGTGTACAGTGTACACCGTGGGTGTTTTGGCTGGTTAATCTGCCATGGCACCTATGCATATCTCGGATTACAGGCAGTTCCACTTTCAGCGATACTTACTATCATGGGTATTCAATTTAAGACTCTTTGATCTTTCTTTGCTGGTGCTGCTTGTAGGTTAGTGGGAGTTGTTTAGTCATGTAGGCATGTATCTCTTAGGTGGCAGATTCTGTTCTTTACTGCTCTGTTGCCTGGTTGTGTACAAACACACTTTGTCTGGTTAAAGTGGCTCTGTTGTGATTTGGTTCATGTCTGTTGGGCTTGAGATGTAACCAGAAGCTATAAAGTCGATGCTATAGGAGTCTGTGTTGCAATGGGATGAGATTTTTGTGGCTACCTTTAGCAATGCTTTTGCTATGATAGGACTGAATGATGTGTGTGCCATAAAGAAAATCATTGGTAAAATGTGGCTACATGTTTATAGTATATACGTGTGTTACTGGATAAATAAATATAATTTGTATTACCGGTATATTATATTTATTTTAATAATTGTATGGCTGTAGATATTAATCATATTATAGTTGATAATTTATATAATAGTATAGACATGCTCTGCATTCAAGATGGAATTGTAGTTTAAATTGGGTCCAATGAAGACTGAAATGTTAGGCAAATCGTACAAAACTTTTGTAAGGCTCTTAATATTTTCTGATTCAAGTGCCAACGGTAACTATGACAGTGTGAGTAGTGTTATCATAAATTAAATTCTGTCCTGTATACACCGTTTAAACTCTGGCTTCAGTGGAGGGTATTTTATGATAGCACTTTGCAGAAATGTCTGCTTGCAAGATGTGACATTTGATTAGTTTAAATATGATATATTATTGTGTTGTCTTTACTGCCTGCAGTTATTACAAATTCACACCTTTATGTAGCTCATACACTACAATGTGTGACTACATAGATACTCTTTCCTTCTGGTAATCTCAAGATTTTGTGCCACTCTCTCTGAGACTTGATCTTTAGGTCTGTTCACTGCTTCAGAACATAGATATCATAGAGTAGGCCTATTATTATTACTCTGTTGTGGCTAGAACATTTACTGGATGCACTGTGATGTGTTGTAGCACATTAATTTTAAGCTGAAGCTAGTTCTATTTTAATTGCTTCATGATGATGATGGTGCTCTGCCCGAAGGCAGGTTCATTGGCTTAACGCCCCTGGGGATGAGATGAGTGAGGTGGTTTCCCGTTGCCTTCCTCACAGACAATGATGGGTAAGCAACTTGCCCAAGGTCGCTCCGCAGGAGCTTGCGCCCCTGCGTCCCACACGTGCTAGCCCGAGATATCTAAATCTCTGAATGTCAACTCCCAGCCCGGGGCTTGAACCGCAGTCCGTTGCAACCAACAGACAAATGCAGCGCGCGCTTACCGGTGTAGCTAACTAGGCCAGTGCTTATTGCTTCATAAGGTCCAAATAATATCTTGTTACACAACAGGATATTAACTGTCCTAAATCTTAGCAGGCATCAGACATTTCTGATATTAGTGCATGAAATCGTCCAAATGAAATTGACCTTTTGTTACCCTAATCTTGAAAATAGTATATTGCACATTTCTATGTGGACTTATTTTGGTTTTTTATCATAGCAGATATTACTAACGCCTGTTTCTCTTAATTGTTCAAGACTTCTTAGAACTTTGTGTATGTAGGCTATATCTTTACTGGGGGTAGACCTATGTATTTGTTGGATGCTATTTTATGTAGCGAGACTCTTGCCTGCTTAATATCTCACCTCATTACTGTGGATTAAATTTTCATTCCTTATTTCTGATGAATGCATTTTCAATTTCTCTGATGATTTTTATCTACTGACATACATCACTACTACTTGTATTGGTCAGGTGCATTTTCATATGCGATCGTTGGTTCCGGTAATTTTTGTGGGCATTACTAGAGATATCCAGTTTTCTGCTCATGTATACCAAACAACCCATGCCTTGAAACATTAAATAATATGATATTGAGGGCATCTGTCTTTTGTGCATGAACAGACAACATTTTATTACTTCTCTCCTCGTAGGCTAAACCTTTTATTTGCCACAGGTGCGAATTTGCAACATTGAATCTTTCCTTGTGTGCTGTATACCCAGGCCGAAATTTGCAGGTTTGCAGTTGTGTTCACTTTAACAGTTAGAAGTTTGGGAACAGGTTTTCAGTGTGTGCAAGTAAGTTAACCATTAACTAGGACAATAAACAGCCTGAAATTTTCCCACTGGTTACATATACACCACATGTAGAATAGCTGCAGGGATATAACACATGAATTTTGTATTGTTTCGTAATCGGTGTTTTTTTTACTACAGTGGTGAATAAAGATAATAAAAACTTGGCGTTTGATTCTGAGTAAATTCAGAGCTGGATGAAGAGTTGATATAGAAGGAATTTGGTCTTTTTGGCTTGCAGTATACTGTAATGAGCTTGCAGTATACTGCAAGCCAAAAAGCCAAATTATACAGAAAAACTGATGAGCTAATTAATATGGCTTATCAAATTATACAGAAAATTTATACCAGAAGTGATGCCAGGTGATGCTACAGCAGCTGAGCTGATTGTCATCAGCTGCTTGGTATTGAAAGGCTGGCTGAGAAATTTTTCTGGCTTGCGTGCACTGGGAGCACCTCTGAAAGGCTCTTGCTGCAAGCAGTGCTTTATAAGTGGTAATATACATTTAGAATACAATAAAATGGATGAGCCTGCTGGTCAATACAATAGATTTCCTGTCTTCTCTTTTTCTTTGTTTTCGTAGTTTTACTAATATTAAACGAGAAACCCTTTTCAGATTGCTCTTGAACCTATTTGTCATGCTAAGTTAATAAATGAGTAGCAATGAGCCCTTCGGCATCAGGCTATAGTAGCTATACCAAGCTGTGATCAAGGCAGAGATGCACAGATTTATCATGTCTTCTGTTCTGTAGAATTGTAGAAACACAAGTCCTGCAGACCTGCAGTGTAGTTAATGGAAGACATAAATTTACATTCATGCATGAGTGTCTGTCAAGTTGAGATCTGTTATCCAAGTATCCAACACAAAAACTAGAGATAATTTTGAAGTCTCTACTTATGCCATATGTTTGGGCTTTGCCCATGCAAAGCATAACTGTATGTGAAGTTCACAATTGAACCTTTCTACATTTATTGATGGGGTGCGGTGGTGTAGTGGGTATGTTCGTTGCCTTGCAGCCGGAGGGTTGCAGGTTCGAATCCACTTCAAGCCGCAGCATAGGGACCTTTACTCGCAATTGCTCAGTGCTTTGGTTTGAAACTTCGACTCAGTGTACGCGCTGTATTCAGGAGCGCTTCTGAGTAGACATCTTGAAGGGGTGCTATAACAAGTGCACATACATACATGCATGTATGCATATTATCAAATATTTTTTGCCTGTCCCAAGACAGTTAAAAAACAATTTGAAATTTATGTCATGAGATCTCTTGTCAGGTGAAATGTGATTGAAGCTTGTCATCTTTCCAGCCTCTCCATCCATCCATCCATCCATCCATCCATCCATCCATCATCCATCCATTTGATTTCATTGTGTAATATTTTCTTGCCACCACTTTGGTCATTCAAATGGGAGTCATCACAGAAATATTGCCTTCGTGGCCAAGTAACTTCATAGAGTTGATTCTTGACTACTCGTTTATTATATTATTGGTCGTGAATTTATATAAGTACTACCGATGTTGTGTACTGAATTTTGGAACAAGTACTGACACATTTAGAAACATTGATTTATATTTGAAACCAGCAATGGCTGAGACAGGTGTCTGGATTCTTGAATATTTGGCCTAATGGTAACACTCGAAAAATGCACTATATTAGTTTCATATATTTTTTTAAATAATATGTTTATTAGTAGAAATATTTTAAAACATCAGCAGAATGTAGAAAGACAAATTCACAAAACACACATGCAAGACTATCACCTTTTTGCTTGTCATATCTAAACAATAAAAAATCTTCTTGAGAATTGACATAGGCTATCACCTTTTTGCTTGCCATAATTTTCTGAACAATACAAATTTCTACAACAAATAGGGCCCCCAGAAATTTGCGCCAAAAAATTGAAAAAATTGCGCGCCAAAAACGGTAAATTTGCGCAAATTTTACGCAAGTTACAAAATCAAAATGTTCGTTATTTTTTCATTGAATCAGTGTACCAAAGTATCTAACAGTGTTGTGTCATTTAGTGTAAAGCTTTGGCGTTCTAGAAATTAGACAATCAAGCCAAATATGCAGTTATAAAGTTCCTATAACCATAAGATTAATGTATTCAGACGATCGCAAATAATTTTAATTTTGCAAAATTTACGCCCAACGAAATCTACGCTCATTACAAATGTAACTTCAAAATAGTATTATATAGTCTATGCATATATTATAATGAATCACCAAGTTACACAACGTGCTGAGTACTTGCTTTCCGTCTTTGTGTGCACACCTGACGCCTATAGATTAAATGCATTCGTTCTGTCTTAAGCCGATACAGCACACGACGCTGCTGTGTGATCGCTTTGAGAAACTTCATCTAACACATTTTATTGTGTGGCCGTGAAGTTCTGGAATTGTTTATACTATAAGTTTGTGCGTTACTACAAAAAATATCGATCTTTAACTAAAAATTCATCTATAATTTCACCCCATTCGGCGGCCGCCATTTTGATTATCGCACATCGGGCGTCGTTGTTATGTTGAACTGTCATGGGCCGCATTGATTTTAAGTCAATCAAAGTCCAATTTATATAAATTAGCAAGATTTTGTCAAAATTTGCGCTAAAATCGCGCGGATTGCGAATTTTTGCGCAGTTGCCCTAAAACTGAAATTTTGCGCAAAATTTGCGCTGCGCAAGATCGCGAATTTCTGGGGGCCCTAAACAAATGGCATTTATAAGCTTAGTTAAAAATTATTTTCTGAAATATGTTGTGTTTCCAATGAACTCCAGCTTCTGTGGTTGATGAAATAAAATGTGACACAGGGGCTCAAAACCCGTCACATGTCGGGTTTGACCTTTTGATTTAGTCATATGCTACAATGACCATGCTCTAAAATGCTTTTAACACAATGAAATTATCTTTTTTCTAACAAAAGTTGTGCTCGTTTGTTTCTTTCATCAGTTTATAGTGAAAAAATAAAATAAAAAGTTACTGAATATTCGTGTTATCCAAGTCTACTGAATCCACTAAGTTATTATTCAGAAATTTTTCTGGGCATTAGAGGCATATATTCTGAAACAGATAACCCAAACGACATCAAAATCGGTTCACTACTTCGCAAATTAGGGCGAATTCACAGTCATATACTGAATTGAAGAATAAACTGCATTCTTTACCCCTCTCGTCTATTTCGGCGTCTAGCGCAATATCTAGGAAGCGACAAACGACGGGTTTCGAACCCCTGCGTCACAAATGTTTTCGACAACAGGGACTAAAAGAACCAAATCCTAAATGATACTGGCCAAACGAAAACACACTGGGCTAAAATGCATTGCATGCAAAGGGTTGATTTTAGCAGAGCTTTGCTGTATCGTAAATTGTTGGTTAGTGTATAAGGGCATGTGTGTGTGTACGTGTGTGTACGTGTGTGTGCGTGTGTGACCCACTGGCTAACTGCAGTGCCTGGATGTGAGCAGCCAACAGTGACTCAATGGAGGAAGATTGCTGGACTTGATGCCACGGAGTCTACCATCAGAGATAACTGGCATGGCAGTCTATACCCTACTTTCATACATAGACTTCTGCTCAATAGCATTCACTTTGATGATCCCATGAATGTGTCTTTCATGCTGTTGGCTGTGCATTGTCCGGAACTTCACAACCAGATACTACTACTACCGGTACATAACATTTTGCAACTCTGTAGTGTAGAATGGATGGATATTAAGAGCCATGCACATTGGACATCATCTTCTGCCTCTCAGTGCTACCAGCCAGTGATAATGCTGATAATATGGTCTGGCAGTAGTACTCTCAAAATGAAGGACATGCAGGATCATTATCCAGGCACTATAGCCAGTCCTGTCAATGTTACTTGCTCAAAACTCCCTCCATGTATTCTGCGAAAGCCGGAGTTTTTATGCTGAATCGACGTTTTAATCTACACAGTGGACTGGATGGATGACTTTAATATGCAAGCTGTTACGTAGGTTTCCATTCAATCTGCTGAAGTGCAAAGATTTGGTTGAGATTTCTGCCCTGCATGCAGCCCTTGGCTACTCAGCTGTGATGATTGTAGTCACCCTACACTGTTGGTGGGAGGATGAGATGGTGAGGGAGAGGACTGGTCCCCTGTGCTCCTCATATGCCAAAGCTAAGAAAATTAAGTTGCTAACATTTCGTACCCATTGCTGCCTCACAGATATAGCTTAAGTGACTGCTCTTCTGAATCTGTATTATATTATTTAAATCATTTACTGTTAAGTTAGTGTGTACACTGTAAAGTACACTAAACAGCTTTAGCAACTGGCTTCATCTCAGGTGCTGTGTTTGTTGGAAAATGACTTTATCGGGTGCAAGAACTGGATAGCTTAGCCTATTCCCAAGAAATAGGGCACATTAGAGTAGATATATCAGTAGCTATCATTAAGGGATGATACATATTAAACTGCCCTGAACGAGTCATTCAGCTGATATCAGATGAATTTTTTCTTACTTACTTTCTCTGTATACTACAGGAAGCATTTGAAGAAAAAAACTCATTAACCAGTGTTAGAAGATTGCTTGGAAAGTGAGAACAGGTGGCCTCTAAGCTAAACTTTGTGTTTGATTGATGGACTAGTGTAAGGTGTTGAGGTGAGGCTGGGTACTTGACAGTTGAGTGTAATTTATGATCAAACTCAGCTCTCAGCTGTGTCTGCTGTCAAGTGTCTAGACAGCCTGCCAACTCTGCTGCTGAACGGCCTGCTCATCCCATAGATTGAATGGCCCAGTCATCACCCCATTTGTTGAATACAGTTGGTTGCTGTTGTTGTGGTTAAGCATTTCCAATTGCAGCCCCACTGATTGATGTTAATGCTCTAAATTGCCCACTTCCGGACTTCTGTTATGAGGTGTATTTGTTGCCTTGGTGATCGCTTGTAGATTGACATGCCCCTAAACTTCATGAATTATTTGGTCCTCTGATGACTTAAGAGCTAACTGGAAACATGGTTAAATTTATTTGGATGTTGTTCAGCCTTATATGCAGGATTTATATAGCACTTGTATGCTAATCCTATCGCAAGCATTTCAATGCCTCTGTCATTGTGTACCTGACCATTTGTGTCATTCATTCTGGAACTACTTGACAGTATTGGAATCGTGGTTATTTTAAAGCTAAAAATGATTAAAAAGTAAGAAAAGGGTAATAAAGCAGAGCTTATGAGAAATGATGTTATAGTTTACAAGAACATTACAACACAGTTTTTTGTTGATGTGTGTTTGTAAATGCATAGCTTTCCTTGGCTGCAAGAGTGCAAGATGGTACAGTTATTGTTAATTTATTCATTAATTGATTCGTTCAGGGCAGTTATGTATCTATGTATCATCCCTTAATGATAGCTACTGATAGCTACTCTAATGTGCCATGTTTCTTCGGGCATAGGCCAGGCTATCCAGTTCGAGCAAAGGTATTTTCCCACTGCTTATGCTCAGCAAAAGTTATGGTAAAAATGCTCTATAGATAATTTATATAAATGCTGAGCCCATAGAAAAATCCTCAGAAGCTGGTCTGGAGGTGTAGGATTTCTACGACTCAGTCGCGAATGTGACCACCATGTTATCCAGTGACAGGATCATTTTTTATGTTGCAATTCATTTTGCTGGCTGATGAAGGATTCAAGGCTGGGTGAGAGTCTGAGTTGGCATTATTGGATGGTGTGAGTATGTCCAGTCACCACTCCATGCAATAACCTTGCTTGATTTGTCTTAAGTTCTAATCATTTCATTATTAGATGGTGTGAGGATGGCTGCTATATAGCTTCTATAGCTGCTGATGTTTTGTTCATGATTTACATTGTGTTTGCTCTTTTGTCAGTGTCGTCTTTATTGTTTATTGATTATTCACATTCATTGATCTCTTTGAATAAACAAATTTGAATTGACTGCAAGCATTCATATGATTTATTTTTGTTCCTGATCTTGTTCCGACAACTTTGAATCTTCAAGTGCGGTCATGGCAACAGGAGATGATGCTGAAAGATGTTGAAAGACCTTTGTAGAAATGCTTGGAAATGTTGTCCTTAGGCTGAATCCTATAATCGTCTGACTGAACAGACATTTTAGATTAATCTTCCAACATGCCAAGGCATTCCTCCCCAACCGGAAAATGATGGAGGTTGGAATGGACACCAAGTTGCTAGGCTATTCCATAGAAACCCCCCCCCCGAGCACTATTGATATATCTGATATCTGTCTGCAGGAGAATACTAGGCAGCCATCTTGACCCATTGACCTTGGAGTTGAAGTATCATGTGCTATAAAAATTCATTGACTAATTGATGTGGATTAGTATTTAAATAGGAATAAGATTTACATAACGTAGACCTTTTTATGTTATTACGGTGGCAGAAGTTTTAGGCTGATGCACTCTTCACATATTTCTGCACTGCCTCAATGCAGTGCATAATCAATCAATCAATCAATCGTAATTTATATAGTGCCCCTTCAAGGTACCTACTCAGAGGCACTCCAGGCCGAGATCAAGCAAAAAAACAGTCTTCAACAGTTTGTGAAATTGAGAACAGCTTGGGAGGTGTCGCATAGTCAAGGGACGTCCATTCCAGGTTGTTGGACCAACCACAGAGAATGAACGCCTCTGCATTGTTGCAGAGCGAGCGAAAGGAACCATTAAGTCACCATGGACAGCAGAATAATAAATACTTTGAAAGGCATTTGGCTGATTGCGTTGTACAGCCAAACACTCAAGAGCTGTGTTTGGTTGTTGGGTTGGTATTAAAAGAGACAAGTGCACGTCCCTGTGTGATGTGGATTTGATGTGTAAAGGAACTGGACCCGGTTTTTTGCCTCACTGATTTGTCATTCATGATTAAATGCACTTTCAATGGATACAGTGGTTCTTTTCAGTTGGCAGAGGGGGAGACGAGACAATGTGCAGTTTACAATTTTGGTTACATGCAGAAGTTTTGTCTGTTGAAGAGTGGTGTGACAGTCTATGCTATATAGCTTGTTAGAGTTTTGGGTACAATGTTGAAATGTGTAGGACAAAGTGAAATAGAGAAGAAATTGTCGTATCTCTTTGTAGAATTTTTTTATCTATGGCAGCGAGATGGCAGAATATAGTGCCATGCTGTCATGAAGATGAGAAGGATGTAACCGCTAGCCCCATAGGGTTGACTCAGGTTTTGACTCCTAAAAGGTGAAAGAATAGAACACCTGTTAATATTGTAAGATCAAAATTGCATATTATTATTTTGCTTTAAAGCATCTTCTGCTCATGAGTGTGTTCCATTTTATCTTGTTCATTGATCTGTTTCTTCCCTCTATCTCCTTTTGAGGTTCATCTTTGCTCATCCACATTGTTCATGCATGCACATTTGATGCACATTGAGGTGCAGCCACACTTGGACATTGGATGCATGTTGAGGCTCATCCCATCAAGTTATATGTCTGTCATTGGGTGAGGTCCATTTCCTTTTCAATTTTTTCTTTGAAGAAAGTGTTCTTTTATTTTAGATTATTTTGCATATAATGGATTGAAGGAGTTCATCGCTGCTGGCATTCATTACTTCCCATTCTTGTTTACCAATGGTGCTTTCCATGTATCATATTCATGGGAGAGCTATATACATCCAACTGGAGTCGTGTTATTGAAATGCTTGTTGATTGGATTTTTCCCATGTCCTCTCTGTTGGATGGGGCAAGTGTCCTATATTATATATAATCACAATATTTGTTGATGCTTTTGCCAAAGTTCAGTTCCAAAGTACAAAAAAGGTACAACAGAACAATGGGTGAAAAGTCATCATTGACAATAATTGTGCTAAATTGGAAAACATAAATTATAAAATGCAACTTGTCTGCATTTTTTCTGCAAGACAAGATGAAACATTTTTCAAGAGACCAAGTGCTAAGTGACATTATACCCAATGGTAAAATAAAGTACTTGCTCTCTAATGTTCCAATACATTATGCTAAAGCTATGGAATTGCCCAGGATACGAACAAGATACATAAATATGATTTGGCATCGAGAAAGGGAAACAGGTGCCTGCAAATAGCTGTTGACTCTGGAATGGCTAATCTGCCACTGGAGATTTTGTGCTTGTTTGCTTTCTGTATTGTATGCATTGCATACCATCATGTTTTATGGCGAATCAAGTGCTCATGCTTATGATCTATTGGGCTTTACTGTTTTGTCCTACTTCAAATTTTTTTATCAAGGGCAGCGAGATGGCAGAATAGTGCAATGCTGTCATGAAGATGAGAAGGATGTAACCGCTAGCCCCATAGGGTTGACTCAGCTTTTGACTCCTTAGGGGTATCTGTAAATTGAGTGGGCTGCCACATGGTTAAATTCAACTTGTGTTAAAATTGCTATATCCTGTTACTTTAAATCAGGGGTCTCAAACTCAAGTCAGCATGTGGGCCACATTTGGAAATTTTAATGACTCGCGGGCCGCAACATAAAAATATTCTCGTGCACGTGAAACTATATAATTAGCTATGTGTCATTGCAGCATACAATACTGTAAAGATAATATGACCCTGTAAAATTCACATAATATTATATCAAGTGTAACTATAATGGTACTTTTTAAAAAAATTGAAAAAAACATTCTATTCTAATTATCGAAAAATGCATTGGCGCTATAATTGAAGAAATTATGCAGTAATCAAAATTTTAAATGACTCTGTTTTTTTAAGTATCCTAAGCAATGTTCAGAGTAATTCAACTCAAATCTAGTTAGGCCAAGAGACTCTGAGTGTTCTTAAGTGTTCTAAATGTTCTAAGTCCTCTAAACCAAAAATAACCAAAATTATAGGAATAAACATAGGGCCTATCTGTTAGTGTCATTGTTCAAAACCAAGCAAATGGAAGTTAATTTGCAAAAATAAACACACGCGGAAGTGACATTTTTCAACTTCTCATCATCTGGGGAGATACAATTATTACGGAGATACTCTATTTTGCGACACCGGCATAAAACTTCGCTGTTGCATACTTCTGCTTCGGCGTTGCATCGCACTGAAGGTCCACTAATTCCATCTGCATATATGCCTATATCTGCTGTTGGGGACTCAATGTCCACAGCAAAAGGAGTAGAAAGCAGTTTAAACATTGGTTCAAATTGTAAAGAAACTGCAAAATTCTTTTAAGACCGATTTCTAATTTTTAAGAATCAAAAACCAGGATGCTGTTCGCGGGCCGCATTAAATCATATCATGTAGTCTTACTGTGTCAATGGCAAGGAAAGAAATTTTGTAGGTTTCCAGTTTGGTTTAATCATTTTACAATGGACATGAGTGCAGAGCGGGAAAAGTTATGTGTTGTTTCTACATGGTGATATTTATTTGGGGGCTTGAACCTTTGAATCTGTAACTCCCTCACCCCCTCCCCCCAAAATATATATGCCAGTGTACTCAATACTCGAGTACTTGTCAATTTGAATTAACAAATGAGTATTATCATCATCATCATGACCATAATCATCAGGCAGGTGCATATGTCGAATTACACATTCCTCTTCTTCAGCTTCCTGTATCCAATCCATACATGACATCATCCAGTTAGCAGTATCTGGCAAGGTCTTTATTTCCTTCACTTGCCTCTGTTGTTCCCTCTATGATAGTGTTTAGAAGGCATAAGGAATTTATTGGTATTTTGAAAATGTATTGTACTTCTCCAGCTGATGTGCACAGTTGCACGTGCACGCATCCTGCTTTCTAGACTCTCCTTGTAATGTCCTGTATTTTAACAAATTGAAACCAAACTAACATTTCATGTTCAGATTGTGACTATGTTTCAGAGTTTTAATTCTTGGGCTTGCATGGTCTGTGACTCTGCATGTGTACTGGAGATTCTTTAATTCATTCAAGTGTTTGTATTGCAGCTCTTTAAGGCAGCTAATCAGAGGTGAATGGCTTGGTCAATGGTTACGTTAATGACTTGGTACCCTTTGAAATGTGCACAAGTTGTGAAGGATCTCAGAGCCGATACATTCTTTGAAAAAATAATTCAGAATATATAAGACCTGATTATAATGCCACCTTCTTCCTTGTATTGTGTAAGTTTAAATATATTGTTCACAGAGGTAGCTTGTGGGGCGCGTAACTGCATGTGAAGTTCACAATTGAACCTTTCTACATTTATTGATGGGATGCGGTGGTGTAGCGGGTATGTTCGTTGCCTTGCAGCCGGAGGGTTGCAGGTTTGAATCCACGTCATTTGCCACGTAGGGACCTTGGGCAAGTCCTTCACTCACAATTGCTCAGTGCTTCGGCGTGAAACTCTGATGCAGTGCCACTCTGTAGTCGGGAGCGCCTCTAAGTAGATAGCTTGATGGGTGCTATGACAAGTGCACATACAAACAAACAAACACAGTGTCGAGTTTGCAGCATGCACTTTGAAGGTTGGAACAGCCATGTTGATATAAATTTGGGCAAAATGTTTCCAATTTCCAAAGACCAGGGGACACAGTTAAATCACGTGGGAAAGTCTGTGCTATCTGAAATTACCATGATCTGGTTTACTGGTTGTCTGTATACATGATGCTATACATCATGTGCAACAAATACCGGCAGAAGAAATGGGAAATCAGCAAAATATGGATCATGCTCTAAATTGAAGGATTGTGCATTGGCTGTTCAGGCTTTGCCTGTGTGACACTGTCTCCAACTGCATACTGAACAGTAAACTGTGTTTATGGCACAGCTGTTGCATTTATCATCATGTGTACCAGTTCTATAAATAAATCTGACAGTGCGAGAAGTGCAACATTGTATAGGGTAAATTTTAAAAACATGAGGTTTGGTAATCAGTGTTATTTGTGTAGTCTCCTTTCCCTTCCCCGTGACTCTTCTGGCTCTTTCTACGGTCTTCTCAAGACCTTTCTTTTTGACCAGGCCTGGGTTGGGAGCGCCTCTGAGTAGAGATCTTGAAGGGGCGCTATATAAATTTATGTGATTGATTGATTGATTGATTGATAGTCCTTTTTTAAAAATGGTGCTGAGGAGAATAATTGTATGTATTATTTCACTTGTGTTTGGGATGTAAATCTTTTAGTCCGACCATAAATGATTGAACATCAGAGTATGCCTAAGCATGGAGTTTTCTACAGATGATAGATTGTTAATCTCTTGATGCATTTGATTAAGTCTGGATATTGCAACCCTGAAGTTGGCCTATAAAATACCAGCACTTGTTGAGCCACATGTGCTGTGTCTTCTTTTATCAAGAAAATAAACCAGGCTGAACGGAACTGGATCAAGGATTGATTAAACTTCTAGTGTAGTGAATATTTAGAGCATTGATCATTCTTCTTATTGTACTGGGCTGGTATGCACAGGGCACGGCATAAGGTAATCACATATAGTGCCTAAACTCGACTTAGCAATTCCCGATATAGCCATTGGAATGTATCCATATGCACGAGAAAAAATAGCAACGAGAATAACTAATCTACACATTCCTTGAACCCGACGATGCATGACGCTTGCTCTTCCCCCAATTCAATAGATCGTTGGCAGCGTGGGGTAAACAGAATCAGACCTAGAGCGGCCCGTAGGGAAATATCGGACGGCTGCCTATTGTTCGCGCTGTCCAGCGAAAGTCGGCCGTCTATTGTTCACAATGGGAGTAGCCGGCTTAAACCTACCTCGAAGTTGGAATAACGTTATACCTAGTTTAATTCGCTAATCTCAAGCCGTGCATACGGAAATAACCCAGTATTCCTGTATAGGCCAGATTTAAGCCAAATATACGAGTTATGCGCTCATGTGCATACGGGCCCAGATTGTCGCCTGTATTCTGGTGGCTGAAGGCAGTTGCACCTTTAGCCATTTGGGCTTCTGTTTACAGCTGTGCAATTGATTGACAGCTGTGCAATTGATTGACAGCTGTGCAATTCATTGCCGTATAGAAGGAATGGTTTCCTCTGCAGTTTCCAGGCATTGACAAATTGTCTTGCTTGCTTTTCATATGCCTCCTCTCACTGTGATCATTAATTCGGTCAATCAATAAGATTCACTTGCTCCAGACTGTGTGCTCTCCAGCTTCCTTCAATAGTGATTGGAATCCATACAACGAATGAAAATATTACACATGTCATCCTGAGCAAGAGCGTGCTGTGTGAGAAGAAATATTGTTACTGTCACATGTATAAATGAGCCTGGGAATAAAAATAATCATGACTATAATAACACAGATGATTTGGATTAATGAGCCTTAGATGGTTGGCTTTCTGATTACATTGTACTGTACGTATACAGCGATTGACCGAAACACATGTTTACGCATGAAGTTGATATGTTTGGAGATCATTCTTTCGTACCCATCGTCGCCAGAGGTTTGGCATCAGGAACTGATGGAGTCCTGCTGCTGCTGCTGTTGCTGATGATGGTGGTGGTGGTGGTGGTGACGATGACGACAACGACGATGATATGTTTGGACTTTATCCTAAAACGTTTCCATTCTCTAGTTTGTGCCTTTGAGCCCTGTAGTCAATACAGACGTTGTGAAATGCTTGATTGTGTTGCATGTCTTCCTATTTCATTTCTCCAGAAACCACGGCTTTTAAAACTTATTTACTGACCAATGCACTTTATAAATATGCTAATCTCTTACCTTATACTAATAATAATAATAATAATAATAATAATAATAATAACAGTGACGATTTCTATGGCACCGTAACACAGCCATGCCATTACAAGGGCGCCTCACATACTAAACTAAACTGACTTGTACCTTAAAAGCATCTTACCAGTTAGATTCGAAGATGGAGAGCAACCTTGTGCTCATTCATTTTATGTCTTTGGCTGTTATTGCCATACGAAATGTCCATATACGAAATGTCCATTTCATCAGCAAGCTTTCATTGCACAGATCGCGTCATCTTGTGCATCACACAGGTTGTGTTGTGCGTGTGGTCACAGTGCGTACGCGTGATGAAGCCCATTGAAAGCAATGTTCTGCTTGTGCAGACACTGTAATGTCTAGCCTTTATACAGACTGTGCCTTGTGCTTTCTTTGCATCCCTTCTGCAGTTAGCTTTGTATTCTTTAGTATTGATCTTGTGAGGCGGCTTCCTGTTGGACGGTTCATGTACGTCCTGTTACTGTCAGTGAACCGTAGGTCCCTATTTTAAGCGTAGTGACAGTTTCACTCTTCATAAAACGTCTTTGTTGTTATTTATTTGAAGTTTGATTGTCCGGATGTATATATGCTGTGTCTCTGTGTAATATGTCTACTGCAGAGCACAACTGGTGTTATCCCTATTGCGACACTTGTTGTTTTGCAACTTGTTATTTTTCGCTTGCTATGACTCTTAATATCGTTTCGGCTAGTTAGCGCAGAGAGCGCCTCTGAGTAGATATCTTGAAACGGCGCTGTATAAATTCTCAGACTGAATGTTGTGTGGTGACCGCTTGCATTTTGATCTGAGGGTTAGGGATTCGAGAATTGCAATATCACAATGATTGACTGTTGATTGTTACAATCAGCGTTGATTGTTACAAAGATCTTGTGCTAGGCGGCTTTCCTGCTGGTCGGTTCATACATCCTATTGTTGTCAGTGAACCAGAGATCCCTTAAGCATAGTGAAGGTTTCACTCTTCCTAAAACATCTAGTGCTGTTATATATTTGAAGTGTTCTTCTTTTTGAAGTGCTCTAGAAGACAATATTTATATTAGATGAGGAATGAGAGCAGTGTCCTTTGCAGCAACCCTTGAGAAGCAATCGTGAATGTGAAGTGTTCGCTCTTTGCATATCAACAAACATACATCAGTGGATTCTCAGTTCTCTCCATCACTGCAGACTACTTGCTTCACCAACAGTGTACTTATAGTTGACAACAGTGTACTTAGTCGCCAACAGTGTCCTTAGTCCGCTGCTTGACGACTATGTCATAACAAAGACTAGTCACTTATTCTCCATCCTCCTCCTTTCACCAGGCTTGGGACTGGTACTGCTAGATCATGAGCAGTGGCAGAGCTGGGTCACAATGGTGTAGTGGGTACGTTCGTTGCCTTGCAACCTGAGAGTTGCAGGTTTGAATCCACCTCAAGCTGCCTGTAGGGACCTTGGGCAAGTCCTTCACTCACAATTGCTCAGTGCTTTGGCGTGGAACTCAGATTCAGTGTCCGCACTGTAGTGGGGAGCGCTTCTGAGTAGTAATCTTTAAGGGACGCTATGGCAAGTGCACATACAAACAACTATGCTCGTTTGATGTGCTCATTTGATAGTGGGCTTTCTGGGGTAGGACTGGTGGTTTGTGTGCTGGTCTGTCACCCGAACAGTTGTGTGTTTCAAAAACCCACCATGACAGACATAATTTGTTTTGTGGTTTCTGCTTCACCTGTTGAGAGAAGTCTTTGAATGTATTTCTGTCTCGGTAAAGCTTGCATTTCCCTGATCTCTAACCAGTAACTGTTGAGGTTGCATTAATTTTAATATGTTGGGTGGAGACTATATGCTTAAAAGAGAAAATAAAGGTAGAGATAAATGTGTGTTACAGTAGTAGTGTTGAAGTGCAAGTGTGGAGGAATAACGCTGACAGCAGTTCACAGATAATTTTTAAAGCATTTTTACCAGACCAATTTTCCCAATTATGTAATTATATATTTTTACACTGATCTGGGTAAGCTGAATTTGCCTGGGTTCCAGGTAGTTACAAATTGCTTAATTGTGGGAATCAAGAAATAAAATGTTATGTTATGTTAAATGTTATGTTTGTTGACATCACTGTGCTGCCTACGTGCAATGCATGATGTCCACATTACCACATCGCCATCCAGTTGTGTTGGACTTGCTCCAAGTTACTCGTGGGAATCAAGAATCTGGAGCAAGTCCTAAATTGCTCAGTGCCAATGATTTGGGTTTAGTCATTTATGTGGTGGTATTTAGATAGAGGCTGAATTCAGTATATGGTAGATTAGATGATGGAGTTTTTTCAATGATGTAATGAAATTTTTATTTGCAAAGCATTTTTTGCTGCGCCTTTACAAAGTCTAACTATGAAGCAATGGAGGTCTGTCATAGTGGAGATGGATATAGTTCTAAATACTTATTCATTAGGTATATAATTCTAAATACTTATTCATTAGGTATATAATTCTAAATACTTATTCATTAGGTATATAATTCTAAATACTTATTCATTAGGTATATAATTCTAAATACTTATTCATTAGGTATATAATTCTAAATACCTATTCATTAGGTATATAATTCTAAATACCTATTCATTAGGTATATAATTCTAAATACCTATTCATTAGGTATATAATTCTAAATACCTATTCATTAGGTATATAATTCTAAATACCTATTCATTAGGTATATAATTCTAAATACCTATTCATTAGGTATATAATTCTAAATACCTATTCATTAGGTATATAATTCTAAATACCTATTCATTAGGTATATAATTCTAAATACCTATTCATTAGGTATATAATTCTAAATACCTATTCATTAGATCAAATGCCAGAGAAGTCTAAATGGCTCTCCTGAAGATATGGATTCGTGGAGAAGCATTCCCTGCCAAGTGCAGGATGACAGAGAATGATTGTGTCTGTGATATCATGTACCAGTTTTATAAATAAATCTGACCGTACTTTCTGACATATTTGGCCTAGACATGTTATGTGGGCTAGCAAGTGATAGTGCTCACAATCTTCGTTTAAAGAGACCAATCTTAGCGAAACTTTGTATATCATTATATAGTTTCACCATTTTCTTCTTTGTGGAGCAATACTCACTGATGGTGATGGTGCATCAAATTGTTTTCAAATGCCAAGTTATAAACAGAAGTGTGTATGCAAAGTCTGTTCTGCATTTAAGCAAGCAGTGCCAAACTTAATCAGTTGACGATTTTGTTCAGAAGCAGGACCATTGTATACAGGGCTTAAGTAGGAGGTCTGAAACCAATTCTGATGTGATGAGCACATATCTGGTCTTCCTTTTCACTCTTGCAAGGTACTCGTGACAGGTACACTGCTACTCGTGGCAGGTGCACAGCTGTGGTGTGATTGATGTATACATGTGCATTTTTGGCAACCAGTAGAAACCTGCGTGGATTCTTTCACTAGTAAAAATCAGTTCACATCATATCTGACCATACTTTTATAAAAAAAATTGTTCTAAGTAATTTGTATGTTCTTTGTGATGAACGTGTTTCGCCAGGAAGTTATTCCTGTGCTCTTTCTTCATTTGTAGCTGGCCATCAAGTGAAGATTAAGCCATCAGCAGTACAGTATACGAGACCTCTTGGCAGTTCAATTCTGTTCACCTGTGAGGCTGTGGGACTGGATGCAGCCGCAACTCGAACTGTCAGGCTACAGTGGCTGGGAATGGATGGAAATGAGATCTCAGACAGTACTGGAAGGTATTTTAATGTGTTCCACAATCTTCATTTGCTCTGAACCTAATAAGACCAGTAATCAATATCTGCAAGATGCATGCTTGAATAATTCATTACACAGCATTAAGGCAAAAAAATAATGTTGTGTTTCCGGTAACCCGACCGACCGACCCGCAACTGGAATAATTTTGTGAAAAGTTTTATTTGTATTGACATAATACAGTGACATTGCCTTCAGTGTACCAGGTGTAGAAATGGGAAAGTATATTATAATTATAGCATTCACTAAAGCAGACGATGTGTACACTGCTGTCTTTCAAGGTAGATAAGGGTCCGTTAATTAGAGCAATCAATAGTTCTCATGGTCAGTTTGACAAGGCAGACTCCTTGTCAGGCTGTTGTGGGTGGGGGGAGAGAGAGTAATAGATCTTAAGCCAAGGTTTGTCCAGGTTTGTTCACCTGTGAGGCTGTGGGACTGGATGCAGCTGCAACTCGAACTGTCAGGCTACAGTGGCTGGTCTTCTCTTTGTAAGCAATGGGTGGCTACAGAGAACTACCTGCCAATCAGCAATGCTTCAAGTTTATCTGACACCTGCTGACTGCTGCTACATATAGCTAGGCCAAGATCCATCCACACAAAGAACCATGTAGCTTGGCTGTCTAAACTAGGTGAGTAATACTTGTCCACTCAGCCTGTCTGGATGCCTCTGTGCAGATTGGCTAGGCCTACTTCCAGCATCTTTCCTCAGCATGTGTGTCCTACAAATATTCCTGTGTTTATATAGTATACACACACACATATATGCACACACTCTATTCATTCATTCATTCATTCATTCATTAGATTTTAGATGGAAATGAGATCTCAGACAGTACTGGAAGGTATTTTAATGTGTTCCACAATCTTCATTTGCTCTGAGCCTAATAAGACCTTTAATCAATATCTACAAGATGCATTCTTGAATAATTCATTGCACAGCATTAAGGCAAAAAAATAATGTTGTGTTTCCTCAGAGGAAAGCTGAATTTGAACCTAAAAAGAGAATGGTCAAGATGCTGGTATGGAGTGTAGTTCTGTATGGGTCAGAAACGTGGACAATGAGAAAGGATGACATAAGAAGATTGGAAGCTTTCAAAATGTGGATTTGGCGACGAATGGAGCATGTCAGCTGGACGGAGCACAAGACGAACGAAGAAATACTGCGGATGGTCGGAGAGAGAAGGTCAATGCTGGAGACAATACGGAGGCGGCAGAGAAACTGGATTGGCCACGTCTTGAGGAGTGACACCATAGTAAGCGACATTATAGAAGGAAGAATGGAGGGGAAAAAGACAAGAGGAAGACCAAGAACAATGCTACTGGACTAGATGATGACAAAGGACGGTTACAGAGGACTAAAGGAGGATGCACAGAACAGATACGCGTGGCGTCATTGGACATATGAACCTGCCTGACGGCAGAGAACTAAAGAAGAAGATTCATTAGATGCATTTATATAGCGTCTCTTCAAGGGGGCTACTCAGAGGTGCTCCCAACCTCACCACGGCCAAATAAAACTGTCTTAAGATGAGAGGGGAAACCTGAGAAGGATTTTTACAAAGAGATCGGAGGGTCAGAGGAAGACCATTCTAGGTTGAGGGTCCTACCACCGAGAAAGCATGGTTCTGCATAGTGGAAGTTCGAGCAAAAGGGACTGAGAGTAGACTTTGTTCAGTCGAAGGAAGGGAGCGGAAGTGGTGTATGTATATAAAACTATATAATACATTTGTGTATATATATATATATAATCGTCCCTTGCAGTGCCACTTGAGCTACCTCTAACGGTGACTGGGGAAACAAATTTATAAAACCCTGCCTGATCTGTTTTCAGCTCATGTGCTTTTACATCAGTTGAACTGTTATAGGATCTCTCTGGAAACACTAAATACTCACTGGCTTTGCCAGTCTCCAACGACCCCATAGGTGATGTTCTGTTCCCACTCATCTTCCCCTCCCACTCCACCTTGCCAGAAAGATGTCAACAAAATGAAATTAATAGCATTGTTTTCTAAAGCAGTTTGTAGGTGCAAACATTCTGCAAATAGCAGTTCATACTTGCTTAGAAGACATACTTCCTTGCAGCGTGTACCTTTGTGCAGTGGATTTAATTTTTTGGGTTGTCACTGTATAAAAATATTTTACCCAAACAAATATTTTTCTACCCACCCAATTATTTAAACCTCTGTTACCGGAAACGCACCATTATTTTTTCCCTAATCAATCCACCTCATCCTCATAAATATGAGCATTTGAATCGCCTGATTATTTGAGTGCTTGGGCTTTGGGTCAATTCTTTAACGACATCAGGGTCATTTTTTCACCAGAGGTTACATGCTAATTAAGCTAATAATCAGTGCCTGTTATAGCATGTGAATTATGACCTAATTGTTTGAAATTACAATGCCTGGGTGAACATTGTCCCCTTGAATTACTGTTGTTTTGCTCAGCCAAGTGAGCCTATTCAGTTGTCCATTCTAGAGCTTCTGAACTTCTTGAGTAAAAAATGTGTGCCTTGAGTAAGTCTTTACCTTGTACCTTAATTTGCCTTATCTTGCGATACTTTACCTTTGCTTTACGGTAAACATATTAACGCTTCTACTTGGACATAGCTATTCTTCGAAGATTTCGGTGATTAAGCTGTTGTAAATGAGCCGTTTTTTAAATTTATAAAACCTTGGCTGCCCTCTTTTCAGCTCATGTGCTTTATTATCAGTTGAACTGTTACAGGATCTATCTGGAAACAGATGGGCCAGCTGTTAAGAAGCTCTACATAACAGCTATCCAGGATGGAGATAATGGAACCTATACGTGTTCCAGTTCTGCCAGTGGAACTACAGAGACAAAAACTGTCACTTTGCAACTCTTCAGTAAGTTCATTTCTGTAACTAAAGTGTCATTGAACGAAGTACAAGACAATGCACACAATGTAGTGAAACATTGGAGACAAAGACAAGACAGAGACTAAGGCTGAGAAGCAGACAGATACTGTAACTTATCAGGACAAGACAGAGACAAACACTGACAGTCTCTGCAGCCGTTGACATGGTTGCCCATGAGATTCTGTTACAGCACTTTGAAACCTCCTGTGGACTCGACGGATTGATAGCCATTATACCCCAGGCATGGACAACATCGTTTTGCAGCTCTATGGCCTCCATAATATTTTAAATCAGGGAGCTGTATGCCAATCACAGGCGAAAATGAGACAATATTAATTTAATTCAAATTAAAAAGTGCAGCATAACGTTTACGGTAAATGAATTGTTGTGTTGTAAATTATCTGTTTATCATAACACAGATTTATTATAATACAATGGTTTTTCAATGAATTAAAAACAAAATGTGTTTTAAGTTTATTCATTTTTTAAAACACATAACAGGGATGAAAGGTTTTCAAGTGCCAGGTACAATGCTTGCATAAAAGGCATGTCAGGGGCTGGTTCAAAGGTCCCCAGGGGCCAGGTAACAGGGACCAGCAGTCTATATGTTGCCCATCCCTGCTGTAAGATACTAAGACTGAGACCCTGACAGATATTGCTAGACAACAAGACACGAAGCTCAAGATATTCCAAGACGGGGATTTTTCTAAACAGAACATAAATATATAGCAGACATAAGTTTTGAGCTTGATCTTGTAAAACACCATTAAACGTTATGGATGCTGAATTCTTAAGCATTCATGTCTTCCTAACTGTGCGTGAAATTGATGCATAAAACAAGGTCCTCTGTGGCTCAGGATGCTTTACGCTTGAGTTGCAGTTGCAGGAATGCTCTTAAGAGATTCCTGAGCAAATCTCATAAATTTAATTTTCTTTTGAGTATGCCAGGTTAACTACCCCTGGCAGTTTTTACAGACACTGATGCGCAGTTTGTTTTGAGATGTGACGCCATCAGAATTTCGGCATCTGGTGTTTTTGATAAACTGTTATAAATTTTAGACAGATTCCTGTTTAATTTACTGATTATTTTTAAAATTTAGTTTTGATATCTCTGTTCATTTAATTTTTAAATTATTTAACTGTTCCATATGTCATCAGAACTAAGGATAGTTTTACCTTGCTTCAAGTTCTCTCCAGTTGGTTTTACATAAAACTACAAATTCAGTGATAACTGAAAGAATGATTTAATGGTAATTCTACTTTTGGTGGTTCTTTCCAGAGGACATAACCTTCGATATTGCACCGTCTCCTCAGCACCCTAAAGTTTATACGGATGGCCGTGTTATGTGCAGTGTCAGTGGCAACCCTAAACCCGAGATATCCTGGCGTTACAAAGGACGTCGAATACTAAATGGTGAATTACTATGATTTCTTTAATTTTAACTTTTATTACTTCTAGAATTCTACGGTGTCAAGGGAGGCGAACTGTGGAACAATTACAATTGTGCTGGGATAGCATATTTCAAGTTTTCAGGAGTTACCATAAGTTGCACATTTTGTTTGTGTGTATGCATAAATCTCTATAGATGGCATAGATGCATATTTGGAACAGCATCACCTAATCTTTAATTATATGGTCTTCATATCTTTAAGAAGAACATGTGTTTTCATACACTTCAGCAAATTGCTTGAATACTTACTTTTATTTATCTTCTATTACAAGTTTTCCTCGTTATCTTTGTGTTCCTGTAGTTATGTGAACTGACTGTCACACACTGTTGTGCTTTTTTTGTACATGATTACTGGTTGGCCCTATTAGCGGGATTGTCCGTTTCTCTGGACGGTTCCCATGACAACCACAAATAATGTTAATCATTATGTTTGCAGCCATTATTGTATTATGTTGGTTCGTGAAAAAAGACATTGAATTGAATTGAATTTAATATACTGACAATAAATGATGCAGTGTGGTCCGTTTCAAACTTCTGAACTTAAATCTATTAGAGCTCTACAGCATTTCACTATTTAAACTTATGTAGTGTTTGGAGTTGTCAAATTTAATTCATGATTTAAATTTTTCATATAGAAACAGACGGAGTGTTATTCAAGCATTTTAAGTGTATGGTGATTTTTTTCTAGATGATCGTTACACCTTAGAAGAAGGTGCTTTAAGAATAAAGAACATCTCACAGAGCGACGATGGCGTCTACAGCTGTCGGGCGGAGGTCGACGCGGAAGGCAGATACGACGAGAAAAAGATCGTTGTCATCGTTTACGGTTAGTTGACGGCTTTTCTTTTCTCTTCGCGAAGGCTATTAATCTTGCATAAGGATTAGTGTCGTTCGTCATCTATGGTGGGACCTCTCAACCATGTATATGTAGTTCAGTGGCTGATCTCTAAGTGTCTGTGTGAGACTGCCAGTGGAGACCATCTCCAGTTGCGTTGGCATGTTTTGCTGAAGACGATTTCATGATTCCTTTACAACTCTGACGTAAGTTGAGATAATGCATGTTGCGTTTGGAGTTTGAAAATATTTACTGTAAAATTGCAAATAGGCTTGTTTTCAATATAAATATTAATTAAATACATAAATATGTGCTTGGGACTGCAGTCGTTGTTCTTCTGACCTGATGAACTACCATGAGAGCAGGTGGTCATCGAATTTTTTGTCGCGAATGTATTTTCACATTCAGATGAGAGAGCTTCTTTAATCTTCAGATGCTTTGTGTTATTGCATATGTGCGTTGCTGATTTGTGGTGTGACCTCTAGAGTATGCGCATCTGCTTCATAACATTCATAAAGCACAGGTCCAGTTTACCCTGTGGAACTACTTTCTTTTTTGACTTTGTGCCGTTTATTAGTTATTAGAGATGCTACTATTTTGCTTAATGAAAACCTGTTATAACGAGTTCTATCTATAGGAACTATGAAACTAGAATACAACCAGGGTTTTAGTGGGTGGGAACATCATCCCCCTCAGCTCTCGAAGTTCTTTGCTTGCATTCCCACTGCTCACCATACATGGAACCCTGGAAACTCGACCCGGACCACCACGGAATACTCTTACGGACAACCCTTTTGACTCAACGCAGCGCTCGTGAGTAAGCTGGTGCCCCACACTTGGATTTCGAGTAGCGCTTTAGAAATTTGGAGATTATGATTATGATCGATTCTCTTCTTCAGTATTCTCACTGCTCAATCAAATCACTTTAACCACTGAATGCAGCAACATATTTGTGATGCAGCTTTGATTAAATGCAACTCATGTTTTTCCAGTTCCTCCTACGATAACCAGTTTTCAGGAGCGAGTGGAACGCATTGAGGGACACGAAGCAACGATATCATGCGAAGCGGCAGGCATTCCAAAACCCAAGTTTGAATTCTACAATGTGAGAATCACAACGCTTGTGTAATACAGAATTATGTTTGTTGGTGTTGCTAACTAAATATTTAGAATATGAAGTTAACAGAATTATGTTTGTTGGTGTTGCTAACTAAATATTTGGAATATGAAGTTGACTGAATTATGTTGTTGTTGCTAAGGTTATTATGTACAATTATTGTAAAAGTCTGTCCGTGTGTTTTTCGTGGAGTTACGTATTACACTGTTAAACCTATAAGTAACATTGTCATGAAAATTTCAAGTTTTTA
Source organism: Lumbricus terrestris (assembly GCA_949752735.1). Lineage (NCBI taxonomy): Eukaryota > Metazoa > Annelida > Clitellata > Crassiclitellata > Lumbricidae > Lumbricus > Lumbricus terrestris. Next base: position 17,827,964 of record OX457040.1, on the reverse strand, counting down.
TTCTGTTGTCTAGTTCTTCAAGCTGCTTGATCTATTTTGATGTTGCCTTTTGTCACACAATCAGATTGTTTCCCTGTCTTATTAGGTGAGAAATGTGTCCTAAATCCTAAGCTTTGTTATAAGAGATGTTAATTTTAGCTAAACAATATTATTAACTTTATAGATAGCACTTATAAATATCTATTGTTTTGTTTTATATATTGTGTTTGTCATTACAGATCTCGAATAAGCTTGATGTATTTCCATTTACTTTTGTTTGACAGGGTGACGAGCAAAAGATGGTCAACTCCAGTCGTATTCATATAGATGCAGAAGCTGGTTCTTTGCACATTTACTCCTTGAAGAAGGAAGATGGAGGAACCTATGTCTGCAAGGCGATCAACGAGGTTGGACAAGTATCGCAAGAAGTGGAACTCAAAGTTCTGAGTATGAGCCATTCTGTGTAAATAATCTTCTCTTGACGACATAGGAGAACTCAAGCTAGTGGATGATGTTTTAAAACCGACGAGATAAGTCACAAAAATACTTGCAGCAACTTATGTTAGTAAAATCCTGCAGCGTTTCACTTTAAAAATCTAGGAACCCAGTTTAATACACATCAGTTATTCCATAAAATAACTCAGAAAAAATTGAGCATATCAGTCTCTGTGATGACGATGGTAATCGTAATCTCGAGATTTCTACAGTAACCATAAAGGTAAAATCTGGGAGCCAGCTTATTGATAGGTGCTGTACTGCGAGTGACTGGGAAGCCAATGCAACTTGTTGCTAAAGTATTTATGTATGTGCACTTGTTATAGCGCCCCTTCAAGCTCTCGCTACTCAGAGGCGCTCCCTAATGCAGAGCGGACACTGCATCGGAGTTTCACGCTGAAGCGCTGAGCAATTGTGAGTGAAGGACTTGTCCAAGGTCCTTACGCGGCGAGGTGGATTCGAACCTCGAACCTTCCGGCTTCAAGGCAACGACTACACCACCGCGCCCCACAAGATCAGTTCATCATTTGCTGCATGTGTCTGTCATTAAATATTGCTATAGAGAGTCATTTTATGATTGGAATTTTTATAGAGTCTTTATAGAACCCGGTAGCGCATTGGATAACACGCTGGCATAGAGAGCAAGAGGTAACGAGTTCGCGTCCTGTAGGCGGACGTGCTTTTTAGGTTGCTATTAGCGCCGATTATTGCAGGCTGTCTGTTCTGTTAGTAATTAAGATTTATGTCTTCTGTAATCTGAGTTCTTGTGAATTGTTTCAATTGCATAGCTGTAGGGCTGTAACCGGTTGCAGTCTGTCACCGGATTGTTTGAATAAAGAAAATATTATTATTATTATTATTATTTTCATAGATGGTTATCCTGCTTTTTGTGCAGGTGCTCCTTTCATCTACGAGTTGAAGAACGAAACAGTCGCTGAAGGAGACACGATTTCCATTGATTGTTTGTCCAGCGGTGAACCAGTGCCTGTCATGTTGTTCTTCAGAGGCAGAGACTCAAAGGAAATCGGTGCTGAGCACAACGTAAGTACCAGTATGTTGCAACGTGTGTGTGTGTGTGACTTCTATGCTGTTTAATGGAGTAGTTTAGAGAAGATGCTCTATTGATACTCAATTGCAAGCCGCGTTTTGATGTGCTAAAGCTCATGCGTAAAATGAACAGCAAGTCTGCCACGCAAATTAACTCCGATAGAAGACACACGTAGATTATGTTACCTGTTGAGAGGAAACATAATTGAGGGCATTAAACTGAATTGCTTCATATAGTTTAAAACTAATTGAGGGCATTAAACTGAATTGCTTCATATAATTTAAAACTAATTGAGGGCATTAAACTGACTTGCTTCATATAATGTTTGTGAAATCAGTGTTTGATTTAATGTGAAACATGGTTCCTATAACTACCAGTCATGGTCAATGGTGCTGTTAGATTTTGCAATGGTCTGCAATGCGAAGTAATGTGAAATACATTTGTTTTGATATTGTCAGGGCCTCTTAAAGCTTAATTGGAATTGCTAATTCTAGTTAACTAGTAGGGTGGTCGCATCTGCAATGGCAAATTTTCAACTTCAGTTTCATTCTTTCTCCAACCCACCATTTGGTGCCACTTGGTAAAAGACTGTTGTAGCCTAAAAGTTATGCCGATTGAAAAGTATTTAGGACTAGCACAACGTGTTTGAAGTTTTGGATTTTACGAAATATCATCGTCTTTTTGAGTATAAGGATAATTTCGTCTTTTTTTTACCTGTGACTAGTTTTAGCAGAAAGACTACATTATTTTACTCAAGCCCAACTGACAAGTATGCCTAACTTCTACAATGATCATAATGGTTTCTTATATATTTTTATGAACAATTGACCATCGCAATAGTATTTGACTTGTGAGTCTCTGAGATCGATGACCATAAACCTATACTAGTAAGCCAACACATTGCTATGTTCTTTTCATAGGTCTGATTTCTATTTACAGGAATCCTTTGTTATACTAAAGGCTCTTTATTACATGCTTAACTTTTACACAAATTCTGATATAACACCGACCGTCGGACAAGGACCTCAATAATAGGTGAAATAGAGAAAAAAAACTGATGATATTTTCGTTTATTGTGGCAATCAGAGCAGAATGACAAAGCGCATCACATATAAAATTTATCAAGAGCTGCTGTAAAGAAATGCATTAAAATAGATGTTGAAATTATTGAGATCATAATTTTTATAGATCTATGAAATTACTTATTACCACACAGGAGTCAAAGAGCAGCTTTTAAACAACTTCTAAAGAGAGCATCATAATTGATTGCCTGAATTTTTATAGATCTATGAAATTACTTATTACCACACAGGAGTCAAGGGGCAGCTTTTAAACAACTTCTGAAGAGAGCATCATAATTGAGTGCCTGGTGAAGCCTACTCACATTGTCACATTTCATAATATATAATTTATCCCATTAAAAGTATACTTTTAGAGTTGAAAGAATGAACACAGAGTCAAACAATTGACACAGAAAGTGCTGTCAAGAGTGGACACAAATTACACTGCCTTTATTAGCTATTATAAATTAACTACTTATTATAAATTGCATGAAAGGCGATGGTGTCAAACACATAAGCTATGGGCTACTCAAAATCTCTACATCATCCTCAGCAATGGATCTAGCTGAAATTACAGTGGCCACCAACCAGGACATCTCAGACGACCAACCAATCCAAGGGAATAAGTATAGCACCCTCAAGACAACACCCACTGCTACACTCTTGGTGGCAGATGAACACCTTCTTTGGGCAACATGCCAGAGATTTCACTTTGAGGGAAGTGTATCGTGAAAACTACACCATAGCTCAAACCCATGCAAACACCAAATGCAATTTGAATTGTGAGACAGGTAATAATGCTCGGTTGAAAACATATTGGCCTAAATCTGAGATAAAAATTCTCATCTAAAATGGGTTGCTACTTTCAATATTACATCAGTTCCTTGTACCAAGTAACCCCATGAACAATGACGGTAGAAAAAGAAAGATTTATGAGAAATCAGACCTCATTAAGAATGTTGGCAATTTTGAAGAATAGATTAATTACGTATGACACAGATGAAACCACAAAAATATTATATTTATGCCTATAATTGTATACTATTACTGTTCCCTTGCTGTAACAGTCTAAGAGCAATAAGCTACTATTATCAATCACGACAACAAGGCAAAACAGATAGTATTTGTAAAGACATGAGATATGATAGATGTTATCTGTGATGCGGTGCGTTATACAGGTTTTCTTGCCTTTGAGGAATTTCTCTTGAAGTGGCGCTATATAAATTGATGATTATGATTACGATAACAGTAGCATCATTATGTTTAAGTGTGGACCAACTACAAGTAGTTGAGTTAATTCCTGGTTTGAAGATTCCTGGTTGATTACAACCATAATTTTTTTTATAGCTACTTTTGAGCATTAGAAGACTTGCTATTATAAGGGTAAAACTTTGATGGCGTTGTGCTAGTCCTAAATATTAATATTTTCTCTTACAACTTTTTGTGTGATGTTTATGGGGAGAATGGAACCAAGTGGCGCCTTGGAGAACACTCAATTCAAACTTTCATTTCTAACGACCACCCTATTAACTAGGCATATATTATAAGCGATCACAGCATAGCTGCTCTGTTTGACTAACTTTGATTAACGCCTGACAAGTGAATACACTCGATATGCACAACAAAGTCTTTGCACGCTGTGTCCAGACTAACGCAAGTCCACTTAGTAAGGTGTGTCAAGCAGGCCAGTCCTTGCATAGTGAAAGTAGACGAAGTAGAAAGTATAAAAACTCGATTGTGAAATTACTTCACGCATCTTAATTCATGACTACTTACAAGCCTGTCTATGAGGAAATAAATGTAGTCAATTACAAAGAACTAACCATGTAGGAATCGGTGTACCTTAAAACTCTTCCTTTAGAGCAGTGCTCTCCAACCTTTCTGGCACCTCGGGCCGCAGAAGCAATAATCCTTGAAGCCGAGGCTGCAAAAATTGCACTGAAAAGTAGCAGCTAAATTTGTTGATAATTATCAACTGTATTGAAATTTATTATGGAATGTTTATAATGCAAATTGAATAATGATAATAATGAATAATAACATAATTATTGCCTGCACCATGCCATGTTTGGTATGCTTTATATATGTCAATGGTTCAGCTGTTTCTCAAAATTCAGTAAGTCCAGGTTGAACAGCACTGCGTTATAGACTCCTATTGTCTGCATGATTGTGTTTTGTCTGCATTGTTAACTGGTTGCAGTTTGTCATCTCGATTGATAATAAATGAAGATATATTTATATGCACCAGATGCAGTAATATTCATGCTGATCATGACAAAATATGTTTTATCTTTTTAGGAGAGTGGTCGAATTTCCATTAAGAAATCGCCTGGTCATGCGACGCTTGTCATACAGAATGTGATTCCTTCTGATGCTGCAATTTACACGTGTACATCGACAAACACCGCTGGTCATCATGAACGCATCAGCCAGTTGACCGTTAACTGTAAGCTGACCAGTGCAGTCATGTGTGAAATTGACAGTTGACCGTTAACTGTAAGCTGACCAGTGCGATCTTGTGTGAAATTGACAGACTTTTGCTGTCAGAATTATGCTATGCAATATAATACAATTTTGATTATGCCCAAGGTTGTTACAAAGTTCATAAGTGCACATCTGTACCAATTGTAATGAAAAGCTTTTTTTATAGAAAATCAGTAATACACTGACAGGGAAAATAAAATATAACAATGATAGGGAGTGTAGTGTGACCGTGAGAACCACTAGAATAACTTGTGGCTGAGGTTTGGAAAGTAAGACAGATAGGCAAACAGACTGACAGATAGGCAACAAGTGACAGACAGAGAGACTTTGGGAAATCGCAATTCATGTTGCTTGGTAGCTATGAACAGATTTCCGAGCAGTCTCTAGAAGACCATGCTGTCTGACCATGATTGTGTTAGGTTGGAAATAGCCTCTCTTGAAGTTATGCTATGTAAATTTACTGTTTACAATTCACATTTACAAAATATTGAGAAGAACTTAATTCACAAGTGTTTGCATATATGTAAATTTACTATTTACAATTTGCATTTACAAAATATTGAGAAGAGCTTAATTCACAGGTGTTTGCATATTTTGATGTGTTCAGATGAACCACGCTTTCAACCTGGTCTTCCTACAGTGCTTCACAGCTGGGAAGGAAGAGTGCAGAACATCTCCTGCAATGCGACGGCTCATCCAGCGCCGTCTATTGAGTGGCTGCATAACGACGAAGGCTTAACCAGCAACAACGTTACATATCACATCTATGAACTGACTCCTGGAATCAGTCTTCTTGAGGTTTTTGTGGAAATATTTTTACATTTTTGTTCTGTTGACGGTGTCCTTTAGTTGAAAACTTCCTTGAGGATCATATCTTGTATTAAAACTTTCAGCTAAGTAAGACCCTACCTTTACGTGATGGCATTTATCTTGACATTTGTGTGGAATATTTTAGGTAATTTTGGGTGAAATATAAGAAGTAAATATAATTGATATTTACTGACTTTGAAACATTTGTTTGACTTCTATATAATGTAATGGATGATGATGATTAATAATGGTGATTACAGCACAATAGGTAAAGTTCTGTGTAAAAGAGTTATATATGTAAACGTCTATTATGAATTATATCTGTCTCTTATAGCTTAAATCACTATGAAATCGATTATAAAGTAGCTATGTAAATGTTAGACTACACTGCACACATTGCCAAGTGGTTGATGTTGAGTGTTGGTTTTCAGGTGAGAACTGACGAAGACAGCAGGGACTGGATTTACGGCAACTACACGTGCAGGGCAAGAAATCAGTTTGGGGAGGTGGAGCATCGGGCGGAGCTAATTGAAGCCAGTATGGAACACATCTCTGTATTTCAGACCCCTTCAAGACTTCTTGACAATTATTAGAATTCATTTTCTTTATTTGTAAATAATGATCTGGAACTAAATTTGGCAGCTGTAAAGTGGAAAAGCAATACTCTCTTTATAGTTTGTGATCAGTACTTGCATACCTCCCGGATGTTGACCGTTTAATGGATGATGCAGATATTAGACTCTTGAAGGGGTAAGTCCTCAGAATGAATGAATGAATGAAACTTTACAGTACAATTTACAGAGTGCTTCTTGCTTAAACTTGACAACCTTGTTATGCAATTTAATTTATAAAATGATGACCTTAAAATGATTAAACAGTGACATAAATTAGCTGTGTCCTTGAAAATACGGGAAAAAATTAAATTAGTTAAACTGATATCAAACAGTAAATAAATAAATAAAATTTATTAAAATATAATGGATAATAAATAAATGATGGAAAAAGTGGAGATATAAAAAATGAACAAAAATAGATTGGGGAAAAATAAAAACCAATTTTTTTAACAACTATGATTCATAAGTGCATTGAGTAGTCGAGCACCTCTGAGTAGTTGTTTTAAAGAGGTGCAATATAAATTCATGAATGAATGAATACTCAGCTGGAGGTGGGGCTGAGTGGAATAGTCTCCATTGGCAGCATACCAAAACGTAAGTTACTATCTAGTGCTGAAGCGCATTGAACAAGTTTCTCATGAAGAGGCACTATATAAATTTACAATTTCAATTGCCTGTATAATGTTCTCAACAGGTGCTATAGACAAACAAACAGATATTTAATTTGTTTACACTTTTTTTGCAGCTGTGCCCGATCCTCCAGAAGCTCGAATCAAGGAGCGTTCGACGTACCACGTGGTGATTGTAGTAATCCCAAACAGTGATGGAGGAATGCGGGTCACTGGATACAGTGTTCAGTACGGGACCATGGTGCAAGACTTCCCAAGTGAGCAGATTTCCTTTCCACTTGAACATCATTTATATATTATAGCAGCAGCATGGGCGGAGACTTAGGAGGGACAGAGGGGACGGTCCCCCTCAATGGAAATGGTGGAGGAAGGCTTATGCATTTGTCCCCCCCATTCGGTAAATGTTAGGTCTTCATGTACACACTTCATGAAACACACTGTGAACAACAAACGAGACGAGGTCTTGACTAAAAAAACTAGGTTTTCCATCGACATTTTGGACTGATGACTAAAAAAAGGTCAGAAATATTTTTTGCTGACAAAAATCTGGAAAATTTCGTCCCCGTCCCCCGCAAATATCCACCCATGAGCAGCAGCAGTCAGTTGTCAATGTTTGTGTCAGTTTTGTTATTGTGGCAACTATTGATTTTAGTTTTAATCAAAATCGTAATTTCCAAATCGAAAGTCAAAGACACGGGTCACCAGCTTATTCCCCAGCGTTGTGTCTAGTCAAAGGGATTGTTTGTCCAAGAGAGTAGTCTGAAGTAGGTTTTCAAGATTTAAGCCAAATTGCACATGAGAGATTGCATAATAAAATCAGTGTTTTCGAATATACCAGTCAGCGTTGATCGTTGATTCTGTGAATATGCCTAAATTTTGTGCAGCTTACCTTAATTGATGCTAATTTTACCTTTGAAGAAAGCTCAATGATTACTGTTATTTGTTTAGAATTCTGATGTATTTGTCATGAAACTACATTGATGTATTTGTAAATAATCTTTCAGGACTTACAACTCAAGATGATCCAGCACCAAGTATGTATTTAGCATAATAGTGGTTTCTAGAATCTAGACTGATGCCAAGTTATTTCACAAATGAAGCAAATTGAATTGTATAGCATGTTGTGCTCTAATTTTAACTGCTTCTGAGGTAATACCCTTTTAGTTATCAACTTCTTGTTAGTATTGTTTTGTTTTGCTTGGAGATGCCTAAAGCATGTACTGTCTTCGTCATAAGAAAACAATACTGGGGGAGCAACAGCAAGAGCTCTAAGTCAAAATTGCTTTGTAAATCAGCTCTCTTCGTCTTAACTTAGACACATGAATCACTCTCGCAATTTGTGAGTAATAGACAAAATTTTCTAGTATTAGGCATCGCACAGTACCAGCAGCGCAGCATTTACACATATGAGGACAATGCATACCATCCATAATTCCACGCCAAACCTCTTACCATGAAGAAACCATGTGTTACCATAAAGAAACCATGTTGTGGTGACATCTAAATACCAGTAGGTCTATGATTGCTGTAATTGAGAGCTCTATGTTTTTAGTGTTTGCAGACATGACTTTTTAATTGCTGATAGGCATTTGAAATAGCTTTGCAAAATGCTGTGGTGTGCATGTATGTATGTATGTATGTATGTATGTATGTATGTATGTATGTATGTATGTATGTATGTATGTATGTATGTATGTATGTATGTATGTATGTATGTATGTATGTGTGTATGTGTGTATGTGTGTATGTAAGTGTGTATGTAAGTGTGTGTGTGGATATTTATAATTTATAGTGCAATTTAGGAGCATCAATACAATGCATCTGTCTCCTGTCATATCTTGACTCCAATCTGAGGTCGGGAAGGGATCAAATAGTAGATGAACTAACTTTACAAACATGTTCTTCTTGTTTAGATCCTTTCCTATGCATACTTAATTTACTATGCATTAAATATATATTTATTATTATATCATCTGATGCTACAGTGCCTTTAGTTGTTGACAACCTCACGTCAAATACAACGTACATCTTCCGAATCTATGCCAGAAACGACGTGGGCAGCAGCCAACCAATTGAGCTGCAGGCCACAACAGATGAAGAATGTGAGTAGATTCATTTTGTGGTGCCTGTTGAATCAGTGATTGATGAGTTGTGGAAATCTGTGCTGCACATTCCTGTTACTGGATCTTAGTGGTGTCAGTTCATAGTCGAGATTCCAAAAGCTTTTAAGAATTGATTGCGCATGTTGCTAAAGGTCTAAGATACTTTGGTTAAAATTGACAAAGACCACAGGCTGTTTCATCTTGATTTGTGTGTAATAAACGAAAAATCAACACGGGAAAGACAACAATACACTAAATGTTTGGTTAAGTGTGCAGTCTTATATCTGACATAGTACACCATTTTACGATAAACACCAGTGGCAGCTCTATTGTAATCTCAGTTGTAATTGGTGAGTTGGCATCAGTGCTTAAAGTGTGGAAAAAGAAGTGTCTGGACGCTCCTTATCTTTCCAAAAGAAGTGCCTGGACGCCCCTTACCTTTCCAGTCATTGCTGGGTCAATAAGTGGCTGGATGGCATTCAGATTTTCAAATAAGTCCATGACCGTCTAGCCACACTTTGGCATTGTATCTTATTGTGGGCATAAGTTGTTAAACTATATTTTATTGTCCAACATAGAATACTCTTACACAGCACTATATATTCTACTGGTAGTTGTCTGCTTAATACCATTGAATCACTGGTGTGCATCAGGTGCAAATACAAATGCACCTATGGCTATTGCTATATGGATAATATTCAGGATTTAAACAACTAGAGTAAAACTGGAATGTCTGTTTGCGTTACATCTTTTGCTAAATGGCATTAATTTGTGATAAATCGTTGGCCCGTTGCATTCGAATTGATGAGAGACCTAGTCGAGTGAAGATTGAAGATGCAGAAAGGCTAAAGTTAAGGTAGAGTTATGGTTCATTCTGCCGCTGCTTTCTGGTCCTTAATGTTATCTGAATTCCTCATTTGTTACAAACATCAATCAACAACTTGAAGAAGCGCTATATAAATGTCTGAAATGAATGAATGAATGAAGAACAGTACTCGAGAGTCGAAGTAAGCAAGTAAGTAAGTAAGTAGATTCTTTATTACTCCTCTTGCAAAGGCACAGTGGGACATAGTGAGTTAAATATGAAGGCATGTCGACCTTCTTTGGGGTTATTCATTTGAACGTAAAGCTCTACGATTTGATCCTCTGAAAATAATTATACATTGATATGAAATAGAGATAATATAACAATGCAGTACAATTGCTATTGTCTTTGTAGCACCTGCGGAACCACCTCCAGCTGCTGCAGTTGCATCCATTGGCACCAACATCGTCATCGGCATTATCATCGTCATCTTTGTCGTGTTTCTAATCATCGTTGACATTTCGTGCTACTTCATCAACGGCTGTGGCCTGACGATGTGCATCTGTGTTCAGTTGTGTGGTCGGACGAAGCCAAAAGCTACGCCTAATGAAATGGAGGAAGGAGAAAGGTGTGCTCACTTGTTACGTCACATATATCGCTACACTACTCACTGTAGTGGATGCTTGATGTCATTAGTATAAGGAAGCTTTATTGGGCTAGGTTTGTGTTTGGATTAGTGACGGAATGCCATACCATATTGCTCCCACCACCCAGCTCACAATCCTGTCAGTGTAAATGGTATATGATTGATTTAGACAAAATTAATACCAATGTAGTTTGGGGTGGTTACAACGCATTGTTGTTGCAATGCATTGTTCGATTGTTAGATTGTTGTTGTCATGCTGGTTGTCTTTGACATCTGATCTTTTGCTTGAGAAAATGCATGTAGCAAATTTCTCTAGTGGATTCGTAATTAATGTGTTTTTACATTGGTGCCTTTATGCAACACATTGTGAAATGGATTCACGTGGTTGAGTTGTTTCTACGTAATGAATTTTCGCAGGTATGCCAAACTTTATCGTGTAACATTCAGTTGCAAAATACTGGCCGAAAATATATGTTTTTGCATTGCATTACATTACAAGGTTTTCAGATGATATTAAAATGGAGACAGCTGGGATTTGTCATATTTTGGATATTATCGCTAGATTGCATCACTTTTTGAATAATATAGTAAACTGTAAAAAAAAACTACAAAGCGACGAAGTGCAACTGTACAGAATGTTAAAAACATTATAATCATCACGCTGTGCAGGATATGTTAAATGTTGCTCTGATGTGATGATCGCTTGCACTAACTCTGCTTTTATTCATTCATTCATTTCGAGAATTTCTATAGCGCCTCTTCAAGAAACCTACTCAGAGGTGCTCCCAGCCACAGCTAAAAATATAAAAAATTATGTAGAATTTATGTAGGGATGACAGCTTTTCTTCATACACGGTTTGTGCTTTCTGTGAATTAAAAGTCATTTGCGAAATTTTGAGTTGAAATGGTTTTATGTTTCTGCTGAATATAGTAAGGAGATCCTAAAGGAGACGCCACCTGACATGGAAGCGGACGAGGCGAAGTCATCTCAGGAAGATCTGGAAGACGAGAAGCAACATCTAGCGGAAGCACATGAAGTGGAAAACCTGCAGGTGGAAGAAGTCGAAGAGCTTATTGATCTACCTAAACCACCGACGGTGGAACCACCAGTACCGGCTGAGTAAGAGGACATCGTTCCATATTTCAATTGGTTTTGTTTTGTTTATTTATATGCATAGGTAACAATGTCATCATCATCATTTGTTATCATCATCATTTCTCATCATCATCATTTGTCATCATCATCGTTTGTGAGGCACGGTGGTGTAGTGGTGGGTTCGTTGCCTTGGAGTCAGAAGGATCCAGTTTCGAATCCACCTCAAGCCGCTGCGTATGGACCTTGAGCAAGTCCTTCACTCACAATTGCTCGTGCGCTTTGGCGTGAAACTCCAATGCAGTTTCCGCGCTGTAGTCTTGAGTGCCGCTGAGTAGAGAGCTTGAAGGATGCTATGGCAAATGCGAGAAATAAATAAATAGATTAATGTCATCATCTCATCATTATCTCATCATCATCTTCATCATCATCATAAAGTCATCTTCGTCGTCTTCATCAGTTCCTGATGACAACTATGTGGTACTGCATTGTTACTATAACATTGTTACTATAACATTGTTACTATGACATTGTTACTATGACATTGTTACTATAACATTGTTACTATAACATTGTTACTACAACAATGTTACTATAACATTGTTACTATAACATTGTTACTGCAACATTAAACTACAACATTGTGGTAGCAGTGAACATTAATTAATCCATTTTTAGTGATTTTTTATGATTTATTGGAAAAATTATCAAAACATGTTCAATGTGAACGGAAATTGAACCACAAATAAAACTTTGTGACTTGAACTTTTTGAAGGTAGCAATATATCCTGATAACCATTGGCATAATGTGAGAGGCTTATACAGGACCAAGATATTAAGTTTTCACTTGTGTTCAATAAAGAAAAGTTTTGCGTAATTTTTAACACCTTAAAGAGATTAAGAGTGTACCATAAGTGACTGGAAAACCAATGCAGCTTATAGTTCTACATTGGTTTTCCAGTCACTTGTTTTACACTCTAAATCTTTCATCTTTAACATGTTAAAGGCTTACACGGTTCACGTCTGTTCAGGCAAAAGCTTAACCTTAGTTTTTTTCCTTCCACATGTGTAGACGGAGAGGACCTCCAAACAGAAAGAGTATTCTCAGTTATGGGGATGGCCGCTGGAAAGACGTAGTTCACGAATTGGAAGCGCAGTTGGGGTAAGGCTCATTGGGTTTGTCTTCTTGTAATCTATCACTATTAAATTTTGCTCAACCTCTGGTCCTCTCCTGCTTATATCATTACCACGAGCTTCGAAAGCCTTTTCTTTATCTTTTTTCGTTTGTAAATGAATTTAGGGCTTCTATTTTTAAGCGACCAATACTTTTGTTGTGAGTTCATAAGATATCACGATATAAGTATATATATAACGCCGTTGCATTTCGAGGCACATTCATGCAGCTGTTCGGTGATGAGGAGCACTAACTCCAGAACAAATCAACTTTTCTTTTAGTTTCTTGTAAAAATGTTGAGTTTAATAAATAATTAAAATAAGTATATGATTATTTATAATAATAATAGTAATTATAATAGCTATGTCATAACTACAGTCCCTGTAAGTCGTTGAACTTGTTTCTGTAAAATTATATCGTGCCGTCTTTGTTTCAGAGTTAAAAAGACCCGTTCTGACGATGAAAGTTCAGACGAACAGACAAAAAGAGATTACGATGATGAGTAAGTAACTTTTGCTCTGCCTGCAATGTATCGTATATATCGACCCGTATCGCCTAAAATGAGTAAAATCCTGCCTTTTTGCTCAAGTTCGATCACACTGGAGGAGATGGGCTTTGCTGAGAGAATTGCTTTATAAAACAAGATTAATGAGAATATATACATATACATGTATACATGTACATATGTATGGTCATATACAATACAATGCATTGGGCTATTTATTCAGCCCTCATTTGGAAACTTACAAGGCTCTCTGACTGAAGGCACAATGGATATCAATACATACATGTGGTGACTCAGCAAATCTGTTTTGATTTTGCTTCCTCAACAACAGCGTCATTTTTTATTATTACTTAGCATAACTGTTTCGATAGTTGACCTATTGTGTTCTAGGCCTGAATGAGGAGGTCGGACTGATTACAGACATGAGTATTCTGGCATTATGCTTGACCTAATTATTATTTTAGTGCAAGCGGTCATTTATCAGATACCAATGAGATTGTAAATATTGTTAAGTCTAGTTTAAATGTTTCTGTTGTTTCAGACTAGAATTACACGCAGAAAGAGCATAGCAACAAAATCGAAGAATCTTCAATGATTGAAAGAGTTGCGTACAAGACATCGAAACTGCTTGTGATTGTCAGTTCCCAACCAATCATTCACAACATAGGTTTGGTCCCAGAATGAAAGTCAGAGACTTGGTTCTGAAACTGTCAGCTTTTCACAGACAAAGTGTCAAGGAATCTAGGCGTCGTCCCCTCTGTAGATTTTTCATTTTCCGTACTGACATTAGAGAGTTCGGACTCGTCCCAGATGATGTCGACGTGGTTTTTTGTTTTGAGGCTGCTTATGTAAACTTTTTGTTGCTGATTTATGGGTGTCTGACAATTGTAGCTATGAATGTTATGTGAACTGGCTTTTGGGTTCTGTTTATAGATTCTCATTAATCTTCTGTTGTTCTTATTTGGTCTTGGCCTTACGAACTTCATCTGGCTTTGGTGTGCTGATCTTGGCCTTCCGTTCTCAAATTTGGGAGTTGGTCTTGAATCCACGTCTGACCTTGTTCTACCTGAATTCTCAGACTGAATTATTAATGTTGGTCTGTTGGGACCTCAACGTGGTCTGGTCTTGTCAGTCTATCTTATTGTCCAGCAGCTTGTGTTGTGCATGGTGCAATGTTGCGGCTTTTCAGCTTTCTACCTCCATATAGGCATTCTTATTTGAAACAAACTACCTAGTCATTGTTTAGTCATGTGACCAAAACTGTGTTCCAAGCTACAGGCTGATTACTCACAGGTTGCAAACTAGTCATCGGTTGCATCAGTATATACAATACGACAGGATTTTCATTGTATGGTAGCATTGCACGTTTTATGTCTGACTTCTGGCGTCGCACCTTGTAATCATGGAGGCTTGTAATAAGATATTGTCTTCTCCTAGCTTACTGTTTTCACGATCAAACGGTCTTAGTGTTTGTGCTTAAGGCTATAGCCTGAAATATTGTTTCATTACTTCGCTTACTGATACTGTGTTAGTGCATGATTTAGTGTCAATAAAATACTTTAAATTGAATAGTTCACGTACTGGTACGTTGTATGGTTATCATAGTTTAAGGTAGAATTGGAGTGTAGAAAAACTAGTACATGGTTCATTCTGATGCACTTTTTCTGATATGGTCAATGTAGCAAGTTAAGTGAAAAATTGTATACAGTTATATGTGTCGTAAGTGGTACTCATAAATGAAATTTGAATAATACTCGTAAACTTTTATATTTTACATGAGGCTGTTGATATATTTAACTTTTAATGTCTGTCCTGTTTACACATTCATATGAATCAACAGTTGGAAGCTAACAATTAGCAGTTGGCTGTTAATTGTGTCGAGCTAATTTAAAATCATTTGGAGCCAGAAGAATGTTTTTTTAAAGTTTTTATATCGATTGTTTTAAGAATTTACGGTTGAGTTGTAAACTAATTTCCCTTAGGGAGTGGGGGTGGGGGTTAGATATGTTTTACCTGAGTTATGCAGGCTTTAAGGCAAGAAGTGCTAGGTGATGAGGCCTTAATTTAATCTGGACTAAAGGTCTTGACTTCATTGAGATGTGGTGATGCATAATTATAGATCAATTAATTAAATTAATTAATTATTACCTGACGTTATTATTTGTTTTAGATGAATTGTTATTAGGATTTTAAAGCTGGACTTAATTTCATCTGTTGGTCATATTTCAATCATGAGGTTAATTCATTTGGAACTTCACTTGTCTTTGATACTTGTTTAGTTCTGTGCAAGTTTAGATTCACTTTCAAAGAAATGTTGAAACTGGCAGAATCTTCAGCTTTGGCTTTTGTTGCTATCGTTACGTTGTCTAATATTGCTGATTTCACGTTTACGTTACCTTTGTAACTAACATTTTGACTTGACAGCCATCAACGTAACGTTATGTCATGTTAAGTTGGTAACACTTCGGCAGTTCACACCATGCCAGTGTTCCAATCCCGGTGTTTTATGCTTAGTTGGTTAATGGGTTGTCACACTGTGCCATGCTTATCTGGAGAGGTTGTCTAACTCAGTGGTTCCCAAAAGTGGCCCGCCAGGCCTCAACGAATAAACAAAAAATGTGAGAAAATTGACAATTTGGACAGGATTGAACACATAGTTATTTTCTATTACAAATTATTTTATTTTTACGTCTATAAATAACATAATATAACGCTATATTTTGATTCAATTATAACAATTTTATATACTTCTAGTTAATTAAATTTTAGCTTTGTGGCCCATAATATCCTTCAACTAAGAAAAAGTGGCCCTTGTGTCCTCCACCTTAGAAAAAGTGGCCCTAGAGACAAAAAAGGTTGGGAACCACTGGTCTAACTGAAATCTGATGTGTCTGACTCCTTGCATTACATCAGCGGCATTGACCAGCCACTTCATAGAAGGATTTGCCACAAGGCAGACGTTTGACGTTGGTTCTATTCATCATAATTGTAGAGAATTGAAATGCAATTGCATATATATAGATTGCACTTCTTTGTATAGATGAGTAACAGCTTTGCTTCTGAATGTTTAGTCTATCATTTCTTGTATGATAGTTATACAGTGCTTTCACTAAACATGGGCAGTTCTGTCATCATCTCAATGTCTCTGTCTGTATGTCTGTTTGATGATGTTTATTGTAAGCGAAAACTGCAACATGAATGTCGATAATTTTAGACAACTAGTGAGTTGTCTAAACTGTGTGTCGAGTTATAGTTACAAGTGTTTCACAGTGTTACAATCATTTTAGATTTTATTGCTATTTATTCAGGAAATGTATTTATATAAAACTTGTTCACAGCGTAACAGTTTGTGTGCCATCTGTGACAGGAACTTTATAACAAACTTCTCGGCCTTCTTTCCGTCAACTGAAAATGATTGATTGATTGATTGATTAATTAATTGATTGATTGATTGATTGATTGATTGATTGAAGCTGACTTTGTTCAACAGTAGTTTCGTACTGAGAAAAAGAAATTCCTTAAAAGTGCGGATAAGCGAACTTTGACTTGCAACGCTGAGGATTTTCCAGAATTTTAACAGCAACTACGGCAATGTCACTTGCCTAAGTTGTATCGTTCCTTTGATGGCTCTTTCGTGTGAGGGCTGCCTGATGTAGATCTGTATGACTTTCCGATTATGTTGTCTTATCTACAGATTATAATCAGTAGTTTTGATACAGACAGTGCTGGAGTTAAATCCGACTATGCAGGTAGTTAACTTAGCATTGTTTCTAAGCTGTTTTATGTTTTGCCTTTTTGCGTGTAGATAGGTGCGTGTGGCTTTCGACCGGCAAACTACTTCCTACGTTGCTAGTCTAGATATGAATGATGCTGAAACAAAGCTAATCTGTTTAAAATGCTCTCACTCTGCTATTGTTTATATGTATTTAAATATCATATGCGGAATTGCTGATGTATGTACTAGCACTAATTAATTAATTAATTATAGGGTACGTGTATATATACGATTTTTTATTCAGCAGATATTATTATGTTGCCTGCAGTCAGACACTTCAGTCCAGCTATCAGTAGATATTTTAACATTTTCTAATGGTAGGCTCATCAAAGAATTACTCAACAAGGCCTTTGGGCTGCACCCGATTGGTAAATCTGAGTGGATCCTGTTTGCAGATTTTAGATTGGGCCTCGCCACTGTTGCAGGCAATACTTGTGAGCACCGTTTGTGGCATCGGACACGTAAACACACAAATGAAAATCCTATGATGCCAGAATGCAGTTGTCGTGGAAGATTGCACGGATTAGTATCTGGCTGTAAGCAACACTTAGTGACCAAACAGTGGCATTCTTATCCAACCTCTATCTTATACTCCAGACATTATTTGAAGAGCATGTATCATCTTTAATTTCTTGCATAATTGAGTGGGATTTTTGGCATTTTACATTCATCGACTATTGTCTGGTTTTGCGAAGTATCTGGTGTAACTAGAGCTACGCCTGTGAATTAATGTGTCGTGTGAATGTTGCATTTAGTCTTCACATGTTTCAAGTATTTGAATTTGGATCTATTCTTATTGTCAACCGATGATAGCTGAGAAATATTGATTCTAATGAACCTTCTTGATGTTTTAAGAAACTGCTATCTTTAAATTAAAGAGGAATATCTGAGTCAAACAAAGCAGTGTTCAGGTTAAAGTCTGCGTTTTGGAAACGATTTCAGTGCTGTTTGTTGCATATAATGTTGTCGCTGAAGCATTTGGTAGTTGTTTTCATTTTCTCTGGTCATTTTTACCATCTAGTACTTTTGTACGTGCGTTTACTGAGTTACAGTATGCTGCAAAAATCGTGTATTTTATTGAAAATGTCATCTGTTGTGAAGATTTGAGTTGGAAGAAACTATCTAAGAATTACGAGTACGAATTTTGAGATAATTTGTTTCTTAGTTTCCTGTTACGCTGGTGCTTTCAAAACATGTATCTGCTCAGTCTGCATAAATGTACAAGGTAAAGTGTTTTAAAATCTATCCTAGAGGTCATAGAGGAGGATGCTTTGCAAATGTTATTTATTGTATGTTTAATATAGGATAAGATTAACCTACATTACAAATACGTATTATTAGGATGTCACAAGGACATTGCTTACCTCCTTAGGTTTTTGGATAATCTTTGGTATGATAATCACTTTGAAGGCTACAGTTGCTGGTTGTCATTAGCAGACAGATGTCTTCTAATTACTCTCATCATGAATATTAATGTCTGCCAGTTTCACAATGATGATGATGATGATGATGATGATGATGATGATGATGATGATGATTGATGATGATGATGATGATGATGATGATGATGATGATGATGATGATGATGATGATGATGATAATGATGATGACGACGATTATGTGTAAAGACTGGATCTTTCCAATTTCTGTTATATTTATTTCCAACTGTGTGTGTGCTGTAGAATTCGACCGTAGAAAACAGTTTGTTTCTTTGAATTAAGATGTTACTACGTTTTCATTGGTACGTCATTTCAACCAGTTCTGATGATCGTTTGACCGCATCAGATTCCACTGACCATTTTATTTGTGTTGCTTAGCATCCAACGGGATATGTGGGAATTTAATGCATGCCATCTATTATATTTGTTACAGTGGAAAAAGACCATTTGTCAGTGTTTTCTAGATTCAGTTGGCAAAGCATAATTGGGAAAAAGGCAATTGCTGATTGGCCACCAGTGTGGTCAATGGTCATTGTTATTCCAGGCACTGACCAGGTATCGTGAAGCATGATGGCCGTTGGTCATTGGCCATTAGCACCGGACATCGCAGACCATTAGCGGACATTGCAGGCGATTGTCAATGCATTTAGGAGAAAGGCAATTGCTTATTGATCTGCTGATGTCCATGTGCAAGCCTTCACGTGATTATAACGCATAGGAATAGGTTGTTTTTAAAAATATTTGCTGTTGTTAATGCATTGCAATACAGCTATAACTATCCTTTCATACAGAATGAAAAGGTGGTTGAAAATGATTTAATGTTGTTTGTAGCCCTACAAGTTCCGTATATTTTGTGTTTGCCATAAAAGCATTTCCATCGGTCATCTTATGTTTCTCATTGATGAGATACTGCTGCTTCCACGGTGTTTCTGTCACTCAAGTTGTCAGTCACGTCAATTCTGAATTTGCAGAAGTTACTGTTCATGGAGTGATTTGCTGTTCAGTTTGTGTTTCTTACCCAGGATAAGTGTAGCATAGTCTCGTCAAATGTTCATTTATTCACTGGAATGGTTTGCTTTCGCATTGTCTCATTCTATGCATTTGATGTATTTTTGCGTCAATTGCCTATTGCGCATCGCTTAATGCGCATATGCGATTATGCGTGTATATATAACGAATAACCACTTCAGACCTAACCAGTCACTTGTACTGTTTACTGATATTGGTAGTCAATTTATATCCAGAATTATCGTGAAATTTACATGTGTTTAGTGAAAGATCCTGTGAACTGTTGGTTTATACCGTTATGGTCAATTTCATTTTAATTTTACTTCAGTGAAGACTCGTTTTAAATGCCATTGTGCACATATTGCAAAGCGGTGCTACATCTACAAAAGCTATTGACTTAACATGCCATTTTAGTTAGCTGCAATTGTAGCACTAAGTATTAACTTTTTCAGCATTATCCCTTTCTACATGCAGCCTGGTTTGTTTGTATGTATGTGCACTTGTTATAGCGCCCCTTCAAGCACTTTACTCGGAGGCGCTCCCGACTGCAGAGCGGACACTGCATCGGAGTTTCACGCTGAAGCACTGGGCAATTGCGAGTGAAGGACTTGCCCAAGGTCCTATGTGGCGACTTGAGGTGGATTCGAACCTCGAACCTTCCGGCTTCAAGGCAACGACACCACAGCGCCCCGCAAATGGTGGTTTACACGCTGTGACATAAGACATTTCCGTGGAAGGCTTATCTCTTAACGAGTTCAGTTTACACTGTAGTAGCTTCTACTGTGCTGTGCCAGTGACGCATCATAGCCAAGCTGTAACCATGTCAGATGTCAATAGCTAATCGTGTCTTATAATATGACTAGCTGGGGTACCCGGCGTTGCACGGGAAATTTTGATTTTTCGTCCCCAAACCCAGCTCCATCCTGTAAGGTCTTCCCAAATTCTGCTGGTTAAACTCATTTTGCATGGGGCCCCTCTTAGCGTATATACTCCTTGGCCTAAGGCATGTATCTTTCCTAGGGCGGTTGCGCTGCGTATATATATAATATAAGCTTTGGCGAAAAATGACGTCATTTGTTATTGCACGACGATTCAAATAATGGCGTCGCATTTGCAGCGATCGCGAAATTAACACGGCGAAAATTAAAATGTCTAATATCTCGAGTTCTACAGTGAATAAGGAGGTCAAAATAGCGCGCCTAAGTAATTTGAGTGAAAGTCTATTTATGTAGAATGTTTAAGGTGAGTAGCTGCAAAACTGCGAGCGTGCATTCTGGACAAAGCCAGCCAAGTCCTTTCTTATAGATATAGATAACCACTTTTTATTTATTAAATGCCTCTCTTAAATTAAATGGCTTATACTCCTACTTAGCTTATTAATTAAATGTGTGAAAGAAACGGTTAATATGATGAGCAATTACCTGCTAAAATGATCAATTTGAAACTGGGGCGGTAGGGAACTTGGGGTAGCCAGCAACTGAACTGATTTGTCGAAATAGGTTACAGGCGTAAAGATTGTTTCTTTGTGTATTTTGACTGTGTACAGTTGTACACTTGGAATGCACAGATGTCGATTGTACAGTTTACAAGTATATGCTTTCTTGTGGGTTTCAAAAGCTCGATGTATTCTGTTGAAGCTGTGTAATAGATATGCATGTTGTTCGATATAATAAGCAGCACAATATTGGTATAAAGGTGTATTGTGTGCATGGATCAACCATTTTTTCATGGTATCACAATAGTTACGATATTGATTATATTGTTTTAGTCTTTTTTTGTAAATTCTGCCTTTTATGTATGAATAAATTATGATGTTAAGAGTTCTACAGCTGTTATCTGTTTCTTTGGGTGTTGAACAACAGTCGTCTCCTTTCTAACAGAACCTTGTTCAATGTAGACTGATTTATATTCTGACCGCCTTCCTCATAGAGGCCTTGTTCGACTCTCAGCGGGTCATTATATTTCCACCAACAGCATCATGCGGGTCAGCTAACAGCCAATCAGTGCTGTCAGATTAAGCTTTCTTCGTCTGGTTCCCTGCTCGGTAATATAAAGTAAGTAAGTGCAGAGAAAACTCATCAGGATCAAAGGTGCCGTCGCTTCTGTACTGTACAGCGCACATAACCAATAGTGGCGGCGCCAGGATTTCAGTTTGCGGGGGCTGAATCCTGACGGAGGAAATTTTCCATTTTTATCTGCCAAAATTTCTGATGACTTTTTTAGTCATTTGGTCGAAATCTCATGGATGTATTATGTAAAAAAAAGGATGGCCCTTTTTATGGGGCTTAGACCCTGGATGGCCTTAGTTAAGCCCCTCTCTGGCGCCGCCACTGATAAGCAGTCGATCCGCTCTCTTGATCGTTGCCGTCTGAGGTTTAAATTAACAACGTTCGGTCAGTGCACTCGAACGCAACATACTAACGCTGCAGGTCTATTCGAATTCTAAAGCAAATTTCTGCTCAGACGGGGATTTTAACATGACTATCGTCCCTAACAGTGAACTGTCCGGACCAAGGCCGTAGCTAGGGGGGTGTTTTGGGTGTTTGAACACCCCCCGAAATGGAAAATGTGAAAAATAATATAATGCATTTACTAGCACATGATGTAAAAACCATGAAAGAAAACCACGAAAACACCCCCCGAAATATGCCGGATGACTAAAAAAAGAAAGAAAAAAGGTCATCAGTTTTTTGGGGAAGGGAAATTGGTGAGTGAAACACCCCCCGAAATCAAATCCTGGCTACGGCCTTGGTCCGGACGATCATTCTACATGAGAATATAGCTTTCAGCCTTTTCAGGTTAAGAACTGAAGATAGGCCACGATGGTTTACTTGACGTTTAAAGCTCGCTGCACAGTCTGGTTTAATCAGGTTCCTTACAAATTTTGACAGAAATCAGTTGGTAATGTAAATTCAAAGACTTGCCTGCTGATGGATTGAAAGGGTTTTAAAGCTATAATTATATAGCTCGAGGAAGAAGCTGTTTCTGCTGTGAAATAGGACTTTGAACTTTGGGGGGGGGGGAATAAGTATTCGCAAGATTGGGCATCTCGGTTGACCAGTTGACCAACTAAAGTTGACCAACCAGTCAACTAGTGGGCCAACCAGTCAACTATTGGACCGAACAGTCGACCCGTTGGCCATTCGGTCGACCCGCGTACGGTCGGCACACTGGTCAACTGACCCTTGTGTGTAAACCCCGATCCATCGGAATTCGTTATATCTCGCGATATAACGAAGCCCGATGAATCGAGTCCCTGGCAGGTATTGTAAAGCCCCCTGCCAGGAATTTCTCAGGGCGATCAGAAAGACGCTATACGGGCAAAGGCGTTTTCTTTTATCAACTTCTGGGTGAGTATCCCATTCCAATTGGTCAGCGCGGTAACCTAGGCAACCGACATTATGACGGCATAGTCTGCTTTAATTACGTCATGAGAATAATTTCGTCCAAAACTCGCGTCGGTAGGGGAAGGCCCACGCCCCGGATGGTGGGCGGAGACGGATTGAGTCCGATTGTCTATGGTGGGATAGAAGTCCCTGCTTGCCCCATACTTGCCAGTATGGCGCGTTACTCCAATAATAATCTGTGTGTGTGGATTTCCATAAGGTGAGTTAATAATATTATTGTTTAGTCAAAAACTTACAAAAATTACAGTGAATTTGATCGATCGAGTGATGTCTAGATAGATCTTCAAGAACAACTGAAAGCGATCGAAGAGTAGCAAATATCTGGGATGGTTCATTAAGGACGTCCGTCGTGTGAGTATACGAACAGTTAAGGTCTCTCGATAGCATTCAAGAGAATGGTTATTCATAAGCTAAAGACCAATAATTCATCTGAATTTGGTTCACAGACATAATTATACAGTCCCAGTAGCCTATAATTATGGCCTACAGTCTATCCTTAATAGTCAGCATTTTCACGGTCACTGGCTATAGATGGGGCCCATAAATTATGGTTGTCTACATGGTCCATATGGACATAATTACGAGTTCAATATGGTC
The DNA here is from genome assembly GCA_949752735.1 of Lumbricus terrestris. NCBI lineage: Eukaryota > Metazoa > Annelida > Clitellata > Crassiclitellata > Lumbricidae > Lumbricus > Lumbricus terrestris. Next base: position 17,804,293 of record OX457040.1, on the reverse strand, counting down.
GAGTAGCCTACTCCACACCCAGTGGCGTAGGCCTACTGGCGGTGCCACCGGTCGGACTGACCATAGGTCGATCGCGATCTGCCTATTACCCTTCACCTGCCTTTTGACCTGCCAAAAATTGTGTTGATGTTTTAACATCTTCTTTACATTTAATTTCTTCTACCTGCTGAATAACTCCCAGACCATGACGAGACCCAGCTGTTAGCTGAGATTGCATAGGCCTAGCTGACGCCGCCACTGCGTTAGAGTGAATCCTAAAAATCAGCAAAGTTGTCTAATTTATATACACTGTGTCCGGAAAAAAAGGGACCCATTTTGTAAATATGAAAATAAACAGTAAACATTCATCGATTTTTACAATTCAAACGACATTTTAATCCTGACATATTTTTCTAATATTGGTGAAAATATAAAAGTTCCAGTCACAATGATGACGTCAAAATGACGTCATTTGCATCAAAGTTCATTTAGCCGTCCAGTCATGCATGGTTTCGGCTGGTATATTGGCTCTTGGTAAAACGGAAATCCATTTAACAGAACCAGGAGTGAAAATAAATGCAGCTCATTACAGGAATTGTCTGCTCCACATAAAATTGATACCTGATATCCGGGAATACTCAGATTAGTAAACATTTCAACAAGATGGCGATCCAGCTCACTGAACTCGTTAAACTGTTGACTAAAGAGACTCTGGATTTCATTCCTCCAATAATCTTTGGCCGCCATACGGCCCGAGCTTAAATCCAGTTGATTATAAAATTTGGAGACTAATATTGCAGGAGATGGTTACAGGACAAGGAAAAGAGACATTGAAGAACTCCGTGAGCGAATTGTTAATGACTGGGAGAATTTTGATAAGCTGGTTATTGATGATGCTATTGGCTATTAGCGCGACCGTTGTGAAGCTTGTGTTGAGTCAAAGGTCTACACTTTGAGTACAAATTGCAATAGGACATAATTGCGATATAAAAATAAAATTAAACTAACATTTATTATTGATAAATGACATCTTAAAAATATTGAAATTTTAGATAATTTTGTGCACTTAGCTCTTAAATTTGAATTTTGATGCAAATGACGTCATTATGACGTCATTATTGAGATTGGAACTTTTATATTTTCACAATTGTTAGACAAATATGTTAGGACAAAAACGGTGTCTGAATTGTAAAAATCGATGAATATTTACTATTTATTTTCATATTTACAAAATGGGTCCCTTTTTTTCCGGACACAGTGTATATAATTTATATATATATAATTTATATATATATATATATATAATTTATATATAAGCCTTTAGTCCTCCACTGCAAGTTGGCTACGAAATTTAGCCTGCAAGAAGAGGTCAGGGTGTCCACTGTCCACGCAGGTCATATCATTTTGTGCAGGCATCTCTTCAAGTTTGTGAGCATTTAGCTCGACATGTCATGTGTAGCCTATCTGAGATGTCAGAGCACACTGATCTCATATCCAGAGGTCGTACGTCGATCTCCAACCAGTTCGATGGGTCTTGGGTCGAGGGGGTCTGTCGATTCCGCTTCAATGTCCAGTCCGCGGTTGTAGTAGACGTGCGCCACTCCTCCTAGTGGCTGCGACCCCGCGTTCACTGTCAGCGCGCCGCTATGGTGGGTCCTTTCGCTGTTGACGGATTGGGCGGCACTGGGGGGTGACCCCGCCGCGGTCAACTGGTGGTGTGAATCGTCCGGGGACTGGAGACCAGCCAACATCGGAGCCAGAAGCATCAGACGTTTCCTTCAATCGCAGAAAAAGATCAGGTTTAGTTATAGTTAATGCAGTTTTCACAGAATCATGTAGGCTTACGTGCAGTGTCGGCGCTAGGGGGGCTAAGCCCCCTATAAAAGGCTAAGCCCCCTAAAAAAGGTCATCCGGTTTTTTGGGACATGGAAACTGCCAATAGTGATCTATATCTATCTATCTAAAAAAAGTAGGCTTATGTATACATACATGTACAATGTACATGTATTGATTTGTTATGCGTTGTAGGCCTATATATAGCCTATACATGTGCACAGCTTTGCACTGCAGTGACTTTAAAATCTGTGTTTGTGGGCTTGTGACAAGTCAACAGTAATAAGCTGACGGGCGACATAGGTTAGGCCTAACATGTGAACTATAGTTCATGTTCCATCGAAAATTCGAGTATATAGGCCTATTAGTGTCGCTTAATTCTTAGCCATTTGCATGAAACATGCAGTTCACGTAGTAAGAATGGGGTCGATGGAACCATCTATGGCCTACCTTTCGTATCGTCGCAGAACGATTGTCGAGACCGTGAGACCTACAATCGCTGCGGCCAGTAATCCGCCTCCGGCTGCGACAGCTGCTATCCACACTACACGTACACACACAAACACGAACATAGTTATTCAAAGTTTAATAATCGTATTGTCAATTAAATCATTTGCCACCTCAAATAATTATATTTCTCGATCCCTTGTTGTAGATCTAATAGCCAATAATATTTTCTGCTAATTGCCTACAAAATAATAGCCCAAGCAAGATTTAAAGTGGGTGAGAACGCGTGGGAAGGGTGACACGAAACGGAGTATCCCCCCTGAAAGCTATCCGGGGGGATGAATTAATCTATTCCCCCGGATGGAATTAACCGGTCTATACTATCCGGGGGGATAAACCATTCTATCCACTTTTTTGAAAAATGCGCATAATAAAAAAATTGTGCTGTAATCAAAATTTAAAGTAACTCTAATTGTTTTAAGTGTCCTAAGCAATGCTCAGATAAAGGCAACTCGAATTTATTTAGTGACTCTCAGTGTTCTTAAGTGTTTTAAATGTTTTAAGTGCTCTAAAAACAGGGCAAAACAAAGTATCTAGTACGAATAAACATACATGTTAGTGTCATTTTTCAAAACAAAGCAGATTAAAATTAATTTGCCCAAAAAATTCACGCGGGAAGCGGTTTTTTCGACTTTTTTAATTTGGGGGGATACAATTAATACGGGGGATACTCTATTTCGTGACAAGGGCGTTGTCAAAAAGAAAAGCCTTAAAAAGACGAATGATATAGCTTGCTATTCCAGATAACTGAACCCACTGTATATAGGTTTACGGAGAATGCTCCTCGCTGCATGGTCACAGTATATATAGGCCTTTGTACGAAATTATTTTCTTCGGTACGCGAAGAAAGGACAAGGAAGTTGATCCATGGCCTGCCATGAGGTCCCGTATGCACTTTGGTGTTGGGGGAGTTTCTCACTTCCAATCAGTCAGTGGGTCCCTGGACATGAAAAATCACCGAGGTGCTTGTCCGCCATGACGTCACGAATGGCGCAATTGCAAAATCCAATATGGCCGCCACCGGCCATATTGGAAAATTAGTCTTTATTATTTCTTACACGATATGCACGTGTAATAACTCTAATAATACTAATTCAGGTATGTAGAATTCATTTCTGATATTGATTTTGTCATCCGGGGTCATCTTAAGGTCATACGGTCATTTTCAAGGTCATTTAATACATCGTTTACATTTATCGCAGCATATGCACGTGTAATACCTCAAATAGTACTGATTCAGGTATGTAGAATTCATTTCTGATATTGATTTTGTCATCTGGGGTCATCTGAAGGTTATAGGGTCAACGTCAAGGTCATTCTTGGATTTTTTCATTACTTACATCATATGCACGTGTAATACCTGAAATGTTACCGATTCAGGAATGTCAAATTCATTTAGGCTATGATATTGTTTTTGTCATCTGAGGTCATCTGAAGGTCATAAGACGGTAACAAGGTCATTGTCAAGGTCATTGTGTCGCATCAATGATGCGGAGTATAGCTTGACCTAATACTGACATTTTCTTGGAAGCAGTGCACCGAAGTTTTCCTCCCATCTGCGATTAATGGCTCTAGTTTTGCCTCGCATTCATTGTTTGTTGCAAGTAGTTGGCATGCTCTGTGCACCAGGAAAGCCCCTCGCTGGATTTGGCCTCTGATCTCGCTGCTTGTATGAGGAAGAGTGTCAATTCCGACTGTGGATGTGATTTAGTTTTCTAGTCTCAGCTGGTCGAACGTCTCACAGGTTGTATTTGACCTTGCTCCAGCCCAGATACGTACCAAGTTCTTCTGTGCTAATGCTGCATCTTGTTCTAACAGCGTGTCTGTCTCTCCAAAGTTTGTTAGATACTGTACTGGGTCGCATGCTAAAGCTGCGTGTTTGGATCCCACCTTACTCATGAAGTCGTCTCCGTTCAACACATGTGACTTGATGACTGCTTTGGCCAGGGATGCTCCACGTTCAGAAACCGCTTGATGAAGAGGAACAATTCGCCGATGTTCACCAGTGCCATACTGCTGCCACTTCTCCTGCAACCCCAGGTCAATGAAGTATGGTGTGTAGCAATAATGCGAAAGTATCCGTGTCGTTTGAGGCACACAAACAGCCCACGCTGTCCAGTCTACGTGCACCACCAGCCTGGCATCCGCCGCCTCGATCCAGTTCAACAGGTCTGGGATATCTTCTCCGCCAGTCGACATTGCGGGAAGTGCTTCATCTTCGGAAACAAGAGAGCTGGCAATGACTGTAACATTGCCATAGGCTCGATTGCTAGCAATATCTCTATCCAGAATCTGCAGATTTTGCTTGTTTTCCAGCGATGCCTAGAACTTTTCAAGTTCATGAGGAATTGGCATGTATCTGTTCATGCTGAAAATTTCGATACCTGATGTTGTGTCAACACGCCGCATGCGCTCCCCTTCTTAAGAGACATCTCAATGTAGGAGTCGAGTACCAGATGGACGTAGTTCACATTTTGGCAAAAGGGAGAAGCTGAGGTTATGACGGCCTCGATAACCCTACCAATATTGGGGTATTGCGTGAGTGGCAGCTGTCGAATCCTAGACTTGACCACAACATGTGTCAAGATTAGACTCCTGGTACCATTTGGTGAGGTCAAATTTCGGCTCAATCTCTCCCACAAGTAGCGACTTGGTGTGAGCTGGAATATCGCCATCAAATAATGAAGACGGTGACACCAAATTGTGTGAAATTATCTGCCTGATGCCCATACCTCGTTCTTTAGCAATGTCCATGTTCCTCTGTCCTAGGATGACCGTTCATTCCTCTCCTTTTCTATTGTTGATGCTGTCTTCTGAGGCTGGTCGGTGAACCGTGGCAGCTTTGACTTCGATATGTCGTCCTAATTTTCTTTGTCTTCTCTACTAAGCGATCCCATCTGTCCGAGCGGTAGGCATCCTTGCTATCCTCGAGAAAATGAACTTGGAGCATCCCTGGCCAAAGCAGTCATTAAGTTACATGTGTTGACAGGAGACATCTGCATGAGTAAGGTGGGATCCAAACACGCAGGTTTAGCCTGCAACCCAGTACAATATCTAACAAACTTTGGAGAGACAGACACGCTGTTAGAACAAGATGCAGCATTAGCATAGAAGTAGTGGTGGTGACGGGACAGGTGTGGTTCTCTTGGCGCCGTATGTGACTGCCTCTATAGAGTCCGTCGATCGCTTGTATCTGAATGTGTGCTTGTCTTTGTCAAGGCGCTGTGTTGTAGGCAATCGTACAATTATTGACTGTAACTTGTGATCTCACGTACAGCGCCCTTTCCATCGGCCTCGGCTGAGCAATGGCGCTATATAAATCGTCTTATTATTATTATTATTATTATTATTATTATTATTATTATTATTATTATTATTATTATTATTATTATTATTATTATTATTATTATTATTATTATCATCATTATAATTATCATTATCATTATCATTATTATTACTAGTAGTACTTGGTACGTGTCTGGACTGGAGCAAGGTCAAATACAACCTGTGAGACGTTCGACCAGCTGAGACTAGAAAACTATATCACATCCACAGTCGGAATTGACGCTCTTCCTCATACATGCAGCGAGATCAGAGGCCACATTCAGCGAGAGGCTTTCCTGGTGCACAGAGCATGCCATCTACTTGCAACAAACAATGACCTTGACAATGACCTTATGACCTTCAGATGACCTCAGATGACAAAAACAATATCATAGCCTAAATGAATTTGACATTCCTGAAACGGTAACATTTCAGGTATTACACGTGCATGTGATGTAAGTAATGAAAAAATCCAAGAATGACCTTGACGTTGACCCTATAACCTTCAGATGACCCCAGATGACAAAATCAATATCAGAAATGAATTCTACATACCTAAATCAGTACTATTTGAGGTATTACACGTGCATATGCTGCGATAAATGAAAAAGATGTATTAAATGACCTTGAAAATGACCGTATGACCTTAAGATGACCCCGGATGACAAAATCAATATCAGAAATGAATTCTACATACCTGAATTAGTATTATTAGAGTTATTACACGTGCATATCGTGTAAGAAATAATAAAGACTAATTTTCCAATATGGCCGGTGGCGGCCATATTGGATTTTGCAATTGCGCCATTCGTGACGTCATGGCGGACAAGCACCTCGGTGATTTTTCATGTCCAGGGACCCACTGACTCATTGGAAGTGAGAAACTCCCCCAACACCAAAGTGCATACGGGACCTCATGGCAGGCCAAGGACTAAGTATTCACGGGTCGCTGAGCTCGCAGCCCAGAGAAACATAAGCCGGAGGGAAAGGCTCACATAGGTAGGATGGAGCTTGAGCCAGTTTAGCCTACTATGACGTTACCGGTACCGCGAAAATATATAGGGGAGAACGGGGTTGGAAGTAACGCGTTATGGTTGTAACAGGTGCTATAACAGCTAAACTAAAAGGCAGTGAAGTAGACTAGTTATGTCATGTTTATCTAAAATGCACTTCCGGATTATGGTTCATAAAGAATTATTTCTGAGAAGCTTTGGTAAGTTTTTATCGACAAAAATATGTTTTCTACCATGAAAAGTAATTTTTTCGGCTTAGACTGTTTTTCTACTAGCAGGACCAAACAAGGCTTTACCAAAACTTACTAGACATTAAAAGAAAGAATAGGGACGGTCGAATAACATGGCTGGAACTATTTTCGGCGGTTGTAATTGATTGCTGCCATTTTTCCCATTTAATCCAAACCGCATGGGTGGGGGCAGATTGTAACATTACGTTCGGGGTTGGTCGTAACACTGTTACAACCAACCCCCATTATTGTGGGTCATAATCTTTTACTTAACTTGTATGAATATGTAATTGCACAGTAAATTAAAGAATCAAACAGAAATGAGAACTGACAAAAGAAAAAGTAACCGTGGACAGACTACAGTGTATGTGATGAATGACGTGGCCGTAGAAGTTTTAATGCATGATCAGCCATGTCGAAAAGTAGCCAGAGAGTTCTCAATATGTCATGTGTCATTGATGCGATATATTCGGAAGCTTCAATCTGGTGGACCAGGAATGACAATAGATATTGGGTACAAACGAAATCGTCAAATTTTTACCGACATTCAGGAAGCTAAGCTCACAGGATACATTAGACATGCTGCGTCAATTTACTTCGGACTCACCAAACTTGCATACGAATGTGCACTGTTAGCCTATATGAGATCCAGATTCCTGGTTCATGGAATGAAAATAAGAGGGCAGGTAGTGACTGGTTCAGTTCCTTTATGAAACGTAATACTGACATATCAGTGCGTCACCAGAACCAACCTCCATTGCAAGAGCTACGAGTTTTAACAGAAACACAGTTCAAGCATTCTTTGTGAAACTTGCAGAAGTCATAGATCGCTATGGGTTTCAACCAGAGGAGTTCTGGAACATGTATGAGACCGGGCTTACTACCGTTCAAAACCCGAGCAAAGTGTTAGCTCAGGGCTAAATAAATAGACTTAGCATATAGCTAGTCTACCAATTTGATCAGATAAAAGTAGGCTAAGCTTTCTCAGTTCCTTCCGTTCCTTTCAGAACATTTGGTGACATGGCGATAAGATAAGAAAAGACTACGAATAGTAGGCCTCTAGGCCTAGATCAGTGTAGGCTACTATACTTATAAACTGTGGGGTAAGTTGTAACATATGGTACAACTTACCCCACATGCAGGTACAACCTGCCCCACAAGGGGTAGGTTGTAACTTTTCAGTTACCTTACTTTTTTCGCAATTTCTTCCTATATGTGTAACTCGGTCACATAACAAGTATAATGACTATAATAAGCAATAAATAGACTTTCGTTTGCAATATTATTTGTTTCTTTATCTCTTACTGTTTTCACACAACCAGGCAAAATGTCGAAATTGTTACTTCCAACCCCGTTCTCCCCTACTTGGCCTATGTTGGTTTGTAATCAAATGCCCGTGTAAAAACCCTTTGCTCTGCTCATTGTTCTACCGCAAAGACTGCCAGAAAGTTGCCCTACCAAGAATTTATTTAGGGCATAAATTCGCTTCTGCTCTGTTTTCCTGAATGAGTGCACTAGATGACTACATGTATATGCACTGGTTTAAAAAAGTCTGGCCATGAATCACATTAATATTCTTAAAACGTAAAAGACGTACTTTAACATTAGACTGACATATTAAAAATTTAAAATACTCATTCATATAGCAAAATTTGAAGTAATTAATTAATTAATTATGGACGAATGTTATAATGATTCGCTGAATACAACACCTTCTGTGTGTCATTTTTTGGTGCTTCTGAAGAGTTGGGCCCATAGTTTTACTGATCAGGCGCTCACATTATGTTGATCCAGCCCTATCTGGTGACATTCTCGTGTGAATTTTTGCAACCATTCAATAATTCAATAACAATCGAGTAATGGCAACTGGCAACCTCATTATTTCCGTCATCGAAGTCAAGTGGGACTTCTTTATGATCAAGCTGGCTGGCTGGTTTTGTGCATAGCCACATTGTAGCATATTATATCCACTGTCGAAACGGGTCAAAAATGTTGTCGTGTTTTCGCAGGTGGGACACAATAGACCTGCAGTCGTGTACCGGGCGATTAGGCCTACATGATACATCAATCCGAGGTAGAGCTTTTGATTAGTCGGTGCACAGGCCTGCACAATCATGGCAGACCTGTTTACTTCAAACCGGTTCCAGCCAACCAGATCAGCCTTCCGCGATGTCACTCATGCGTGAACTTGGTTTTGTCATTGTTGAACGACCAACTTAGGCCAAAGTTTATTCAAGTGGGTTACAATACACGATGAGTCAATGACACGAACACACAGAGAGATCTCAGAAACTGCAGAATTACAATGGCCACGGCCTACCAGGAAGGAGATTAGAAGGACGGGTATTCCATAATCTCTATAATTATAGGCCTATAGCCTTTCATAGGATTGAGGGACCTATAGGATTTTGAATATTTCATGTTGACAATCTTAGTTATTTATTTGTTTCTTCAAAAGCCTGAACCTTTGAGTTTTCATATCCACGAAGTTTTAGGACTGAATTGTGAATTCGGATGATTTTAAATATAGGAATATCGTAATCGAAGTTACTTGTAACATCACAAATTTTTTTAAAAACCCTGATGGTCGCAAAAGTAGTGGAAGAGGAACGTTAAGTTTCATATAGCCCTCCTCATTTGCCTGCATAGGTCCCTCGATCGATCCCTATGGAATTGACTTCCCCTATAGTTCGCTCTGCCATCCTCTATAATTATGGTAGTCGATTTTCTACCTGCCTTTTCTCTCGGGGTTGCACACACTTCTGAAAGGCTCTTGCTGCGAGAAGAACTTTATAAGGGATCAGATTATTCAGATATATAATGCAATACAATATACATGCATGGGTCCCTGAATTAGATTTCAACTCTGACCTGGCTTGAATAGATAATGTAAGCAGGTCAATGCCGTCGCAAATAAAACACAGGCTGTAAACCATAAGCTCATAACAGTGTAGGCCTACGCATGCAGTCAACTGGGCAGACTAATTACCAGATGAAGTGAATGCACAGTATAGTATAGTATAGTATAGTATAGTATAGTATAGTATAGTATAGTATAGTATAGTATAGTATAGTATAGTATAGTATAGTATAGTATAGTATAGTATAGTATAGCATAGCATAGCATAGCATAGCATAGCATAGTATAGTTTAGCATACCTTAAAATATAACTAAGAAACCGGAAATGGTGAATAGCAGCGCAGCAGCTGGAATATGGTGTATAATATAATAGCCTAATAAATAATAATGTACTTACTTATGTTTGGATTAACGGTGATTCGAGACGATGATGATTGCCAATCTGCGCCGATGACAACATCCAAACACACTGCCACTATCAGTAGGAGAAACATCGCTGAAGGCATCTCTACAAAGTTAGAATCATTGCGCCACATAAAGAGATTATTTTATCATCACATAATCAATCAATGCTCCACCACAAATAGGCCTAGGCCATTCTATAATTCATTCATTCATTCATTCATTCATTCACTCACTCACTCACTCATTCATTCATTCATTCATTCATTCAAAAATGTATCTATTAAAGGCAACGATACTCAGAGGTAGTCTATATAATAGCATGTAGGCTATATTATTTTAAGAGACTGCAAACATTCATCCAACCAACTCCGCCACTGGTTGTTCTCTGCCAGTGCCAGCCCCAAGCCTGGATAAAGAAGGAGGGTGACACTAATCATCTTTGATATGGCAGTGTCGTTAAACATGCAACAAGCTGTTCATCCAGCCAAACGTCCATTCACCATTGTTCTATTGATGACCGTCCTTTCGTCCGTCCGTTCATGAATTGTCCGTCCGTCTGCATGTCCGGACTGCCCACATAGTCCGTATAGTCCTTCCTTTGTCTGTCCTATATATACTGTCCGTTACACTTTGACACCGACCAAGGCAAAGACAAGAGTAGGCTTACCGGGTATAGGTCGCTATGCCAATTCGTCTCGCGATACTTCCAATATAATATTGTTGCAACGACTCGCTATAGTTACTCTGCTTTGACTAAGAAGAATTGAAGAACCTATTCGCCGCAATATCTACTTTGACAATGGACTTCAAATAGCTTGGGCAAAGACTGGCTTGGGTTTTATAGGCCTACATCTGCGCGCGCAAGCACACACACGCACACACACACACACACACACACACACACACACACACACACGCTAACTCACTTGTAGGCCTATGTGCTGCATGAAAACAATATGGAATAGACATAAATAGGGCCGGATTAAGAAATGTGGGGTCCTGTTCGGGAATTTTTTGCGGATCTCCCAAATTTCTCACGACCTTTTTTTCAGGCGTTTGGTCGAAATTTTCCTAGAATGCATAACTCCGCCACTGGTTGCTCTCTGCCAGTGCCAGTCCCAAGCCTGGATAAAGGAGGAGGGCGTCGCTAATGGTCTTTGTTACCACACAGTGACGTCAAACTGCAAATGTCGCCGCCTAGAATGCATCGATTAGGCTATTCCCCTCCCCAAAAAGTTGATGACTTTTTTTAGTCGTTTGGTCGAAATTCAGCAAATTTTCGGGAATGTTTTTGTTTCGCATGTGTGGGGGGACCCATAAAGTGTGGAGGCCCCTGTTCGGCCGAACATGTCATGCCTTAATCTGGCCCTGGACATAAATATGTTATGATATCATGGGGCTTTGATTTAATTGGCAGAACAGTTCTTACACACAAACCAAGGCCTATAGCCTGTATACGGGCTACGGAAACAAAAAACGGCAATTTTGAGCATATAGGCCTATAGGCCTATATTACATATATATATGTATATATATATATATATATATATATATATATATATATATATATATATATATATATATATGCTTCGAAGCCTCCGATGAATTGATTCATGAATAATTTAGGCATGCACAAATGCATAGGCTACTGATATAATAAAATGCCATACAGGCTATGTATTTTATATATATTTAGTCATGCATAAGGCCTATAATTTTATAGGCTTATGCATGTGTAGGCCTAAGTCGTATGTAGTCCCTATAAGGCTTGTTATAGGCCCTATACCTGTAGGCCTATGGTAACTTGTAAAGGAGACTAAAATCAGTTACATATTTAAGCCGGTTTCATACATAATATTATTATATAATTATTTTTAGGGCCTAATTATATGTGGGCTGGAGTGTAGGCCTACACGTAATCCCATAGGCCTAGCTGGCGTAGTCTACTTATAAATATATTATATATAGGCCTACTCGATGTGCTTAGCTGTGGCCTGCCATATTTTAATGTCACGCTTCTAACTTGTGAGTCAACTTACCGTAGGCCTATGACTTTAAATAGGCATAATACACTACAATACAATATAGGCGATTGTAATGGCCTATAGGTACCGTCTACATAGCTATAGTAGGCCTATAGGCCTAATACATGTAAATTAATGAAAGCGATCTGTGCACCATGCATGGGAGGTTTATAAGGAGGGACGGACAGAGGGAAGGTCCGAGGGATATATAGGCTACAGAACACAATAAAATAATCAGACGGAGACAGAGACACGCAAGTAAACAGACAGATAGACATACAGACACGCGCTTATTTATACCAAAGAAATCTTTTAGCTTTGTTTGTGGGCTACTGTGCTTATGCGAAGCATAAACATAGACTATTAAATCCATGCAGCTGTTGCATAGAATATACCAACTAAATAAATATATCTCTATGGGTTCAATTAAGGACTGCGGCCTAAATTCGCCTAATATCGTCAAAATCAAGTGAAATGTTATGCAGTTTTGCACACTTAGAAGCTTTTTTCAAAGTCACAAATGTTGGTGGACGTTAACGGCGTCTCTTTTGCTATTTAAAGGACCGTTGCTTTGCTGGTCTGATTTTGCTCCGTTTTTGAAAAGATCTTCGTCCTGCGACCACCCTGGGATGATGGAGTCGGCTTCAAATGTCCGCACGAAGAGACTGACACAAGTGACCGGAGACAGCGAGAAGAAAAATGATGTGATATTCTGTGGACGTTTTGTTCACGCTGAATCAAATGTTGTCTTCTTTGGTGGGGATATCCAGGTTGGTTGGTTGGTGTCTGGGATCTGATCAGTAAGATTTTGGGGTAAAAGTGCATTTTAGCGTATTTTATTTAAAAAAATCTTAACTGAAGAAAAATATAGCTATTTAATTATTTGGCTGTGAAATTGAAACTCGTGCAGATATTTTCATCAATCAGATTTCTAAATTGGACTGAATAATTTTCATCAATCCTGCTTTCATTGGAGCAAGAATTGTTTTTCATCAATCCAAATTCTATTTCAATAGCAATTATTTGTCATCAATCCAGCTCCAATTTAATCAAGAATCTTTTCAGCAACCCACTTCTATTTAAGGAAAGATAAAATTTTCATCAATACAAAGTTATGCTATTTCACCTAGAAGTCTTTCTCGAATCCGATTTATACATTGGTCAGCATGAATCATTTTCATCAATTTAAATTCTATTTAAATAACAATTGTCTCAATCAATCCACCCCCCCCCCCCTACTTAACCAAAAATCTCTTCAGCAACCCAATTTGACATAAGGAAACATAATTGTCATCAATCCAACTTCTATTTCGCCAAGAAGTGTTCATCAATCCAACTTCCCTTATTCGGTTTATTTTGTGTGTTTCGAACTCTTCAATAGAAACATGAACCGTAACAATGTGTTTATCAGTGAAATACATAAATACATACGCTGAATAAATAAAATACGCTCAAATTCATGATATCGATTTTGAAATAATAAAATACGCTATAATACACTATTACCGATTTTCTTACTTCAATTACAAGAATTAATCTTTAATGGGAATGTTGCTGCTGTACAGTAATTAAGAAAATGAATGTCAAGAGTGGTTTCTGCAAAGTCACTTGACACCAGCGAATCTTTTGAAGCAAGTAACAGTTTTTTATTGTTAAAACTCGTGAACTGGTTTTCTTTAAATGTTCAGTAATGTTCATGATGGAGTGCTCACAGATTTTTTCCAATGATTTTATGCATTTATGAGTACTTAATGTTCTATAGAGGTCTTTTATCATAAATATAATTTATGTATTTCTGCTTTAAGTGATCCTGTTTTAATAGGTATCTTGAGGTGTTGTTTCCATGAGAGTAAGGCAATTTCTGTTATAAATAATTAAATAGAATTCTAAACAATGACTTGACCTCATATTAAGTAGGTAAATCCTGTATTGTGAGGCATATATTTAATCTGATTTACTTTTGTCACCAATTTCATTAGTGTAGACCTAATTTTTCCGGAACTTTTTGAAATTAATCATTTGATTTGACTTACTTGACTTGTGGCTTCAAATGGTGATGCTCTTGCATGCGACAGCCACTCATTCTCCACTTCTCTCTGTCCTATGCTTTGTGTGTAACCTCTTGCACAGACCAACCCATCTCCCAACAGTTCTTGTGCGTCAAGTTCTGGCTGGATATGAGTCTGTTCTCAAAGGTTTGGATAACCAAATTGTTTATATCAAAGCAAATTTCTTTGTTGTAGGACTACGTTGAAAACATGAGAAGCCATCGCGACAATCATCGGTTTGAAGAATGGAATCTGGAAGCTACAGCTCAGCTCCTCAGTCTCCGGTTCCCTTCCAGTCATATCTGGGTCGTAAAACCTGCAGAAATGGACCTCAAGACATTTAGCGTATACAGTAACTTCCTGGAATGGGCGGACATGAGCAAACCACTGTTCGGTGCGGGGCAGAATTCGTGGCGCCATCTTTCCAAGTTGCTCACGAGCGCCGTAGAAAGAATGAACACCGACCACGAGGATAACGCCACTAACACTTGCACGGCGGATGAAATCTGTAGCACGTTTGATGATGCTTTACCACTGCTGATTGTTGGATTCAGCAAAGGCTGTGTCGTATTGAATCAGCTGGTTTACGATCTCGAGAGCACAGGTGAAGTTGACTTCGTACGTCGGGTCAGAGCCATGTACTGGCTGGATGGGGGTCATAATGGTGGATCAAAGGTTTGGATAACAGACGAGAAAGTATTGCAGAGTCTCATTGCTTCTGACATTGAAGTATTCGTTCATGTCACGCCGTACCAGATAAAGGATTTGTCTCGACCGTGGATTGGCCGTGAGCATAAACAGCTTGTGTCACGAATGACGCGGCTTGGAGGAAAAATTACCAACGTTGTTCATTACAAAGATGAGGAGCGATCGATTGAGAACCATTTCAAAGTTCTCACGGAGTTCTGACGCTCGGCAGGATTTAGCTAACAGTTTCCATTCGTATTTTCCTCATTTGTGACGCTGGGGCTCGAAACCCGTCGCTTGTCGCTTCCTAGATATCCTGCTAGCGGCTGAAATAGGCGGGATCAGTCAAGCAGTAGAATATTCTTCAATTGGCAGACAGCTATGAATTCGCCATAATTTGTGAAGTAATAACACAATTTTTATGCTGTTTATGTCATTTTATTCAGAATGTATTCCTTTACTGCCCAACAGGGTTGCAGACAATCCAATTAGTGGTTTCTGAGGACTTCGACACAAGTATTCTTAAGCGTTTTATTCGATTTTCTCACTCTAAGCTTTGCTCATGGCTATGTCCCAGAGTTGCCTCTTCTTGAATCTAAGTCTGGCTATATTCCTGTTTATCTTCTATATATATATATCTATATATTTATATATACTATGACTAGCGGCTACAATAATTTTGGAGTTACAAACATGAAAGTGGAACATATCGAAAAAATAATTAGTTAATTTCAGCCATAAGTTTATTAGAATCTGAATTTAATCTAAGTACTTAGCTAGAACCTGTACTCCACGTCTATCATGTTTTATTGAGTTATGTCCTTTGGCAAATGAAATGATATTCCACTACAGACTTGTTTCGTGTATACAGGAACGCATTAACCCATTCAAGAACTTCTGTCAAATACCAAATGGAGAAAGTTACATATTGCTTCTTATTTACAGTAAATTAGGCCGACGTAATTAAATTTTTTAAATAGAATTATTTGAGTAACTTGAGTTCATGCATACAGTCGCATAGATCAGGAATTAGGTGAAGGGGATATAATTGGAGATCCTAATAAAGATGATGATGATCAGAAGGTTCAAAATGATGGCAGAGAAGAAGTGGCAGAATAGACAAAACTAATTAGTGATAACCATTCATTTTATTCGAAACAAAATCATTGATCAAAGCAATGATTAGTTTGAACTAAAATTTTGCAGAAGTAGATAAAAACGAAAATGGTAGAAGTGTTCACAGCATGATGAGAACCAAAAAGTTTTCTGTTGCGATTGTAGCTGGTGGCTACTGATCTTTGTATGGATAGGATTAGAATTGGAGGTCACCCCAGTCTTTCTTTGGATTCCATAGAGAAGGTCTCATTTCACACCACAAATCTACATAAATTATTTTTATACAATTCTCACACTGTGTATTGCATATAATTATTACAGGGCTTTTATTTCCTGCATACTATAATAATACCGGTACGATATAATTATGCTCAACTACGTTGCTGCTTGTACTTTATATATAAAAATACTCAATACTCATTACGCGAAAATGTCAACCGATTCCAAATACGAACCTCCGCTACTTAAACTAACTGCTGCAACAGATCAGCCATTTACATATGAGCTCAGAGTATTTAACATTCTTGACCGTCTGCGCCATACAGCTGATGGGCCTGATGCACTACCTGCTTGGTTCCTGCGTCTGACTGCTCCGGTGTACTGTGGCGTTCTGACTGACCTCATTAATCGATCGATCAAACTATCACATGTTCCTGAACAATGGCGAATGGCTATAATCCATCCAGTGGCCAAAGTGAATTCTCCTGTGTCACCTGCAGACTTCAGACCGATTTCCATTACCCCAGTTCTATCTAGAATGGTTGAGAAAGAAATCGTTCATCGCTTTATTTATCCGACTTTTGTTCTACCGCCAATGTTCCAAAAGCTTGAGGATCAATACGCATTCAGACCAACCGGCTCCACAACTGCTGCTCTGATAGCCATCCTTCAACACGTTACAACAATGCTCACTACCAGTCCTTATGTCACTCTCATTTCCTTGGACTTTTCTAAAGCATTCGATACGGTCCGTCATTCCACACTCGCTGTTAAACTCTCCTGCCTTGAAATGCCAGACAATATCTATAACTGGTTAATTAACTTCCTCCAAGGACGGAAGCACATTACCAAATTCTGTGGCCTGTCTTCTGGTGAGGCTAGTATTAATGCTAGTGTGGTCCAAGGATCGGGATTGGGTCCGTCAGAATTTGACATTAACGCATCAGACAGTGTTTAATCTAGTCCCCCTCCTCTGGGGGGGGAATTCAGGTTTCTGGGGGGGGAACAATTGAGCGTCCGAAGGACGCTCGTGAGGCGCGTAGCGCCGAGACCGGGAGGGGGAGAGGTATGGGGAGGGGATGTCCCCCCTCCCCATCAGAAACTTTTTGAATTTCCACATTGCAATGGCAGCATTTTAAGGTGTCCTCTTCACAAAATACCTGTACTTTTTCAGAGCCTCACCAGAAATTTTTTGAATTTCCACATTGCAATGGCAGCATTTTAAGGTGTCATCTTCACAAAATACCTGTACTTTTTCAGAGCCTCACCAGAAATTTTTTGAATTTCCACATTGCAATTGCAGCATTTTAAGGTGTCATCTTCACAAAACACATGTACTTTTTCTGAGCCTCACCAGAAATTTTTTGAATTTCCACATTGCAATGGCAGCATTTTAAGGTGTCATCTTCACAAAATACCTGTACTTTTTCAGAGCCTCACCAGAAATTTTTTGAATTTCCACATTGCAATTGCAGCATTTTAAGGTGTCATCTTAACAAAACAGCTGTACTTTTCAGTGCCCCATGGGAAAAATTTTTAATATCCACCTTGCAATGGCAACATTTTAAGGTGTTATCTTAACAAAACAGCTGTACTTTTCAGTGCCCCCATGATAAAATTTTATGAATATCCACCTTGCATTTTAAGGTGTTATCTTAACAAAATAGCTGTAGTTTTTCATTGCCCCATCAGAAACTTTTTTAATTTTCACCTTACAATGGCAGCATTTTAAGGTGTCATCTTAACAAAATGGCTGTAATTTATCAGTACTTATAAGAGTGATCTAAGACTTGAAAATAAATATACACAATAAATTAATGGTAGGCCTAAACAAATCCACCAAGAACTAATAAACTACCGGTACCAAAATCTGGAAGCCACATGTAGTAATGATGTTTTACTAGGTGTTCAAATATGGTAATAGGACCAAAACATTTTGAAATTTGACAGTTTAAAATTCTGAAGAATAGCACTGGAGAGAAGCCATTCAGTTGTACAAAATAGTATTTGTAAATTGTATACAAATATTAAAAGTAAATTATACTCATTTTGTCAAGATTGTGTCATGTATTGTAATAGTAAACAATTACTATAACCATATAATAGTAAATAACATTACGGTATATGATTATAACAATGCATGTAATGCGGTGATGTAAACAGCAAGTAAAAACTATTATCATTTTGTCAATTTTTTTGGAGAGGATGTCATCTCTGTTTTTAGTCAGGCAAAAATAGTGTTTATAACTAATATATACAGTAAGTTACACTCATTGCAACATGATAATATCATATATTATAGTAGTAAATAATGTCATTGTAATAGTAAATAATATCACGGTATATTATAACACTTAATGTAAAACAATGATGAAAATAGTGACTAAAAACCAATATCATTTTGTCAATTTTTCTGGGGGGGGAAATGTCAATCCTGGGGGGGGAACTTTCCCCCCCAGAGACGTCTAGATTAAACACTGCGCATCAGACCTCCAAGCTATCTATCATGAGAACATACTTGTGAAGTATGCTGATGACACATACTTAATAGTTCCATCACGGACGCGTTCAACCATCAGTGAAGAATTGAAGCATGTATCCACATGGGCAGAACGAAACAACCTCAGACTAAATACTACCAAGTCCAAGGAAATGATCATAGCTCGACGAGGAGCTGCTGCTTATCCTCCAATACTTGACGGAATGGAACGCGTTGACTCAATGAGGATTCTAGGTGTCACCTTACAGCATGACCTCGGCGTAGGATTCCATGTCAATGAGGTATTGGGATCATGTGCAAGTTCTCTTTACGCTCTGAGGTTACTACGAGCAAATGGACTTCCTCCAACAGCCATGCACGCCGTAACAGAGGCAACAACTGTTGCCAAGCTACTCTACGCTGCTCCTGCCTGGTGGGGCCTTACTACAGCTGCAGATCGACAGAGACTCGAAAGACTCCTCATAAGAACGCAGCGTATGGGTTACCTCCCATCAGGTGCCGCAACAGTTGCAATGCGAGTCGGTTTGGCTGAGGACCGACTGCTGCATGCAGTGGCCAGGAACGACTTCCACGTCCTTCGAACTCTTTTCCCGCCAAAGAACAACCGTCGTCCTGGTCTTAGGGCTCGTGTGCACAATTTTGAACTTCCGAGCAAAGATGACCGAAACTTTGTTTCTAGAGTCCTTTACAAACATATTATTAAAGCATAGTCTAACTATTGATTCAATTTAATTCCAATAACTGATTACTCCCTATAACATTAATATTTTTATTACAATGTAATTTTTGTCTATCTCGATGTACCAGGTTGCGGTTTGCCAACCTGTTTTTGCTTATTAAACGAATACACACAACTTTGACAGTGCCAGTTACAAGCCTGGTGTAACTAGGACGACGTCACTGATCATCCTTTATAATTATGACGCAGTATTATTCTTAAACAGCGCTGGCAGCGTATGTATGACCCGACATTGACGGACAAGAAAATGCATTGTAAGCTATAACTGAAGTTTCAAAGGCCTATTGCACCAAGGGGCACTTTCACTCACTCGATCAGCAGAGGTGATGCCATAATTATAGGCCTACGGTCGCTGTAGGCCTATTTGAGTAGGCCTACGTCTAATGATTCTAATCGTCTACATTTATCCTACCCATGCATGCGGTGGTAAAGTAATTGCTCTTCCGGGAGGTTGGGGGGGGTAGGAGGTGGATCTCCAACTCTTTAAAAATCGAAAACCTAAAACAAGTTTAGCCTACTTAAAAACTTAAGCTCAAGTCCATTTGCTGAAAGCTGCAGTTGAGCGACGGTATAACTTAGCCAGAAAAGTAATTTTTGAGAATAAACTGTAAGCCTAGGATTTGAAAATGAACTGGTGGGTTGTAGGCTACCTCCATCCCAATACCCTGAAATTCAATCATGATTAAATAGCCAACCCAAGATAAGTCTACACCCCCCAACATCTCAAACTTTTTAAAGTTTTCCGATTCCGAACAAAATATATCAAATGAACAAATACGTTCTTGTGAACAAGTTGGCTTAAGTTGGCGCAACATTAAGACATTTCTGTCTGGCGCCAATTAACCCCCCTCCCCTTCCCCGTCCTCTTTCCACAGAGCTCGTGGATTCACGGCGGACCCTTTTGACTCGGCCAAGAACCTCTGGATGTTATATAGGAACCCTTGACTTGTCATAATAATTCTGGCTGTTGCTCCATTTGCCCGCGTCACGCTGCTCACGCAATCTCTATAATCACCGGACCTTTGGGTCAACCAACGACCTTATATATAACGGGGTCAACGCAATTAGCTGCGTCGCGCGCCCCTAGCGATTGAAGTCGAATACATAAAATATAGTCGGTCGAGTCCATTCGCTAGAGGGAGAAGAGTGAGTTCAGAGAACGGTTGCGCTCAGGTTGGCCGATTCAGAGCCCTTAGCGATGAAGCAAAATTAATGAGGATTATGATCGATCGACCCTATGATTGATTGATTCTTTATGTATGATCATAGACGTTATTTCTGGTTGTGATTGGACGACTGATCGAGTGATCGATTGACTCATCGATCCTCGTTTTGTCAATTTCTGGAAATGGATTTTCCGATCGCTGTCTTTTTTGGCGAGGAATGAATCTTAAAATGTGATGAACGGCAATATTAAGATATTTATATAGAGATATGGATCGAGAATGCAATTATTATTATTATTGTCATCGTAACCTTTCGTTGCCACAGTTTTATTCATGATGATTATGATGAAGATCACTCTACCATCTTTAGCAAGACTAGAGAACCAACATTATGAACATGATTGCCATTGGCCTCAGGCCTTCATCATCGTCATGATGATGATGATCATGATGATGATGATGACGATGACGATGATGACGATGATGATGATGATCATGATGATCATGATGATGGCAAGCATGCCATGCCCTGCCATGACGTGATCATCATCATGATCATCATCATCATCATCGCCAACAAGAACAGCAACTGCATGTCATTGTCATGATTATCATCTTTGTCACTGGTAATAGCATTGTAAGCCTAATAATATTTTATGGTACACAGCGTCCTCCTGATGTAAAGTAGCCCCCCACCCTCCAAAGTGTCATGACTCGGTCAAAACTGTTATCATTTTCTGAACTTTTAGGAACAGCAACAGTAGCTATATTATTACCACCAAACCCTAACGCCGTTTAGAATGTTCGTGAGTCTGGTAAAGTTTCAAGTTTATGAGCATTTGATGTGCAGCACCGAAAATGGAAATTTCCAACATACAAAAGCTGAAAGGAAGTGAAGTTCACAGCTACAGCTGGTGTTCAAAATGTCCTCCTTGTTCACGGACAGACGACCATAGACGTAGTAGTCTAGTAACTGTCCCGGGCACCCCGCTTCATATATTCCGCAGCTGTGGCAGCCTAACAGTCCAGACCACAATCCGGAGTGTACGGTGCAGGAGTTGCGCGTTTCATCCCAGTATTTATGACATCGATAACATTCGAGATAGAGAAACAAGCAGCTTTGAAGCGGTGTCATGGGATATTGTATTGCCCCTTAAAGCTATCCGGAGGGTTGGATTAATCTATTCCCGAATGGAATATATCGGTATAGACTATCCGGAGGATAAACTATTCTATCCCTATTTTGTTTCAAATGCGTGTAATTGAAAATTTATGTTGTAGGTAATCAAAATTTGAAGCGACTGGTAGTACTCTGTTTTAAGTGACCTAAGCAATGTTCACAGCAAGCAGCGCGAATTTATTTAGTGACTTTAAGTGTTCTTATAATTATGTTCTAGGCCTAAATGGTCTAAGTGCTCTAAAATCAATGCAAAAAATTACACATTAAATAATAAACACACCTAAGAGTCATTGTTCAAAAGAAAGCAGATGGATGTTAATGTGGAAAAAATACACGCGAAAGTGGCCTTTTTCAACTTTTCTTCATCTGGAAAGCCACGATTAATACGGGGATGCTCTATTTCGTGACACCGGCCTGAAACAGGAATTAAGTATTCGAGGAAGAACGGCATCCACTTTCCAGCAGATGCTGCTGATCGAAGAGAGGATCGGTCTTAGTCAGAACTACAGCCCACAGGTTGTAACCGCGGAGGAAGATAAATGACATGGCAGATGATTATTTTTATCGCAATAGTAATTCTCGCCGTCATCGTTGAAGTTGAATGGATGAAGGAAGAAATGAGGTAAAAAAGGAGACAAGGAGCGAAGTAGACTAACATAGAATAAATGGATGGATGGATGAATAATCCATCCATTCATCCATCATGGATTGATGGATGAATAGATGAATGAATGGATATATAGATGGATAGATGGATGAATGGATATATCAATGATTGGATGGATGGATGGATGGATGGATGGATGGATGGATGGATGTTTGTCAACCAAGACAGATATAAACTGAAATTACGGCATAATATGAAGTTGAAATATTCATATCTTTTTATCCGTTCAACTTTAACTCGTGAAATTTTGGAATTATATTCTTGGTCCAATTCTCAAAATATTCGGAAAATTCTAGCGTGATATGTTATCAGGCATTAGAGATATGCGAAAAACAATTTGGCTTACTTTTTTGAATCACGGTGTGTGTATACATGTAGGTGAACGTGAAATCGAATCATGTCACCGGATGTCATCGATATTGCAGCAGCAGCAGCAGTAGTTCCATGACCAACTAGAAAGAGACAAAGACACAGACAGACAGCTACGCAGACAGACAGACAGATAGACAGATAGATAAACCGATGGACAGGCCGACCGAAACACAGAAAGACACACAAGCAAAGAGATAAATATAATCAACATGATCAAAGCTAGAGAGATGGACGGGTTCAGGAATACAGACACACACGCGCACACACACACACAAAGACGGTCGGACGGATAAACGGACAGTCTCACTGACATACAGACAGACTCAGAGACACACAGAAAGGCAGTCAGACAGACGGACATATGTATCAAATACTTGGTACGTGAGCAAGTATGTATACGTGAAGCAGAGTTTATGCGAAGTAATTTCTTTCTATCGTCTGATTAAAAAACGAATCCGAAATCTTAGGTTTTTTCTCTCTTATCGATAATTGCGGCATTCAATTCTGGTCGGAATCTAATTCCACTGATTGCTTATTTTTTTCCATCTGCGTCTCTTCCGTGTATTATAATATACGACAACAGAAAATGACCTTCATGACAAATGTGTATTTGGTGTGACATCCATCGATGACCTTACACTGACCTACAGGACTGATGGATTGGATAAGCTGAGATTGGATGAGATTATAATATCATGTAATTAGATAAGATGAATCTTGCTAGGATTGGATTTCAGTTGATCGGATTAAATGGATTCCGTCAAGCGGAATTCCTCCTTTCAGGTGTTCCTGTTGCCACTACATTGTATGTAAGTCACCTGCACTATTATACATCGATCTCCTTCCAAAAGATATTATGCAGGTTAACTTGTCTACTTTGTTATTTAGTCTTTAGAACTGCATTGCTTCTTTGAACAATACAATTGAAATTGAAATATATTGATATTCGATTAAAATCCTTGCTTAGGCCTATTATTAGGCCTATTACTCGCTTAAGTCACAGTTTGCAACGATCAACTTTTAGGTCTACTGATTCCAGAATTTGCAACATATCGAATTTTACATGCAGGATTACACACAATGTCATGTTCCTTGCATGCGAGATTAGCGATAATAATAATATTGTCAGCGACTAGGCTATCTGGGATTCAACCGAAGCAGACCCTGAAAGACCTGAGTTCTGCCTCCTTAACCTATCAACCCTGAATAAATTTGGAGGCGATCGTTGCTTAAAATGGATGACTCAATGTCTTAATGTTCTGGCAGCAGTAGAAAAATTCAAAAAATCTACAAAATTAGTAATTAGAAATAGGAACAATTTATCTAAAACTGTTAGCGAGACGACAATAAATACTATTAATAAGTATGCACAATAACTATTCATTATATTGATTAAAGCAAAATATCTTCGGAATATCAATCTTAGGTGCGGAAAATAAACTTGGCCAAGTAGCAGGAGATTGTCAAATCCACCCCAAATTATACATTCATTTTGACTGACTTTTTACCTAGGCCTACTTTGTTTTATTCTTATGCCTCAGATAATTAATTATTTTCTCTTGAAACTGCAATTATCGTGTCAGAGATGTAGACGTACTCCATGACTTCCATTCGGCCAACAGTTCCAGGGACTCGCTTAGCCGAACTTTCTCGGTTGTAGCCTACATGTACAGCCGAGTTCATCAGGAATGACCTCCCTGTTTTTCAATGCTGCATTTATTACTTCTGACCAATCAAACTTTTTCATTAATCTCTCAAGTCTTTTTTCCTTCTCCGTGGCTGTGCGGGAGCGTTCCCACGTAGTAGGCCTACACTGTAGATTTCTTGAAGGGCGCCATTTAAGTCCATAGAATGAATGATTGAATGAATCTAATCTAAACGAGCATATTTATAATTCGGTGTTGAAGGTCTGCTACTCGCATACTGACACGAGAGGAGATATATGCCTCTCGGTTGGAGTTCGCAAGGTGCTTTTTCGTCAGAGGTGTTGCCATACACATGCAGCACCAGCGGCGCCCGCAGGCGTACGCACTTACGCAAGTGCGTACAGCAGCGGCGCCCGCAGACGTACGCACGTAGGTGAGTGCGTACAGCGCGATGACCCAAAAGGTATGTTTTTAGGAAATTCTAGGTTGATGACTAAAAAAAAAAAAAGTTCTTCAGTTTTTTCGGCGACCTAACGACGAAAATAAAATTTCTGTGCGTACAAGAAAAAAATCCTGCGGGCGCCGCTGTGCAGCACACATGTATACGTCTAACTACGCTCTAAGCAATCTATCAACACCTTAACAACAAGTCTACCAGCAGTGAATACACAAACAAACTTCTTGCTTTTTTATACTCCTGAAATAATAATTATTATTATACAGACCTGTGTAATCCATCCATCCATCCATCCATCCATCCATCCATCCATCCATCCATCCATCCATCTATATATATATATATATATATATATATATATCTGTATATCTATCATCTATCTATCTCTATCTCTATCTCCATCTCTCTGTCTGTCTGTGCGTGTCTCAGTCTCTGTATCTGTCTGTACATGCAGGTCTTTGACTGAATACAAGCTCCTATCTGTGTGTCAGCGCCTGTCTTTTTCTCTGTGAGTCCCTCTATGCTCCTATAGGCGTGCTCCTTCTCTATACGTCTCTGTCCGTTTTCTCTCTCTTCCACTGACCAACTTGATGTGTCTTCGTTAACTTCTTGACGCAAAAGTCGATCGTTTCGATTTTCGATTCCTTTTCCATTTCTCCAATGGATTGGCCAACCTAGCCACGTGCACGGACTGTAACTCTTTCCTCAATCTGCTCCTTCCTCGGCGTCTCGTGTCCCCAAATGTCCCGTCTATAGCCTACTGGATCAGCAGATGACGATCGAGGTCTATTTGCGCGTGGCTGCCCTGCCTTGACCCGCTCGGATTAAGTTTGGGTCGCATTACTCCGCTTCGATCGCTGTCTGCAAAAAATCTCGCGTGAAAACGGATTTTCCAATAACAACATCTAAGCTGAATACACACAACATCATATACAGCATGCAGATATACAAATATTCATGTATGCCTATTATATACATAGGCCTGCTTGCAGGACTTTTAACGTGCAGTTCTACACAAAATGTTCAGCTCTACATGAATTTGTGCAGCTGTAAGCCTTAAAAGTACTGTTGCGCAATGAATAAAAAGCAAAATAAGGCTTTCCGATTGAGAATAATTTACGATAATTTAAGCGTGTGTAGTTCCAAAATGTCCTTAAAAGAAACCGTGTATAGGCTATAACATGCACAATTATCAGGCGCACGAATGTAATAATATAGGCTATAGGAGTTTAATTATTATATCGCAAAAATATACTTTGAACGAAAATAAACTTTGTGTGTGTTTGTAAGAATCTTCGAAGGTGTTGATCTTTCTCCACAACTAGGTCTATCAGTTCAGATTGTTTGGACCGTTCACCTCTATTCTATTATTATTATTATTAGACTACATAAATTCTTATGCGCGCAAGGTCACACCAAAGTGTGAATCTGCAAGTATTATAGGCTACTATAGGCTAGCCTAGGCCTACAGGTTCAATTTAGGCCTACGTGTTGGAAACAACGCGGACTTAAGTCTATATTCTATTTCTGACATCATGAGTTTCAAGATTAGATTTGGTTTAGGCACTACAGATCACCAGTAGGCCGAAGTTGCTATTCTTATTCTTATTCATTGTAGCGCTGCAGACAGATGGAAAACTTCGAAGGCCTAGGCCAGGCACGGCAGGCAGGCCTACATTAAAGTTGCACGACTAGCCTATAATAGCCTGCATAGCTCTGTGGTCATAACTTATCAGCGAATTACTCATTTAGAAGAAATCTGATTTTCGATTTTTTCCTCCATCGGTTAATTTCCGTCTGCTCTACACGCGGCGACAACAACATCAATAATTAGTTACACTACTTAATTATAAGGTACATAGGCCTACTTACTTGCTTATAATAATTATAATAATTACCTGACAAGTAATAGCCCCACCCTATCTTCGAGAACTTTGTTGTTCCACCTTGGGAGTTCAGCGTCGATCGACCCTTCGATCGGCGAACCACGCTGAGCTTCTGGTTCCCCGCTCACGGACTGCTATCCGACAGCGTCGTTCATTCTCTGTTGCAGGTCCTACAGCTTGGAATGGTCTCCCTGTTACACTGCGCTTAATTCCCAGGGGTCACTCCGCTCTGTTCCTTAAGAACCTAAAAACTGTTTTATTTAGCCGTGGCTGGGCCGGGAGCGCTTCTGAGTAGCTTAACTTGAAGAGGCGCTATATAAATTTCTGAAATAAATAAATAAATAAATAAATAAGTTGATCAATGGTCTAGCCGTGACGTAATCTAAACTTATATTGTTACGTCATCTTGAAAACTGTTAAATTGCGCATCTGTTGCTGTGGGTTACCATAGAGCGTCAAAACGTCCTGGAAGTCGTACATGGATTGTACATGGATTTTAAACGATTTAAAACTCGATAATTATTGATTAGAACCAACGTTTCTGTCGAATTTATTCGACAATGTAGACTATGACGATGTAGGCCACGGCTTTTGGAAGGTTTTTGAATGTTTTTGTGTCGATTGCTGTAGAAAATTGGCAGCGAACAGTACTGGTAAGCAACAAAAACGGTTTGATATTCACAGCTAATTATTGCACAGAGCATGTAGTTTGCATTTCTGAGTAGGGTAATCTGGGCCTGACTGTCACAGGATTTGGAAGTCTAGCACTCTAGCACAATGTTATGTAAAGTTAGGCAGAATAGGGTACGGCAGTGTTAAATACAAAATAGCTATTCGCGCGGTTTTTTATATCTGTAAGACACTAATTAAATTTAGTGCCTTCGTGTGATTGTTTAAGCAGAATTAAACCTATTGACTGCAGTCTAAAAGCGCAATGAATATCACTCGGCATTAAATCTTATAAGACAAGTTCTTGTTTGAGTTTGTGGGTGTGCTTGTTGTCTGCTTGAGTAGTTGTGTATGTTCGTTTTTGTTTGTCTTTATTCGTTTATGTTTGTGTGTGTGTGTTTGTGTATTTGTTTGTCTGTGTTCGTGCGTTTGTTTGCGTGCGTTTGCATGTGTCTGTTTGCGTCTGTTTGTGTTATTCGTGTGTGTATTCGTTTGTGTTTGTGCTTTAACCCTCAGGCTACCAAGCTTTTTTTGTAACACTGACTACCAAGGGGGGGGGGTGGTTACCACCCCCTGGATTTTGGGTTTGGCTTGAGATATCATAACTTGTAATATACCAATGGATTCAGCATTCATTTCTGCACAAAAATGATATATTTGGGTTTAGAAAATATGAATGCCCCTCGAAATTATGAATTTTTTACCATGGGTACCCGTCGATTTCACAAAACGTTTACTTACGCATAGGGAATATATTAGATTATGTGTGTTTTGTACATGATTTATATATAAAAAATAGTTTACATATAATAAAGTCCAATGTTCAACTATGAAAACTAGTTATAAGTCTGTTTTATGCTCAATCAAAACAAAAAAACATGTTTTAGCCGCTGAAAAATGTTTACGCAGACATATTGGCTTGCGTTGTAAAAAAAACCCAACATTTTCACACATTTTAATTTATTTTGAGCACTTCCGGTCATCAAAAGACAAATTATTTAGTATCAGAAAATAGCCCTAAATGCCCTCTACAGAATGGCATAATTTATTTCTATTAAAAAATAAATTATGGATAAGTTATAATAGAAACAACATGACAATTTTATGAAAATAAAACACCTTTATATATATTTTAATTTATTTTGAGCACTTCCGGTTGTCAAAAGACAACTCAATAGGCATGGAAATGTAGCCCCACATTCCCTCTATAGAATGGTATAATTTATGTCTCTTAATATTAAAGGGCGGAAAAGTTACAGACGATATTCTAGGGGGGGTGGTATCCACCCCCTGGTACCTTGGGTATATCGGGTGTAACTTTTGAACGGTATCATAACATCATCAAAAATTTTAGCTCAAAATGTGTCCCAATGAACCCTCTACAGCTACCAATTTTTTCAAAATTTTATTCCAGACGGAACGCGTCTGATTTGCGAAAAACCTAGGGGGGGTGGCAGCCACCCCCCTTGGTAGCCCGAGGGTTAAAATGCAATTTTCTGGGTGCATGACCTGTCTCTTCGCGCGATAGTCTATCCCCGAACGCAGCGCTCATGTATAGGTTCAAAGGCTGGCACCCTATAATTATGTATACATATATAACATAGTTATAAATGCGTACTACTGCGTAGCTTTCAAATGGCGCTTTAGATTTCGCAGTTTACGATGGCGATTACTAGTGGAGGATATTAGAAATACCAATTTCCTATTTTTCCAGGTCATAAGGCAGATCAAGCGTAAAATGATGTTGTAAACGTCAAATGACCCGACACTACCGTATCTATGGTGACGTCGCCGATACGCGACTGAAATGCTGATACTAAAACGAAATGACTGGACGTCTAGTAATATTACAATAATATTATTACAGTTATGAACTATAGCTATAGTATTAGCATATTGTCAACATTGATGCTGTTGATGTTCTTGCTAGTAGAACTGCATTACTTATTATTTCTTAGAAGGAGCTTATAATTGAAAAGTTTGATCTGACAATGACTATAATACTTTTGCAAATCATTGTAATTTATGCTATAAGTCAGCGGGTTTCAACCTGTGGGTCGCGACCCCCACGGGGGTAGCTTGACGATTTACCAGGGGTCGCTTGAACCCTTCAGAAATTTGCACGCTCATAGCTGCCACGATCGGTGACATGTAGGCATAATCATAATCGTAATCGTAATCTTCAGATCTCTAAGGCGACACTTGAAAGCCAGGCGCAGGGCACCAGCTTATTCACGAGCGCTGTTTAGTGTATGGGCCTGTCATGCTTCGGTTCATTTGGCAGTGTTTCAAACGGAAGTAGATCAGCCTCGTTTTCGTCTGTCTGCCTGCGGTCAAACGGCATCAGTAAATTATTCTGACACCCAGTTTGTCAGGGAAAACGGCACCTGGCACTGTCAGGCGTGCGATTATATATATATATATATATATATATATATAAGGCAAAACCTTTCATCGGTTCATTGCAGATTCTCGACAGGCACTGGACTTTGTCCGGTTACCGATGACCAGCAATTTTGCCAAATCATGTGCGCATGTCCATGCATGTACATGTATGTGTGTATGAATGAATGCATTATTTTATGGATGCCTATAATATCATGTATGACTGCATGTATGCATGATTATGCATTATTTGTTCATTCATTATTCATTATATGCATTTACATAGTGCCTCTTCAAGGGGTACTCAGAGACGCTCCCAACCTCAGCGCGGCGAAAAAAATTGTCTTAAGGCTTGAGTGTGTAGGTTACAAGTACATGTATGTAGGTTATGCATGCATATGTATTGCTCATGTATGTGTGTTTGTATTTTGTATATGCATACATGTATAGGTATGTATGCGTGTATTACTGAGAGTTTTTTTTATCGTCATCATGAGTTCCTGACGTCAGTCATTTGGTGGCGATGGGTACAAACAAATGATCTTCATTGTTATCGGTGTAAAACGAAAATAGTCATCAAATCATTGCATTTTTCACAATTTTCACGTGTGGACCAAATAAGTGGAAATTTATCAATTAATCGGATTACATTTTGAAAAATTAATTGAATAATCGCAATTAAATTTTGAAAATTAATTGAATAATCGCAATTAAATTTTGGAAATTAATTGAATAATCGCGATTAAATTTTGGAAATTAATTGAAAAATCGCGATTAAATTTTGGAGATGAATCGATTTCATTTTTTTTATCAGTATACCAGCCAGTTTCTACGTAGGCCTATATGGATGTTTATAACTAAACTTAACACGTGGCCTAACAGTTTCTTCTACCAATTAAGGAATCACCTTATTTTAGTCACAAGGTTACGGTTATAGAGGGTGGCTAAAAAGTATTACCCTATAGGGTGCATAGGCGCAACCACCCTATGGGACCCACGGGACGCGTCCCCCCAACTTTTGACTTGTCCCCTAACTTTATTATTATGGTCCCCCCCAACTTTTAGGACGCGATTCATTATGGTCCCCCCAACTTTTGGGACGTGATTGCGCCTATGATAGGGTGCTTGGCCACTATTTTGCCCAAAATTAAGAAATTTTCAATCAAGTTTCAGAGGCTTAAAACAATTCAGATTTACACAGAACGGCTATAACTGTTTTGCTGTTTCAAAGGTTTTGGTGAAATCTGTCTGTTATACGTAAATATAGGCTAAATTACCTTTAGACCTGTAAAACTTCTATCCAAAATAATGGCAATTCCTTAAGATCACCTTTTTGGCCCAACCTGTAGAATAGATAGACTGACGAGGTATATTATCGAACTAAATGTATTTACGAATCAATGGTTGCACAAATTCGTACCCAGCTCGGTGAGAGTGACTCTTTTCTGCTTCATTAGGTTTTCACTTCAGCGCATGCGCCTTGTATTTGGTAGATAAATGGAGCGACGCCAATAATAATATAAGGCCTGTGCGGTCGTCGATAGAAGCCCGAAGCGCAGCGAGCAGTGCAGCTCTACGCTGTAATATATCATCTTCGGTCAGGCCAAAAGTAATCAATTTCAATGAGGCATCGGAAAATTCGGTCTTTCGTTATGATGCATTGAACCGTGGGCGAATCCATCGGACCAGACAACACGGCGTATCTCCGCCTTTTCACAAATGTCTGCTTCGCTTAGACATCAATAGAGTCGGCTGAACGCCTTGTTAAGTGCGATTGAAGCATTCGACATTATAGGAGTGGCAGTACATCCTTTGGAAGGGATTTGTCCGTATTTGATGATTGCTGGAAACCTACGCAACCATATGGAATTGCAACATACATGTACATACATGCATACGTACGTGCGTACATGTATGCATGCATGCATGCATACATACATGCATACGTACGTGCGTACATACATACATACATACATACATACATACATACATACATACATACATACATACATACATGCATACATACATACATACATACATACATACATACATACATACATACATACATACATACATACATACATACATACATACATACATACATACATACTTACCTACTTTTAGGATTCGCCCCGCACCCGGTCAATCTCCTATAGTTCCCCACCCTCACTAGACCCCCATCCGCGCTCACCCCACTTTTTACCAGGGATGGGGGTACTGCATGGTGGAGCAGACATCTCGAATCAAATGCCTACAGCCTGTCCATGCTCAACCCGCTAGTAGGGAACGGGTACGCAAAGCCCTGCTCAGTTGCAGGACCCCTCCTCCTCCTCCCCCCATACTGCAAATCATAGCGCCAAATCAAGGCGGTACTCGTAAGATAGACAGGCTATGAAGGATAGCAACAGTAAGCAAGATATCGTACAAGCAAGAAAGGATGGCATGAAGTTCCATGAACCCATATTATGTTAGCCCTCTCTTCGATCACCTGGTGCACCTGCAAAGCAGAATAGGCGGCTCTCTTATATTTGTCACCCGCATTATATACATAATACATAAATGTGCATCTATGTATATAAATATACAATGCGAGTTCATATTTAACTCCTGTTGGACTTTTGACGGACACGCGAATAGGTCTTACATGTATATGCATGTAAGTCTACAGCGCGAAAACTGCTGCCTCGTCACCACACCAAGTTCACGCAAATATTTCATTGTAACTATTAGAAGGCACGAAAGACTTTAGACAATAATCTTATTTTGTTGTTATTACTGATTTTATGAATCTCCAGACTTTCGAGTTCTTCCTATTATATAAAGCCTCGATTATTTTAATTGGACAAAGAATAATTAACATAATCCCGAATTGAAATAAACACAATCGACAATGGTCACCATGACGACCCATTGTTCAGCAGAGACAGAGAACGGATCCAGTCCCATTATAAAAACCATGACAACGACGAAAGCAGCAGCAGACTCTGTGCTAGTCTGTAGAGTTGGGAACTGCTTCCGTGTATACGATGAACTGCCTTACACTGGCTTGCCACCGAACACCTCTGCAGTGTCTGCACCCGGCCTTAATAATTATAATATTATAGCAAGAGGTATTTGTGTTTATTGGTTTATCTTTTTCTGAACTGTTGTTGTCTCACGCGGATCTGATCTTGACCACTTAATAATAGTTGTAATTTTCATCAACCAGTCATTGTATACCTTCTTTTGCATCCACAACAGTGTTTGCGCTGACGATCTTCAGCCGTATACGTATCTGCTGTGTTAGCACCAAATCGTCCCGGCGCAAGTATCATGTGCGGAGACTTAGAGGGTGACAGGGTGACGGTAACCAAATGTTTGTGGTGGGGGGAGGGGAAGCCGCCCATGCTCATGTTCCCAAAATATTTAAAGACCATCGTAAATTTCTACAGTGGTTTGCAGTGTCAGGACGCCCAGGACTTTTCTGGTTAATACTGGAACATCATAAGAAGATTTCAAGAATATCAACCAAATGACTAAAAAGATCATCAGCTATTTTGGCCGGGAAATATGTTATGTTTTCAGAAGATTTTGACCAAATTACTATAAAAAAAGTCGTCAGAAAATTTGGTCGATGAAAATGGAAAATGTCGTCGACGCCTCAGCCGACCGCCAAAAATGTCGCGCCTCGGCGATCGTCTTTCGGCCGCTCGCTCGCTCGTCCCCTCCCCCGACTTCTTGACCAAGTCTCCGCCTATGACAGGTATAACAATAGTCTCTATTCATTGAATTGGCATGAGTGAGTCTTCGTGCATTCCATGTTGCAGACGTTGTTGACCCCTACGGATAAAACCTTCTATACCAGATGTTTTCCGAAACACTAGCACTGCACCTTCTTTTAAAAAGCACCTAAAAACCCACTGCTGTTCATTGACTCTTAAAAATCTAGATATCAAAGCAAAATTTAATGGCGACTGACTAAATGCGTCTCAGATTTCCGCTTCCGTAGCCCTTTGTATAGCGCCTGCTTTTTTGTATATAGCTCATGCATCAATTACAGCAGTCTATTTAGTTATCAGTAATTGACTGTGATGTATTGTACTGCGTGTAATTGAAGCCAATTATTTTATAGTTCGTTTCAAGTTAACTCGGAAAGCGAACCCGAATGTGACCCGATGAGAAAATAATATCTGCATAGTTCATGCTTCATATCTGAACATGTATACTGATGCCGATGTAATGCCAGACAAAAATTGTTTAGTAACCGGTACACTATAATTGTGTTTGATCAGGACTATTTTTAAGGAATTTTTAGAACTGCACAATCGTTTCATTTCCTTCCCATCCTCCATGGTAAATTACTCCCGATCGGAGGACAATTGCCTGTTTTTGCTAGTTTCAACTGCACGGACCTGTGACGGAAGTGCTTCTACAACTGCACAAATCCATTTTCAACTGCACATTTTGTGTACAACTGCACGCTAAAAAGCCCTGTGTTTGATATCTGCAGAGGTCAGTCGTTCAGGGTTGTCAAATTTCGGAAGTGTCTGGTCTCCCAATCACGCCACAAAGCAGCCATTAAGTCGCGAGCTGAAGATATCAATAAATTTTTGCTCTACATTACTCTTTTGTACATTAATGATTTTTATACACACTTTATTAATTTCACCATG
Organism: Lumbricus terrestris; assembly: GCA_949752735.1. Classification (NCBI taxonomy): domain Eukaryota; kingdom Metazoa; phylum Annelida; class Clitellata; order Crassiclitellata; family Lumbricidae; genus Lumbricus; species Lumbricus terrestris. The sequence goes on along the minus strand of OX457040.1, from coordinate 17,769,729 downwards.
ACAGCTCAGAATCCAAAGATTTTTTGTTGAAGTAGTAGACCCTGTCTTTCAGTAATAAAATCATGAGAAATCTGGTTAATTTGACAGCCTGAAAAATGCTACCTTTGCAGGGTCACCGTTGTGTAGCCTAAATTAAAATAATCGATGTTGGGTAGGGGCACACCACCCACTCACCCCAACACTCCTCCGCTCGGTGCATCTCGCCACGGCGATCATCCTTCGGCCGCTCGTTCGTTCGTCCCCCAAACTTCTGGCCCAAGTCTCCGCCTGTGTCACGAGGACAAAATTTCCTGTCGCGATGGCATTGAAGAGTAGCCCAACTCGCGCTTCTCGCGTTGTCCTGGCAGCCCTGCCTGTAGTCGTTATGGATCAGTCAGCAGGAAATATCCTTATATTTTCATTGACCTTTGAATTGTCGGTTCCCACGAGTCGCCACATCAACCGTCGGCAACCTTTGATGTCCGTTAATTAACGGGGCAATCGACCTCGGTGGTCGGTTTGGTCTTTCATTCACCCCGCCCCTCAATCACTTCCCTTGCGTCTTCAATTATCTGTGAATCTCGTCCTTTACTACGTCATCTCGCTGAGGTAATTGCTCGGCGCATGCGCAGTCCTGGTCGTCAGACGCTGTTGGTTGCAAGACCGCTGTGTGAAGACTATAGTGTGGGCAGGTAGCGTAGCCAAGGAGGGAGGGTTTCGGGATTCCTCCTCCATTGGCTTAGGAAAGACTTTTTAAAAGGTTATTTATCCATTTAAATAAGAAAAAAACAAAATAGTTGCTTGTAGTAACAATTGCTTTTCTTACTTTATTCCCTTTGTTACTTTATTCCCTTTTTATTTACTGTAATACTGTTGGGTTGGTGTCAGGAAGGGCATCCGGCCAGGCCATAAACCCCCATCATAAATTCCTGGCTACGCCACTGGTGTTGGTCCCTGCTACACCAACTCTTTCTTACCCAAGGCCGTTGCTAGGGATATATCTTGGGTGTTTGAACGCCCCCGATATGAAATGATGTAAAAATGAAATAATGCATTTACTAGCACACGATGTGAGAGCTACAGTAGGTAATGTATTGGTTGTCCAGAATCCGCTATAGAGAGGTCACGACGATTCTCCAAACCCATTAGTCAATTGATTCCGAAAACTGTGAGTGTGAGCTTGCTCAAGGTCGATTAAACACCCCCCAATATAATCCTAAGTATACGGCCTTGTTCTTACCCAGTCGTTTCGTAGGTCGTCCACTCGTAGTTTATGAAGAGCAGGGAATCAGCGGTGGGTCATTTACAGATGATTCTGTATCTTATTATACGACTTTCTGCGTTGAGAATTTCAGCTTTTTGCGAACACCGCTGTCCACTGGAGCCCGATTTCCATAAAATAAAAGTGGATATTATGCTCTGTTGGGTTATTGCAAGCTCAGTCGAACACGAAATTTCGAACAGTATTTTATCCGATTATGTCTTTCTTCGGTGAAAATTGCGGCCCTCTTGCGGCCATGATTGACTGACTAATGTGGTCGGCTTGCGTATTTAGCTTTGCAGTCTTATGGTCATCAGGAGTACTGTATAAGCATTACATCATAGTTGTAAATCTCAAGTTGACATTTTTAGCGCATGCGGATAAGTGTATAATGTTGAGTCGTGTGTATATATATAGGTAACGTTTTGCCATTTAGGAGCTGCTTTGTAGGTTCCAATACGATTGATAGGTCGGTTATAATTAAACTCTTAATTCGTGTTATTAAATAATTAATATTTGGCTCATAAAAACTAGAATGAGCAATATTATAGTATGCATTGTAGGAATAGATTGAGCTTTTCGCATGGCTAATGACAGAGCATGCTTTTAGTGACCCATGCATTTGTCCCAATGGCATGGCTAGCAGCTTTAGACAGTTTTCCGAGAAGGTTTGATGCTTCCGAACTGCATGCCATGGTGTTCAGTTGACCTGCGCGGAATCAGCTTTAAGCTTATATCTTGCTATGCTATAAAAAGTAAATTTCTGATTATTGCTGTGGTTTCTCAAAAATCTCTCTCTCCCTCTGTGTCTATCACTCTTTCTCTTTCCCTCTCTCCCTCTTTGACACACACGTACATGTATAGCCTACGCGCGCGCGCGCATAAGCATGCTGCGAATAAGCCTACTGTCAGTTATGTACTAAGCGATGAAGTGCAGCACCAGACGCGACTACTTTTCTGGGTCCACGCAAATCTCCATCTCGTTCTCTCTGTTACGCTTCCATTAGATTTTTAGATATTTATCTGAATTGTATGCATATACATAGAGTGTAAAATTATACTGAATGTCGGCATTGAATGCATACAGGCCTAGATGCTCGTATACTTTCAAGTGATCAACTTGCATATGCATTACAATATAATATCGAATAGGTATTTTCTACTTATATGTATGTAAATGTGCACATTAGGTATTATTAAGCGTCTGCTAACACGCCACGCCTGCAGTCCCACATTGACACTGTGTGTCTGGGTATAGATGTGTAGGTTTTACATGAGAATTCCAGGAATTTTGTTCCTAGTTAAGTTACGAGTCTGACAGCGCCGATCGCAGCAGGGCACAGACATAAAGCTAACTATAGACTGCCGTCGACTTGCATGGCACAGACATAAAGCTAACTAGATTGCCGTCGACTTGGCACAGACATAAAGCTAACTAGACTGCCGTAGACTTGGCACAGACATAAAGCTAACTAGACTGCCGTAGACTTGGCACAGACATAAAGCCAACTAGACTGCCGTCGACTTGGCACAGACATAAAGCTAACTAAACTGCCGTAGACTTGGCACAGACATAAAGCTAACTAGACTGCCGTCGACTTGGCACAGACATAAAGCTAACTAGACTGCCGTCGACTTGGCACAGACATAAAGCTAACTAAACTGCCGTAGACTTGGCACAGACATAAAGCTAACTAGACTGCCGTAGACTTGGCACAGACATAAAGCTAACTAGACTGCCGTAGACTTGGCACAGACATAAAGCTAACTAGACTGCCGTCGACTTGGCACAGACATAAAGCTAACTAAACTGCCGTAGACTTGGCACAGACATAAAGCTAACTAGACTGCCGTAGACTTGGCACAGACATAAAGCTAACTAGACTGCCGTAGACTTGGCACAGACATAAAGCTAACTAGACTGCCGTCGACTTGGCACAGACATAAAGCTAACTAAACTGCCGTAGACTTGGCACAGACATAAAGCTAACTAGACTGCCGTAGACTTGGCACAGACATAAAGCTAACTAGACTGCCGTTGACTTGGCACAGACATATAAAGCCACAGCATGTGCACAATATGGGGCGGAGTGATTTCCTCTGCTGTGCTATCTGTTCATGTAGCGCTTCGTTTCCTTCGATTGCCTGTAAACTACAGTTTACTCTTTAGTCCCAGACGGTCGACATCCCGCCAGTCAATGTATATCTCTGTCTAGGAAGATCCAGGTCTGGGACGTGTTTAAATGGGAAATGTGGGTATGTTGATCCTTCAGTCTCTTGGCCAAAAATCGGTCGATTAAATTTTAATTGGAGGTGGCCTTTTGGTTAGGGTGAGGCTGGATTAATACAAATTAATTAACTTTGGCAATGTACATGTATAATATATGCGCGTAGCAAGCGCGATGGCGCCTTACAAAGCAGCTAACATGCGGGATAACCGGATAAGCCATTATTTAATTGTGAACTTGTTATGTTTTTGTTTAGAGCGGCGACTAACGATTCGCGCTGATTTTAATAACAATTTTATGCTGCGGGACTTTGGTGGAGTAGATGAAGGGAAGACGAAGAGTCAAGATTATGTTTGCATAGATTGACCGACTGACAACCTGACAGACTGACAGACTGACTGACTGACTGACAGACAGACTGACTGGCTAACTGGCTGACTGACTGACAGACTGACTGACTGACTGACTGACTGACTGACTGACTGACTGACTGGTTTATATGCAAACTTTGTCGCGTAAACACTAAGTTACGTCAGTCACTTCGTGCAAACTTCCACTTCACAGAAATGTTTCATTGACAATCGCATCGCGCGGCGTAAGAAATCGCTTAAGGCTGATAACTGCTCAGAAATTAAGCCAGATTTAGATTTAGACATGTTTTGGGTTTCGTTATACTGTGATCGTCATGAATCACATTTGATCTAATCTAATTAAGTGAAAGCTAATTGAATCCAGTGACGTCTATCGAGTCTTCTTTATGTGCGACTTTCAGGCGATGTATACTAAGTCAAAACGAAGTCATATGTCATGGTCCATTGACCGATGTACAGCAACAGTCTACGAAGGAGAATCTAGTAATTATCAAGAGACGAAAATATAAACACGGACACAGTAAGACACAGGTGGACATGATAGATAGACAGGCAGATTATTATAGACTCCTTCACAAAGGCATAGACACAGAACCACACACACACACAAACATAGACAGAGACATGGGCAGAGACAGGACTACACACGGAGACATGGACAGAGGGAGAGATGAATGAAGACCATAGTGGAATATATCTTCATCTGAGTTTTCAGTTTCACAGGCTTGAAATGGCAGGCGCTACAATGACGGCCTTTACCCAATACATCAGTTTATAAACTTGCGTTTATTAAAAACACCAATCCATCACTTTGATGAATATCGTCCAAAATCGCCTCTTCTCGGGTGTGTTCTAGGCCTACTAGGCCGTGAGTCGCGGTGGTGTATTATAGTGGTGGGTTCGGTGTCTTGGAGCCATAGGGTTCCAGATTTGAATCCACCTCAGGCCGCCGCGTAGGGACCTTGAGCAAGTTCTTCACTTGCAATTGCGCGTACGCTTCGATGCTGCGATGCTGTGTCCGCTCTGTAGTCGGGAGCGCCTCTGAGTAGGGAGAGACTAAAGGGTCGCAATATCAAATGCGAGAAATAAATAGCTCTTGCGTAATAGCTTTCCGGTAGCATAATTGATAATAATCATTATGATCTACTATATTCGGAGGCCATTCCAGTTAACGGATGCAACTGCAAGAAGTGATTCATTTCTGAATGCGGTGCATGGCTGGGCGCAGCTGCCATGTGATTGTTGACAGTAGAACCTCAGCGGAGCTTTGTGCGGAAGCCGAAAAGTTCCTTTAAGCTATTCCAGTCACACACACTTTTAACCAGTTAATCCCTACTCATATCTTCAACTTTCGGGAAAGAGAATACATTGAAAGAAACGCACAATCATTGGCTGTTGTCGCACAAATTCTTTACAATTTGCTCGTTGTTAAAAAATAAAACTGTGACAATGACAATTTTAACAACAATATTACTGTGGTCCTATCTAATCAGTTTGTTCTACTTAATAAGTCTTTACACGGCTTCATCATCTTTGTTCAGAACTGTATCATAACTGTAAGTAAATTTCAAAGGCTGATCAAGTTTTTCCGTGAAATCTGCAGTCGGTCTACGACATGTTGCTGCTTTAGTTTTACTGCAGTTAAAATTTATTATCTACTAGCTGTACCCCGCCACGCGTTGCTGTGGCTGAAAAGACTCTCCCTCCCACCCTCACTCCCTACTTCCCTTCCTCTGTCTCCCTTCCTGCCTCTGTCATCCTAAGTTTGTTTTTCCGAGAGGCATTATTTTTATGAAGTAAAGCAGATCGATTGGACTGAAAGAGAAGAAAGGAAGTTATGAGGAAACACATTATTTATAAATATGGCGGGTTTGCGAAAAATTTGAAAAGAATCGGTGAGGAACTTATCGAGTTCTGAGGCCACAAAAAGTAACGTTTTACATTTTTATTTATATAGATTTTTAAAAAGTAGAACACATCGAAAAACGTCGTGATCGTCACATAAACCATGGCAGCTTCCACTGCCTTAAACTGTTAGGTCGGTCTAAATAGCCTATAGCTTGCTTGTGATGTGTGGGTCAACCTGCGCTTCAATGAGTGCAGGGTCGGATCCAAGGGGGGGGGACAATCCCGCCATGTCCTCCCATTTCAAAAGTCCGTAGGACATGGCCCACCCGTTTGGTTTCAACAAGCATTAAATCAATGCAGCGGTTATATAATTTCATCGCTTGCAGAGATTACGTCGACCAGATGACTGATGACTAAAAAAGGTCATCAGATTTTTCTGTCAAAGATATCACCGAAAATGTGGGCCCCTCTTGAAAATTTCTGTATCCGCCCTTGAATGAGTGCATGTCTTGACTTGTAGCCTGTATCATATCGGTTTACTTTTCACTTTAGTCTACATTCATGTTCAGGTTGTTTAACGGATTTCTATATGCACAATATGTTTATATCGTGCCAATATGTTGTGTATATATAACCCTCATACCAACTTTACTTCTAAACAAGAGCAACACGTCAGTAAGATAGAATTGTAATATAATATATAGCTATTATTTTTTCACATTCAAACAGATTTACACAACATTTACATTAAGAGTCTTTACGCAACATTAATTTTACATTAAGAGTTTGCTTTCCATAACGAAAACAGTAACTAAATTTCCGATGTTTGCAGATTCGGAAAATACTGTTAATTTTAGAGAGAACTTTATGTTGAAGCACGAGTCCAAACAATTAATTATATATTCGTCTGAAAAACAAGTCAGTTGACTCGTGTTACAATCGTCGTGCAATATATAGATCACTAGCCTATTCATTCTGCAGGTTCAAACATTATTTACACATCATTTACAATAAGAGTCTGTTTTCTTTATGGAAAACTAGTCAAACCTCCGTTGTTTTCACATACGTAACATACTGTTCATTCTGCAAAACACTAATGTCAAAGAACGAATCCAATTCGTCTGAAAAGCAACTCGTGAAACATTCGTCGATATACGTACTTTCAAGGTAACTGTCTTCGTAAAGCGACGGAAAGGCGTTCAGGTTGACGGATGTAGACGAAAGGCAGCTGCTCGAACAGAATCCATCGTCGTACTGTGTCGTAGAATCATCCGTGTCCAGCTTCTCATCGGTCGAGTTCAGCACGAGTTCGTGGAAGGCGTTCTCCAGACGAAAAGAGTCGTAATCGGAGAAGAGACTTTCGTTGATATCGGTGACAAAAGTGAGGTCTGAACTGTTCGGAAGAGTCACTGCAGGCACGAGCTGTGGCGGCACTTCGGACTCATCGAAGGAGAGAGAAGGGAGTTGAAGCGTTGTGTCTACTAACTCGGTGATTGCGTCGTCTGTTTCGAAGAATGTCGTCATCGTGGCGTCATAGATGACGACGTCTGGCGTGTCGGTTATTTCGTAGGTCGACCATTCAGCAAGAGACGAATAATGATTGAATTTCCTGGCTATTTCGTTGCTTCTAAAAACGCTGATCTCTCTCTGTTCATCATCATCATCATCGGACGTCGAACTTGACGTCATCGGATCGTTGAGTTTTGCATCGATGTCACGTGATTGAATTCGTTTCTTCGTCTGTTCATCGATTTTGTTCGTTTCCATCGTCGATCGTTTTACACACCGTAAAAGGAATTGTTGGATGAAAGCGATGAATGCGTTATTTCTCCCCACCGTCTCTTCCACGTCTGCTGATTTCTTGCTTTTCGAAGACGTGCGCTTCACGAACAGCTTGCGAACCATTGTTGCAAATTTACTCTCACCGATGTAAAATAGAATATTCTAAATTAACTCTTATAACTTCCACCTTCTTCGATGCAAATATGATATAAATGATATAAATGACGGTGGCCAGTCGTATTTATAGTCAGAAATCAATTTGTTAATCTATAGCGTTCAGTAAATTTGATCGCTTAGGCCAGAGCTACAGTGTTTACACAAGCGCTTTTGACTAGCCGCCAATTAGGCCTGACCCTCATTATCAAACAGAAATCTATAGCCCTATACTGTTACTTTGGGACTTGCCGCTTTAAGCAAGCAAGTGTTTTAACTTACCTCTATAGCACGGAAGCTTCAAAAGATCGGAACCGTGCTTTGTACTCAATCAGAAGAGTTGACGTGCAAAGATAAATAAAGTTATCTAGCCTTTTAAATCAATGAAAGTCTTTTAATCATCCTGACATTAGCCGCGAACTTCAAAGGAACGCAGTTGGACTTTGATCTCAAAACGACAACGGGTCGCGTGCTTGCTAATTGGCCCGATTACGCTTTTCAATTCCCATAATTCAAATTTTAGAGACAATGCCAATTGCTATATTTATTTCAAAGGAGTTCTAAAATAATAAACTGAGATGTGGGCCTAACCGCACTGACTTTAGTCTTTAATCAATTCCGGTAAAGTAAAAAGCGCTGCGTAATTGTAAAGCTGTCTGTTCAGTTGGTTAGTTAAGATTTGTGCATTCTGTGATCTGAGTTCATGTAAATTGTTTCAATTGCATGATTTTACACTGTAACCGGTTGCGGTCTGTCAACCGGATTGTTGATTAAACGACAATTATTATTAAATATAACTAACGTATCAGAAATAGTTATAGGCCTAGTTAGCGCATTTGAATGGGCTTACAAAGCTATAAGCTTACTATGTGTCTATACGTATTTACATCGCTTGTAAGCCATAATGATCTTAATGACATCTCTTTAGACATAATTGAATATGCTTTTCATGAGGCAGTCATTGGTCCGAAGACTTGACCCGTCTTCATGGATGTAGGCTATTGGCCGATTCTTAGCCAGACCCGTGCGGTTTTCCCGAATCTTTTCGATTATTTAGCGCTGTTTTACTGCGCTAAATTACACATCAACGCCTCGAATGGATCCACGCGACCAAAGTTTAACGGTTAGGATGATAGATTTCCTATCTGAACATGCATGAGGCAATGCGTTGAGCCCTGAATAGGAAATTGCAGTTTATTTCCTGGTGATCACTTGGACTGATAGAAATATGGAGACAAAAAAGTAGCCTTCAGAGAACAAAAAGAACAACACCAGCGAGAGACAGCCTTTTAGGATTTGTCAAGGGACACTGAATCATCCAGATGGGAAATGTTCGAATGCAAAGTAATGCAAAGTGAGGTCATGTGTCTAGAATTGATGTAAAATTAAGGTGACCTGAGGGTTAGTGAAGTATGTATGTATGTATGTATGTATGTATGTATGTATGTATGTATGTATGTATGTATGTATGTATGTATGTATGTATGTATGTATGTATGTATGTATGTATGTATGTATGTATGTATGTATGTATGTATGTATGTTTGTATGTATGTATGTATGTATGTCTGTATGTATGTATGTATGCATGCATGCATGTATGTATGTATGTATGTATGTATGTATGTATGTATGTATGTATGTATGTATGTATGTATGTATGCATGTATGAGAAATCAGATATATCTATAGAGAGCGTGGGAAGAAAGAAGCACAGCATTGTGAATGCCAATCTGTTGTATATGGCTGATGTCATTTATATTGACAGGCGCAGGAAGGAACAGAGCCAAAGACGGTACAAGACAGACTCAAACAGAGAGAGAGAGAGAGAGAGAGAGAGAGAGAGAGAGAGAGAGAGAGAGAGAGAGAGAGAGAGAGAGAGAGAGAGAGAGAGAGACAGAGAGACAGAGAGACAGAGAGACAGAGACAGAGAGACAGAGACAGAGAGAGAGAGAGAGAGAGAGAGAGAGAGAGAGAGAGAGAGAGAGAGAGAGAGAGAGAGAGAGAGAGAAACAGCTGAAGACAAGAACTATCGAAGTTACAAGTGATATAGAAGCCATAAGAGAGCAACCGGAGACAGAAAGACGCTGAGTGAGAGGTAGAGGCAAAGAGAAAAATAGAGATAAATAGAGGCAGAAAACGACAAGAAAGATGCAGCTACTGCAGCAGATAATGGCACAGAACAGGGAGAGATCGATACTGGTCAATACATGTAGGCCTACGTATGTGTGTGTGTGTGCGCGCGCGCGCAGACGATGGGGACAAGTGAGTTACTGGAATAACTGGATAGATGGATGAATTCCGTCGGAGTCCGTCAGACGTCAACGTGAATCAAAGGCAAATCGGACCCATGGAGACCCATACCATGCGTTGTCGATCGATCGATCGGAAATATATGTCGACCGTCACTCGGCGACAACCACCGCCTCCTTTTTATATTCACTACCAATATACATGTATACAATATATTTTTTCCTCCTTTCCATGTCTTTTATTTTCTTCTTTCCTCCTCGATATATTCACTCCTAATATATGTCTTCTGTCCTTCTTTCCTCCTTTCCATGTCTTTTGTTTCGTACCTTCCTCCTGTCTTCGGTTCTTCCAATCTCTGTGTAACATTTCGTATAAGTCGCGTTCAATCTTTTTCCGAAATGCATTTCTTTCCCCAACGCACTTCTTTCGCAAATGCATTTCTTTCCCTAGCGCATTTCTTTCCCCAGCGCATTTTCCCCCAATGCATTTCTTTCTCCAGCGTATTTCTTTCCCCAGTGCATTTCTTTCGCAAATGCATTTCTTTCCCCAACGCATTTCTTCCGCAAATGCATTTCTTTCCCCAATGCATTTCTTTCGCAAATGCATTTCTTTCCGCAGCACATTTCTTTCCCCAGCGCATTTCCCCCCAATGCATTTCTTTCCCCAGCGTATTTCTTTCCTCAGTGCATTTTTTACTCCAATGTATTTCTTTCCCCAACGCATTTTCCCCAATGCATTTCTTTCCACAATGCATTTCTTTTCTCCAATGCATTTCTTTCCACAATGCATTTCTTTTCTCCGCGCATTTCTTCCCCACCCCAGGCAGTTACCACACCATATTCTCCCTCCTCCTGCTTCACTTCTCACCTTCTTCTGCTCTCATTTGATCACCCCTTTACTCCTCAGCTACTTCGTGCATATACCCCATTGTCATCATGTACCATCCTCCACATTCTCCTCCTCCTCATCGTCGTCTTCATCATTATTCTCTTCTTCTTCTTCCTTCTCCTGCTCCTTATTTTCCTATGCCTCTTCATTTTCAAGCATGACCTTTCCACTTCGACCGTCACTTTCCATTTTCCTTTGTGTTTATCTGCAGTATCTTCCAGTTCTCTCTATTTCATCACCAACCTATTATACACTTCCTTCGGGTGTCCTCGTAACTTATGTTAGTTATGGGCATCATAGGCCTTCTTGTAATTCAACTTATAATTCTCTTCCATTTTCGTGTATGGATTACTTTGTTCTAAGACACGCAAACCCACAAAACCTACAATAGCGCTATAGATTTCTTCTTGTTGTTTCTATTGCTGCTATGTTGTTAAGCGGCAATATCTAATAACGAAACATCAATCGATACCGCCGACTGCGCTGAGCAATCGTGAGTAAAGGATGTCCCCCTCACTCTGTAAGCGTCTCAGGGATGGGGGGTACTTGAACCCATAATCTGCCCATCCCTCTCCGGATGACCGTCTCGATTTGCGGTCGGGCGGTTGTGTTTGATGACAGGCGGCGTCGTCCTTTGATCGTTGTCCGACCACCCACTACAGCCCAATCTTAAAACCGTCTGAGGAGAGGCCATCAATGCCGCTACCGTCGCCAGCCATCAGTGTCCATTCGTATTTCCATTCTATAACTTCATGACCCGTGGCGCATTAGAAGTTGGAATCGTTCGCGAAACGGGATCGTTAAAACCTTCGTCGAGGATCCTACGTTGATTCGTGCAATGGAGACAAATCGTGTAGAACGGGTTTTGATCTTGTAGTCTAAGTATATCTCTAACCAGACCCTTCTGTGAACGTGGGCCTATTTGCTGAGCGTTGAGTTAAAGCGTTGCATGCCAGTGTCGTTGGAACAATATTGCAGGCCCTGCGCAAAGCAATTATACTTGTATCCACGTACAACGTAATTTTGTTAATCCTTTTTAAGATCTCGTCTGGTCTGGCCGCTCTGGCGACTTTCAATGCATTAAGACGGCACTGGTTGATCTTATCATCATCATCATCATCATCATCATCATCATCATCATACATTGACCTGCTTAAAGTTGAGGATCACTTTGGCACTAGTTCCTTTTTCGATAGTATGTCCTCCTATAATCTTCTCCCGACCATAACCAGACCCACAAGAGTTACCACTCATTCGTCAACGCTAATTGACAACATTTTCACAAATGCTTGGTCTAATATTATTGAATCTAAGATTGTTGTATCTGATATCTCTGACCATTTGCCTGTCTTAACCTCCTTTGATTTTGAAATGCCTAGCTCTAGGAACTCCTCATTTGAGGAATCCCGAATTATTAACGAAGAAGGAAGGGCTAATTTTAGCAATTATCTTTCTGAAGCAGATTGGACTCCTATTTTTGAAACCTGTCGCTTGAAAGATGCTAACAAAGCATATGACTTGTTTATGAAAGAATATAAAAGAAACTATGATAAGGCGTTTCCAATAAAAACTAATATAAATAAAGGAAAACCCATGCTTAAACAACCCTGGATGACTCCTGGACTTCTCAAATCTAGTAAGAAAAAAGCTAAACTTCATTTAAAATATGTAAAGGTCCCTACCCTTGCCAATAAAAATAAGTTTGTTTCATACAGGAATAAATTTAAAACAATTAGAATGAAGGCTGAAAAGCATTACTATGCTGTTGAATTTACCAAGCATGTTAATAATTTAAAGAAAACTTGGACCCTCATTCGAAGTATAATTAAAATGGATGAACAACATATTAAAATTGAAGCACTAAAAATCAATGGAATAAGAAATGATGACCCCTAAAGTGATGGCTAATACTTTTAATAATCTCTTCTCTGACATCGCTCATACTCTTGCCAAACAAATTCCCGCTCCTAAATCTCCTTTTAACACATACCTTGACCCGCCACTTCCTTATTCTTTTGGCTTGGTTCCTACTTCACCTGAAGAAATAAAAAATTTGAGCCACTTGATCCACGACAGTCACAGCCGTGGCGTTGATGATATCGACCCTCATATTGCTAATTCTTACATTTCTCAAGTCGCAACCCAACTAGCTGAAATAATTAATTGCTCCCTCAATACTGGAGTTGTACCTGATGCTATAAAAATTGCAAAAATAGTCCCTATTTTTAAAAAGGGTGACAGGGAGAACCCTTCTAACTATAGGCCCATATCCATTCTTCCTTTTTTTGCCAAGTATTTTGAAAAAATAATGCATGATAGGCTCAATAAATATGTAGAAAAATCTCATATTATTTTTCCATACCAATATGGCTTTCAATCTGGTCGATCTACTTTTATGCCTTTAATTGATATGTATGATAAAATTTCTAAGGCCTTTGAAAACAATGAATATTCTATTGGTATCTTCTTCGATTTAGCAAAGGCCTTCGATACTGTGAATCATGAGATCCTATTAAAAAAATTAGCTAACTATGGCATCAGAGGCATCCAATTAGCTTGGTTTACCAGTTATCTCGAAAGACGTCTCCAGTGTGTTTCCTGCAATGGAGCTCTCTCAGACTTTAGAGTTGTTAGATATGGTGTGCCCCAAGGTTCTAATCTCGGACCCTTGCTTTTTCTTCTATACATTAATGACTTGCCTAATATATCTCCTACTCTTTCATTCATCTTGTTTGCTGATGATACAAATGTCTTCTACTCTCATAAATCCTACCAGAGTCTAATGCAAACAGTAAACAATGAACTTATCTTCATAGCCGAATGGTTCTCTGCTAATAGACTCTCCTTAAACATTGATAAAACTAACTTTATGCTCTTTCGAACTAATAAAAAGATGTGCCCCCAGAATGAATTGCAACTGTCTATCAATGATACCTCCATAACGCAGGTTAGCTCCACTAAATTTCTTGGTGTGTACATAGATCAACACCTCACATGGAATGATCATATTAAATATATCTCTGCCAAGGTTGCAAAAAGTGTTGGTATCCTTCGTCGAACTTCCCATATACTCCCCCCCACTATCCGTGTTAAATTGTACTACTCATTAATATATCCTTATCTCTCATACTGTAATTTAGTTTGGGCATCTACATATAAATCCAGGGTCAATAAATTAGTACTTCTCCAAAAACGTGCAATACGTATCATAGCTGGAGTTAAGCCTTTTATTCACTCAAGTCCTTTATTTCAATCATTTAATTTATTAAAGTTTCACCAAATAATGACTTTCCAGATAGGAGTCTTTATGTATCGGTTCACCCATGATCTTCTTCCCCTTAACTTTGCAGGGTATTTCCAAAAAGGATCTGAAATTCACTGCTATTCCACCAGGAACTCCTCTCATTATCGAGCCATATCCGCTCGTTTAAACTCAAGAAGATTCCATATTAAATATACTGGACCAGGTATATGGAACTCGTTTCCTAGTCATGTTCAACAAGCTTCCAGTTTACAAAGAGCAAAAACATTACTGCGCAACTACTTGGTTAATGACTGCAAAGATATTTAACCTTGTAGGCACTGATTTTATTTTATTATTATTTGTTGTGTTTGTTTTGCGTTCTTTAGTTAAGTTTACTACATTAATTGTCATCTCATGCTGTTCTTTTAGCCTATTGTTCAATTCATTATGTCAACCGTCTAGCCATCTGTTAAAATTGCATATGTAATTAGGTGTCCCTGTTAGCGGGATATTCATCCCTTAGGGCCTTCCTTGTTACCATCCGATAATGTGAAGCATGTTATACTATGTCTATTGTGTATGTTGATGGTTGGTTACAATAAATGAATTGAATTGAATCATCATCATCATCATCATCATCATCATCATCATCTTCATCATCATCGTTCCATATAGCGTAATCTGTGACATGCAGTGGATCTCTTGCAATGGCCCGGAAGTTGCGTGAAACAATTTATTACCAAACACGTACTGTAGATCTAAGGCGGATAAAATTATTTCCGATATAACCCAGATAGCAATTTTTTATATTTCTAAGCATCACTGGTGGGTCCTGATTCTCTGCCCATCGATTTTTTATACGCTTTTTTATACGTCCAGATTAAGGAAGAAAAATACGGCTAAATATACGCCTGATAATAGCTTTTTTTACCCAGAGTGTAATGTTTCCAGTGTCCAAGATTCGCGCATATTATGTATTATATTATGTAGGCCTACCGTAATTGCAGGACTTGGCAGTCGTATATATATATATATATATATATATATATATATATATATATATATATATATATATATATAAATTATATATATAATGCTGACTCTTTCTAAAGGCCAGAATCAGAGCTGGCTTTGAGTATATGTTACAGCCATGTCATCTTTCTAATCTCATGCTGGCGGCGCAATTTACTGTAATTAATATTCTTATTATTGTCATTATTTATTACTAGAAACTGCTATAGGCTACTCCAAACGGTAGTCATATACCGTTGAACTTCTATTGGATTGAAGGTGAAGAAGCAGTAGTTTAACACAATTGCTGTCACGGGATGAATGTCTTCTCTATCTGTCTGTCTGTCTGTCTTCTTGTCTGTCTGTCTGTCTGATTGTCTGTCTGCTTGTCTCTACGTGTCTCTGCGTCTGTCTCTATTTCTGCCTCTGTGTTTGTCTCAGTCTGTCTGTCTCTGTGTCTGTCTGTATATCTATCTGTCTGTCTGTCTATCTGCATCTCTCTGTCTTTCTCAGTCTATCTCTCTGTCTGTATCTACCTCTGTCTCTATCTTTGTCGCTGTATCTCTTTGCATATGCATGCTATTTTCTCTCAATCATTTGCAAAGGCAGAGTGCCAATAAAATCCTGAGTAATCGACTTTCCTGGCAGTTAAACACTGTCACACAATTATTCGTGTTTATTAGACCTCGAGCCACTAATTTTAAAGCCACTTTTGCATCGACATGCAAGCTCATTTATGATGCCTAGTTCGTGACAGACTATTGCTTTATACTGGACTAGCTGAATTACCCGGCGTTGCCCGGGAAATTTCGGTTTTTCGTCCCCAACCGCGCCTGACCCCGCTCCCACTCCGCCATTCTCGCCCCGCCTTCCATTGGCCCCAACCCGGTTGTACCCTGCAGGGGTGCCCGGCGTTGTCCGTGACATTTCGGTTTTTCGCCCGAACCCAGCTCCAAACCGCCCCTACTGGGCGGGTTCGTCACCCCAGAATTTCCGTCCCAACCCATATCCCACAGGGCGGGTTGGCCACCCATCATCATCATCATCATCATCATCATCATCATCATCATCATCATCATCGTCATTATCGTCATCATCATCATCATCATCATCATCATCATTTTGTCCAAAGGTATTGTGCTGCCAATGACTATATGTAGGCCTAAATACGAATAATGTTCCCGAGAGGAGAAAAATAAGGCAGCAACTTGCATGTCAATATGTCCGACTGGCCATCGCAAGAAGGACTGCTCGTGAAAAGCGACGGCAATAAAGAGAAGCGATGACTTGCAGCAGTTGCGATGTTTCTTCATCGGAAATGCAGAAAGAAAGCGGTCAAGGTCCGTGTGAAATACAATGCCACTGTTTGGAATTCGATCAAACCGTCCAAACGTATCAGTGAGCCGTAGTTTGTTCATTGTATGACAACAATATGTTGTTAATATCATTACTTCATATGATTATGATGCTGATGCCGTTGTTGCTGCTGCTGTTGCCTATGATGTTGATGATGAATATGCTGATATTGTTGCTGTCGATTATGATGATGATGATGATGATGATGATGATGATGATGATGATGATGATGATGATGATGATGATGATGATGATGATGATGATGATGATGATGATGATGATGATGACGGTGATGACGGTGATGAGTGTGACGACGACGACGACGACGACGATGATATGATGGCGAAAACGATAATTATTATCTTGAGCAGTTTGAGGCAGATATTTCGAACTGTGAATCAAGCTGAAAAAGTCTTTCGCCATGTCGATTAATACCATGTAATAATTGTTTTCTCGTTTGTCTTAAAATTAATGATCTTATATTTCCACCGTAGTCATATTATTGAAATTTACTGATGGAATGTCAATTGGGTGCACACTGCACTGTTATGATTGCAGAAGTGTCTGAATTTTCACCTGGGGGCCGTCCATAAAGTACGTCACGCTCCAGGGGGGAAGGGGTGTAAGAAAGTGTGACAGTTCAGTTTGTGACAGGGGGAGGGGGTCAGGCCATGTGTGACGTCACACATGTATTTTTTAAATTCTTAATTATTTTTTTTCTTAGTACCTAAAATCCGACCCGGCCAGGCCAGGCGTGTCTAAAACCCTGCCTGGCGGAATAAAAGTTGATTTCCCGTCACTATCAAAGCGTTTAGGGACACACGTCACTATCAGAGGGATTAGGGATAGTATCCTATGGTTTAGAGGGTTAGGTAAACGGTTATGTTTTTAAATTTTTTGTTCGAAAGTGTGACGTACTTTAGGGGGGGGTCCGAGATTTGTGACAGTTTGTGACAGGGGGGAGGGGGGTCAAAAATGGTCAAAAATAGCGTGACGTACTTTATGGACGGCCCCTGGATAAATGACGACAGCGAGTGTCAGCTGCTCTGTAGCATGCACCACTAATTATACCACACACAGTTATTCAACGGACGTATTGGAATAACCGAATAAGTCTCTTGTGCCATATCGAAGATGATTAGTATCGCTCTCATTTATCCAGGCTTGGGAGTGGCACTGGCCATGGGCGGAGACCTAGGGGGGGGACAGGGGGACGGTCCCCCCAATGTAGGTGTTGGGGAAACGGCCCATGCATTTGTCCCCCCCCCAACCATTGAGCGTCAAGACAAAAAAGGTCATCAACTTTTTTCGGCGACACTCAGCCATTCGTCCGTCAAAAAATCTCGCGTCTTTCCGCTCCCCCCCCCCAAGTCTCCGCCTATGGCACTGGCAGAGAACAACCAGCGGCGGAGTTATTGGAATAAGTCGGTCGTCACTTCTCACAAAATCGAGTTACGGAGATGATCTTATCTTGTATATTATACTCCTTTTATCAGTCTATAGCTAAAGACAAACATAGTAAACAGGGGAAACCTAATTAAAATTCATTGTAGCAACCAACCTGTTAGAAACGCATCATTTTCCCCTTTCTATTGATTTTAGAAATTGAAATGCAGCGGGTTGTGATTTGTCATCCCAATTGATAATATTCGAAGGTCAGTGTTCAATCTAGGCATCTAACGGGGCGGGTGGAGGAAGAAAAATCACCCCCCCCCCAAAACTCCAGAAAAATTTCAGAGCTGACATTTTAATATCTATAGTTTATCGCAGCATTACACGACACACGACCGATGGTGCTATTATAATAATGGTGAAACGACTGTATGGCCTCGACCCTGTTCGTTTTCAACAAAATAAATCAGGTGACCCTTCAATTTCGCTGTCTATTTCAATAGGTACCTCGTTATTTAATGCTCTCATCTATAGGCTAGCTATGGTTCGAGAATCAAATCTATGAAAATTAATAAGTCACCGCTAGTATTCGGACTGTTGTAAAAAAAATGCGAAGAAAGAAAAGAGTATAAGATAGAGGAAAATTTATTCACCAGTCTGTGGTTAAGATGGTTTCTTGATTCTGTTTCTTCGAGCGATGAAAAAAACCTCGGTCTGCAGTAATTACGATTGTGGTCTGTTTAATGGTATACGCCTATACAATAGGTCGTCTATTCACCAAGTCAGTATATCACGAATCTGTCACATTTATTGCCATTTTATTGTGCGCTTTAAAAAGGATCGGAGCATTGTCGAATGAATGCCCGGAATGCAATAAATATTGATCTGAACATGAACGCAGTATTTTACTACCTTATTGAACGAGGCACTGCGAGCCAAATTGCCGATTGGTTAGGTAGTTTCTCTTGTAGCCTGACGTGTAAGAGTTCGAATTTTCATAGAAACGGTTACTGTGTATATATCCTATACGGATCCTGAGCAAAGTCCTCACGTAACCACAACGACAAACATATATTTTATATTGCTTCATATAGCAAATTAGCAACATAATAGTAAACACTTTTTTTAACAAACTGAAGACACAGAGATAGGCCTAAACATTAAACATCCTTAAGGGACCAAAGTCCTGTTAGCAGGGTTACCAAATACCCATATAGCCTACATTACGAAATAGTCATACCGGTTATAATTTGAAACGGTGGCGCATTGGATAACGCACTGGCATGGAGATCACAGGAGCTGAGTTCGAAGCCCCCGTAGGATAGACGTGCGTTGTAGGCTGCCTTTGTATTGCAGGCCGTCTATTCTGTTGGAAGTTAAGATTTGTGATTTGTGTTTTCTTGTGAATTATTGTTTTCAACTGCATAGATCTAACTATGCGCTGAAACCGGTTTCGGTCTGTCAACCGGATTGTTCAATAAAGAAAAATTATTAGATTTGTGTAGCTTAACTACTATAGTTAGCTAAGACAAGGACCTTAACAAAAACAAGAGTGAGAGTTCGTCCCCATCAAGTACATTTAATATTACAGAAAACTTATATTGGCAAGCCATGTGTGCTGTAAAAATATACAGGGTGGACAAAAAACCATACGTTTGTTTGCCAATATCGTGACCAAAAGTAAGAATTTCGAAATGAAATTTTACAGGCTTACAGCCAACTCATATTTACACATCATGGCCAGATTTCATAAAAAAATATTTAAAACGGAACAAAAGTTATACAACTTTTAATGAGGCCACCCACCGTTTTTTCAACTGTTTGGAAATTAACTTGATAGTGCTTCACAACTTGTGTTCAATGTGCCCACCACCAGTGCCAAAACTTCTTTTGAGTCTCTTTTTCAGGTGACACGCATGAGATGATCGTGAGTTTTTCATGAGATGATCATGAGACCGTCATGAGATGATCAGGAATTATTATGTTTTTTAAAGATGATCATGAGATTGTAATGAGATGATCAAGAGATTGTTTTGAGATGATCATGATATTGTCATTAGATGATCATGAGCTTGTAATGAGATGGCCATGAGACTGTTTTGAGATGATCATGAATTGTCATGAAATGACCATGAGATTGTCATGCGATCACATCATGTATCACGAGAGTCCTGACAGCCACTCTGAGCGGCGGCTCATGACGGCATATGAGTGAAACGAGGCCATGATTAGACAATATTATTATTATTCCCAAAGTAACACGAGATCCTCGTTGAAGATTCACGAGACTACCAAGAAGCCATCATAAGATGCGTGGGGTGGTGCCATCTACACCATCGCGAAAAGGACATGAAACCATCAAAAGAAACGCTATAGACGATCAAGAAACCATCACGATAAATATACTCTCACGACAGAAAGACAACCGAGACAGAGAAAAAGACTTCGTAAGAGATATCAGGAGGAGATCATTATCACGTATCAGCCATCATCAGTAAGAGATATCATCGTAAGAGATATCATGTATCATGATGAGATCATTATCACGTATCAGCCATCAGTAAGAGATATCATCGTAAGAGATATCATGTATCATGAGGAGATCATTATCACGTATCAGCCATCAGTAGGAGATATCATCGTAAGAGATATCATGTATCATGATGAGATCATTATCACGTATCAGCCATCAGTAAGAGATATCATCTTAATAGATATCATGTATCATGATGAGATCATTATCACGTATCACCAATCACAGACAAGAGACAGGAATCGTCGTAGAATTATTATGTTGAAGGTCTGATCATGATGCCGACATGAATGATGACTGGCGCGCGTTGTCCCCTAATTGCTCTTCCTCCTCCGCCGTCCAACCATCCGTCGTTCCTCCACCGACGCCGGAGAAAGACGGCTCGCAAAATTTATGCCGACCGAGAAGAAGGCATTCATATGGCGCCAGCCGTTCTTTGAATGCGGCGACCACCGAGATGATTAGCGACCGGAAATGCTGGCGAAGCGACATCTTGTGTGCAAACAGTCATAATAAAGAGCACAGATATTGATTTCCGGTTTATCAGAGCCACGTATAATATTATGGTCTCAGATGAGAATTGGCCGAACAACGCTTTTGGCCAATTCTCGCCTCCTCGCATTATTCCAACATTATAGCCGGCAATGTCAGTGGCGTGATGGGACGTGATGTCTGTAAATGGTGATGCAATGCGATGCGAATGAGACGCGAAATGTAATCCAATGTACAGCAGAATAATGCTATATGATGTAATGTAATCGATGTGATCGAGAATAGAATTGATGTACTGTAATACAAATGTATAAAAAATAAATAAAAGGCAATAATCTATCATAGTGTGATGCTGTGCAACTTCGTTTTTTTATAGAGACGAGCTGCATTTTACTGTGACAACAATGACGTATACAGGGTGCGCCAAAAAAAGACCCCCCTAGGTTTTTTGCCAATATTTTGACCAAAAGTAGGAATTTCCAAATGAAATTTAACAGGCTTGTAGACAATTTATATCTACACATTATGGCCAGATTTCATCAAAATATTTCAAACGGAACAAAAGTTATATCACTTTTAGTGAGGTCACCCCCCGTTTTTTGACGATTCAAAAACGAAGCGCAACAAACATTAGGTTTTTTGCTAATATCTTGGCCAAAAGTAAGAATATCGAAATGAAATTTTTCAGGCCTATAGACAATTCATATCTGCACATGGTGTTCAGATTTCATCAAAATATTTCAAGCACAACAAAAGTTGTAGGCCTACCACTTTTAGTGAGGCTACCCACCGTTTTTTAACGATTCAAAAACGAAACGCGACAAAAAAGTAACAAAAACACGATTTTATTAAGTCTGATCTCAAATAACTGTTGTCAAATGAACTTGGTAGTGCTTCACAACTTGTGCTCAATGCGCCCACCACCAGTGCCAAAACTTCTTTTGAGTCCCTTTGCAAAGTTCTTGATGGACCTGTTGATTAATCTGACAGATTTCTTATTTACCAATTTGATTGTCATCTTGCTAAGTTACTTCTCAGTGACGTGCAGCTACGCTGGTACCCTGTTTCTTTTTAAATGGTAAGAATAATGATCATCTGGCAATATCAAGGCTATTTGATAACAATTATTTAAGATGAGACTTAATAAAATCGTGTTTTTGCTACTTTTTGCTGCGTTACGTCTTTGCATCGTCAAGAAACGGAAGGTGGCCTCACTAAAAGTGGTATAACTTATGTTCTGTTTGAAATATTTTGATGACATCTGACCACCGTGTGCAGATATGAATTGTCTTTAAGCCTGTAAAATTTCACTTCGATATTCTTATTTTTGGCCAAGATATTGACCAGAATAATTAGATTGGTTTTTTGTTACTTTTTGTTGCGTCGCGTTTTTGAATCGTCAAAAAACGGTGGGTGACCTCCCTAAAAATTGGTGTAACTTTTGTTGTGTTTGAAATATTTTGATGAAATCCGGCCATCATGTGTAAATATGAATTGTCTATAAGCCTGCAAAATTTCATTTGGAAATTCTTACTTTTGGTCAAAATATTGGCAAAAAACCTAGGGGGTCCTTTTTTGGCGCACCCTGTAGAAATCGACAAAAAGCTGATAATTATTAAGAATCTTGCGCTTTAGCATCAAACTGATCCGGAGATATAATGAGGCCTTCGTGAGGTTATTGTATACAAACATACATACATACATACATACATACATACATACATACATACATACATACATACATACATACATACATACATACATACATACATACATACATACATACATGCATGCATACACACACACATACATACATACATACATACATACATACATACATACATACATACATACATACATACATACATACATACATACATGTACATACATACATACATACATACATACATACATACATCAATACATACATACATACATTCATACATACATACATACATACATACAATCATACATACGTACATACATACATACATACATACATACATACATACATACATACATACATACATACATACATACATACATACATACATACATACATACATACATACATACATGAGAAGAAACAGAGGCACGCACCGTTCACATTAAAACTTCACATGTTCTCTATAAATGCATTAATCCAAAGAACTTTGGTCTATACTTTATGCTCTGTATAATCTCACGAACGACTTGGTTAAAAATAATAATTATGTTTGTAGGCCTGCGAAAGAAAACTCCCTTAATAATCACTGTGTTATTATTCAAACCCATTTCCTTGTTGTTCTTCGCAGACGCTATTTATGTAGGTCCCTATATTATTACCCGAATGTCTGCAAATACAAAGGTTCAACAAAAAATCCGGACAATTAGGTTCCGTGGCCAAACAATGACGGGGAAGCACTGCTATAGTTGATGATGAATGGGATATTTTTTCTCGGCAAAACATAAAATATTTAATGTCCGCACAGCAGTTCCTTTATTCCTATAATTACCAACATTGTTCAAGGAGACACGAGGTCGCTTTGAATGCAGTGTCTGTTTTCAATCCATCTTGCGTTCTCTTATATGCTACCTATGTCAGCATCATAATTGACTGGTCATTGTAATTGTAATCTGATCCATATATTATCTCCTACGTTAGCAAGATGTGCTCCTGCATGTGAAAGCAATTCTCTTGAGCATGGATCTCACTGTAAACTATGGAATTGTACCGTTTGATCAGCAGTTAAAAATTCCAGAAATAATGCCATCCATCCATTCATCCATCCACCCATCCATCCATCCATCCATTCCCTCGTCAATCCGTCAATCCATCAATCCATCCATCAATCCATCCAATCCATCCGTCCATCTATCCATCCATTCAATCCATCCATCCGTCCATCCAATCCATCCGTCTATCCATCCAATCCATCCGTCCATCTATCCATCCATTCAATTAATCCATCCGTCCATCTATCCATCCATTCAATTAATCCATCCGTCCATCTATCCATCCATCCAATCCATTCGTTCATCCGTCCATCCATCCATCTATCCATCCATTCAATCCATCCGTCCATCCAATCCATCCGTCCATCCATCCAATCCATCCGTCCATCTATCCATCCATTCAATTAATCCATCCATCCATCTATCCATCCATCCAATCCATCCATCCGTCCATCTATCCATCCATCCAATCCAATCCATCCATCTATCCATCGCATTTTTAGTTGACGTGAATCACCAACCTTATCTTCCAAACGATATTCTCTACATCTTCAATGTTTCTCTCGACATTCACAGACTCTTACGAACGACGAACGGTCAAGGTCTCTTTAAGACATTCCCTATACTCTGACCGCATTCAATTTGGCAGGAGATGCAATCACCATCTCAATTGCCTTATGGTCCGTTACAATGTTGCTATGCGTTGACGAATTGCCTTACACGACGTCTTTCCACGGAAGCATCGATCTATCTCAGCACACACGTCACGTGATCACACAACTCGACTTTAATGAACCTTGTCGATGCAGCTCAAAGTGATTCTGTCGGAACATTCCCTTTACAGTTCACTACGATTCGATCTGGAGCTGAATACATAGGCCTACATATATAAATATATATAATTAATTATATATTATATATGTACTACTTGAGGTACCCGACTATTTCCGTTTAGGGGCAAATTGTTTTCCCCCAACAATACCCTGTCTTCACCCGGCGGCTCCCCAACCGCCAGCTCTCCCACCCCACTGCACCCACCCAACCCCAACCTCATCACACTCCGACCTCCTAACCAAACACAGTGGCGTAGACAAGGGGGGTTTCGGGGGTTAAATCCCCATTGGCCTAGGAAATTTTTTTAAATGCTATTTATCCACTTAAATAAGAAAAAAACCAATTGCTTGCAGTAACAATTGCTTTTCTTGCTTTATTCCCTTTATTACTTCATTCCCTTTTTATTTACGGTATAATACTGTTGGGTTGGTGTCAGAAAGGGCATCCGGCCAGACAAAAAAACCCTCATAAATTCCTGGCTACACCACTGCCTGTATGCCTCTCAGGCAGCATTTGAGTAGGTCTATAAGTAAGTAAGTATTTTCTTTATTACCCCACTTGCAAACGCACAATCGGACACAGAACATCATTATAATACACAGAAGTAATAATAGGTAATAAAGACGTGCAAATTAAAATCACAGGTTAAATATAATATAATTACTAAACTATATTATTATCGTCAGGCAAAGTTAACTAAATAGCATTCTGGTGATAAATCCCTTTCCAATCAACGAATCACATCGTGGTATCTCTAGATTATGTGATCGGGGCCTAATTAAGAGAGTAACCAGTTACAAGTTCAGGTGGAAGAAGATAATGGAGGACATGCCAGGGGTCACAGAGGATAGAAGAAGAGATGGATACATCTGCCTTAGAACATATAGCATGTCAAAAGTAGAAGTGCTAGTGGGAAAAAACCCTGTCGCATCAACTTTCTAATAATAGCGAACAGACGACTCATTTGCAAGACCCCACCATGCTGGTGAAGAATAAAGCATTCGCGCGACTGTGATGGAACGTACATCATGGAGTAAATAGCCAATGGAATGGGTCAGTACTCGTCGGGTAACGTCGGACTCTTGTGCGATTTCGTTTCCCTATAGAATGATCAATGCTGCGTTGCAAGAAAATGTTCACCCACTTTTGAATGCGTAACAAATAATGCTCACACACTTTCGATTGCAGAACAAATAATGTTCACACAATTTTGAATGCAGAACAAATAATGTTCACCCACTTTTGAACGCGTAACAAATAATGTTCACACACTTTTGAATGCAGAACAAAGAATGTTCACACACTTTTGAACGCGTAACAAATAATGTTCACACACTTTTGAATGCAGAACAAATAATGTTCACACACTTTTGAATGCAGAACAAAGAATGTTCACACACTTTTGAATGCAGAACAAAAAATGTTCACACGCTTATGCGTAACACAGTATGTTCACACACTTTTCGCCTCGTTCATATAGGCCTACTGGTAGACCTAATTCAGACGATTGTGACACAAGTCTAAGTATTTCACTGATCTAAACAAGAATTGGTCTACCTCTACCTTGTGAGGTAGACCAAGAACAATGATGCTGGGCTGGATGCTCACAGAGGAGGGATACAGTGGACTGAAGAGAGAAGCACAGAACAGAGAAAAATGGCGTCGTTGGACATACGAACCTGCCTGACGGCAGAGAACAAGAAGAAGAAACAAGAATTACGATTTGCGCAGCTTGAAAAGCAGCGTTAAAAGGAGTCAAGATCAATAGCACGTGTGTATCTGCTGTAAGCTTCGAAGAGAAGGTTCAGGCCAACAGAAAGATAGGCCTATAGTCTGAATGAGGGACAGAACTTTAGACGCCAATTGAAGTGCGGACTCTGCACTACAGCAGCGTAAAGAAGCGTAGCATTGCATGACGTACAGTAATGATGAGTGATGATCACACTGGGTTCATGCTGATCATGCAGATCAAACCTATTGTTATTATCATTCGCTGACCGCATGCAGGATGACCACTAGCCACGCACCGACCTTTCAATTTCAAGCGGCATATCTTTTCGGCTGCCGCTATTATAGACGTCGTTCCGACAAGGTAGCACGCACGCGCAGACCGATGGACTTAATAATACGGACAAAGGAACGGACGCGGAACAGAGATAACGGACAGAAGGACGAATAGAAGGACGGATAAAGGAACAAAGGACGGATTGACGGACGAACGAATGGACTGACGGACGGATAGACGCAATGAAGAAAGTACGGCGGGTAGAGGGATGAAGAAACAGGCGGTGGACGGAAGGAAGGAAGGAAGGTCGATAGGACAGACGGACTGAGGGATAGTAGTCAGACAGACAGACACATAGGTAGACATACGGAGAGAAAGGAAGGACAGACAAACGGACAGACGGACGGACGAAAGGACGGAAGGACAGACGGACAGACGGACAGACGGACATACAGACGGACAGCAGTCAGACAGACAGAATGAGAGGCAGACATATGGAGAGAAGGACGCACAGACGAACAGACACACGGACGGAGGAAAGGACAAACAGACGGACAGACGGACGGACAGACGGACAGAAACACTGGGGAGAAAAGGGCAGACAGACCGAAGGAAAGACGCACGGACGGACAGACACACGGGTGGAGGGAAGGACAGACAAACGGACAGGCGGACGGACGAAAGGACGGAATGACAGACGGACAAACAGAATGAAAGACGCAGGGAAGGACTGACTCGCGGTCAAAGAGGACAGACAGAGAGACAGACAGACAGACAGACAGACAGATAGACAGACAGACAGACAGACAGACGGACAGACACACAGATAGACAGACAGACAGACAGATAGACACACAGACAGACAGATAGACATACAGACAGACATATAGACAAACGGCCGAACAGCATGAGCGGAGAGAATGGTATGGATGTGCCATCATCAATGGATTGGCTTCGTCGTCGGGCCATTGACTGAGACCGACCGACCGACCGACCGACCGACCGATAGACGGCCCCATCGGTCGTCGTATCGATGGACCAGAGGCTGCCCTCCTCCTCTGTTGCGCCGGTCAGTCGTCGTCCATCCATCCGCCCAACGAGACCGATCGTCAGTCGATGACAATCACCGGTCAATGACGGTAGTCACAGCCACCGCCATCGCAATTCACCAAACTTCACTTCCTCGTCGCAAGAGTACGCCACCAATGCTTTCGTTCGGCGCCTCGACGACCTGAAGATGCTTTGCCTCGTTTCGGCGCCGCTCAGCCTCGCTTCGGCCACGGATAGCCTCGTTCCCGACAACGAAACGAGCGAGGTGGACTCGGAGAGCGACCCTGCGCCGAGGTACGGCGCCCTGTCGCTACTCGCCTTCCCCCTGCTGACCGTCTTCGGGAACGTACTCGTCTGCCTGAGTATCTACAGGGAGAAGGGACTTCACACAGTCACCAACTACTTCATCGTCTCATTAGCCATCGCTGACGTCATGGTCGCCATTTTGGTCATGCCTTTAGCTGTCTACGTTGAGGTTTGTCGGTCTCGTTTCTATTATATACTAGATGTGCTACCCGGCGTTGCCCGGGAAATTTAGGATTTTCAACACTACTCCTCTGGGCGTTTTGACCGCTAAATTTCGGGTTCTCGGTAACCCTCCACCCCACCCCGCTTTCCCAAAAAGTCAAACATGACCCGTCCCTGAGTGGCGGGTGTGTGTGCTGACTGTGGCCTAATACAATTATCGCAGGTTGTCTGTTCTGTTAGTATAATTAATATTTCTGTGATCTGCGTTCTTGTGAATATTATTGTTTCAGCTGCATAATTGTAAACTGTACCGGTAACCGGTTTCGGTTTGTCAAGCGGATTGTTACGGAAATTATTATTGGGCAAGAATGACGTCATGCGGGCTGTTGACTCTTTACTATGCGGCAGCGATAGCGTGGGTGATAAAATCTATCTTAACACGCTAATAACTCTGGTTTTTAAAGTGAATTAAAAGCTGAAAATAGTTGTTTTGACCTTATAATTTGGGTAAGAATCAATTGCAAAATTTATTTTAACCGACACTGTTTCATTTCCGAGCCTTTTCAAGTTTTCTGTTATACGAAGAGTCAAAATACATCCATGCAAACAAACATATGGAAGGACAAACTTTCGGACTTATAATATAAGATTATTATGCATTTAATCCAAGTATAATAATACATTGAAAGTCGGTGTGCCTTGACATGAAGTTCGAGGAGTTTTCAAAAACTGGAAAACAGATTCCGCTGAGCATGTGCCAACCCGCGATCGTTCTGTGAGGTGCGGTGGTGTAGGATGTGTTCGGTGTCATGAACCCGAAAAGTTGCGGGGTCTAATCCACCTTAAGCCACCGCGTTTGAGCAAACCCTTCACTCGCGATATTCAGATTCAGTGTTCGCGCTGTAGTCGGGAGCGCCTCTGAGAAGTGAGAGCTTGAAGGGACGCTATAACAAGTGCTTATACATACATCATTGAACACTAGGCTATAGGACAAGGCTCTCTACCGAATAGTTCACCATGTTTATAATATTTTATTATGCTGCTATTTTGCCTGACTTTCAACATCTTTCCCATGAAACTAGGCCAACGAAGCCATTCTAAGACAGCGATTTATTTTGGCGCTTCTTTTCATTCATTCGTTTATTGAATTTGTATAGCGCCTCTTCAAGTGGGCCACTTAGAGGCGTTCCCATGCCCAGCGCGGCCAAATAAAGCTGTCTTAAGATGAAAGAATATAGTGAATATAGTGCGTGTCGGTGGAAGGAGGATAAGACGGTGAGGGAGAGGACTAACCTCATATGCCGAGGACAAGAAAATGAGGTCGCTAGCGCCATGGGCGTAGGAGGCGGCGCCCCAGAGGGGCAAATGCCCCCCAAATTTCTGGCAAATGTGGTTTTCGGGCAAAACAGGCGTGGATGGACGAATCTTTTTTCGGGCATACAGGCATGGGAGGATTTTTTCGGGCACACTGGAGTAAAGCAGCCATATTTTCTGAAGATTTGTACGAAATGACTAAAAAAGGTCATCAGTTATTTTTTCCCGGTGGGAAGTCGAAACGACTAAAAACAAAGGTCATCAGAAAATTTGGTCGATGAAAAAATGTCCGCGGACTCGCGGTCCGCCCAAAAATTCTAGGTATACTTTTTCGGGCAAAAGTAAAAATCTTTGCTCCCTTCCGCTGCCAAAATGTCACCTACGTCTGTGGCTAGCGCTTTCATTTTTTATTTTTAAGCTTTTTTGGGGGGCCGGTAGAGTAATGGTTAACACGCTGGCCAAGAGTGCGAGAGGTAGTGAGTTCGGATATGCTTTGTAGGCTGCTATTAGCGCCGTGTAATTGCAAAGCTGTCTGTTCAGTTAGTAGTTAAGTTTAATTAAGATTACTGTATAACTTGTAAATGTAAAGCGTATATAAAGTGCGTTTGCAGGCGCTCAATTAAAGAAAAGATTATTTATTATTTATTTATTTATTTATTTATACAATTGGCAAAATATGGTTAATGAAAGGGCCGGCTCTTCTTCGATCCAATCGAGTTCTTGATTATGATCAGAGGCGATGACTTTCATGCGCTTAGATTGGCTTCTTTGTAAAGCAGAAACCTTGGTTAGGTTATAAATTCACGGCATTGCTTCATGAATAGAAATGTCCTCATCACGTGGGTATACGCGAAAATCAGCGCATATAATAAACGTTTGTATGTAAACGTTTACAAGTATATATGCATGCATGTACGGTCAAGTGCTTGCAGGTATGCGTGTGTACATTGCAAGCATGTATGCACGATCGTTCGTGTGTGTAGTTGTGTATGTAGGCTATGTTGTATGTATGCATGAGTTTGCTTATAATTATACATTACATTCAATGGCGCATGCAAGCTTATTGACAAATGCATGTATGTATGTATGTTTGTATGTATGTATGCATGTATGTATGTATGTATGTATGCATGTATGTATGTATGTATGTATGTATGTATGTATGTATGTATGTATGTATGTATGTATGTATGAATGTATGTATGTATGTATGTATGTATGTATGTATGTATGTATGTATGTATGTATGTGTGTATGTATGTATGTATGCATGTATGTATGTATGTAAGCATGCATGTATGTATGTATGTATGTAAGCATGCATGTATGTATGTATGTATGTATGTATGTATGTATGTATGTATGTATGTATGTATGTATGTATGTATGTATGTATGTATGTATGTATGTGTGTATGTGTGTATGTATGTATGCATGCATGCATGTATGTGTATGCATGTATGTATGTATGTATGTATGTATGTATGTATGTATGTATGCATGTATGTATGTATGTATGTATGTATACATGTATGTGTGTGTATGTATGCATGTATGTGTGTGTATGTATATATGTATGTATTTATGTATGTATGTATGTATGTATGTATGTATGTATGTATGTATGTATGTATGTATGTATGTATGTATGTATGTATGTATGCATGTACGTATGTATGCATGTACGTATGTATGCATGTACGTATGTATGTAAGTGTTTCTGTGTATGATTGTGTAACGTGAAATGACTTCTGTGTTGCGGCGACGGAGAGCGAGATCGACAGGCGGATCGGTCTGAGTCGACTGCGTCCGTCTCGGTAGGAGAGCGCCCAATGGACCCTGCTGCTGGTCAGATGGGAAGGCATTTATTGGACGACAGTAAACTCACATCCACATATCTCTCCGTCTGTCTGTATGTCTCTCTCTCTGCCTCTTTGTCTCTCTCTGTCTCTCTGTCTATGTATCACTGCATCTTTGTATCTCTGTATCTCTGTCTGTCTGACTGTATGTATGTATGTATGTATGATTGTATGTATGATTGTTTGTATGTAAGTATGTTTGTATGTGTGTATGTACACGTGTATGTATGTATTACATATATGTATCTCTCTCTGTCTTTCTGTCTCTCTCTCTCTCTCTCGCTCTCTTTCTCTCTCTCTCTCAGTGTCTCTCTTTAGCTCACTTTCTTTGCGTCTCATTCTGCGTCTCACATACACTCCGCACACACACACACCTACACTCACGCATACCCACATCCACCCGCACCCACCCACACACACACACACACACTCACACACACACACACACACACTCACGCACACGCGCACACACACACGCACTCACTCTTCCCGTCCCTCTCCATAGCTCACTCTCTTTTGTCTCTCTCCTCAATCTTTTTTTCTCTGCCCCTTTTTTTCGTTGTTTATGTCTCTCTTTCTCCCCTCTTTGTATATATATATATCTCTCTTCCTCACCCTCTCTCGGGCTTTCTCGCTGGATGTCTCTCTGTCTGTCTGTCTGTCTGTCTCTCTCTCTGTATTTCTCTATCTTTCTCTTAAGCTGTGGTTTGTTTCTGAATTAGTCAATACATATTTTCAATAATAGTATACAGTCATTTAATTTTGCAGCAGTCCACTGTCTGCTAAACCAAAGACGCCTTTTCTTCTCTCTATAGTCTATAGGCTATCTCCTTGTAAACATTTAGGAATGCAGGCGCACACACACAATGCACACACACACATGCGCACACACATGCTTTGTAATCAGACGGAGAGAGAGACTAATATTTACTTACTTACATAAACACACAGTCTACGTTAAAAATATTTCATTTTCATTAATAACATAACTGTGACGGTATGTGTCGTCAAGATAGCATGCACTCCAATCTGTGTTGACCAAGCGGCCTCTTTGTATCTATAAGCGCATGTGGGAATGTTTGTATGTTTGCATGTATGCTGGCATGTTGGTATGTTTGTATGCATGTATGTATGTATGTATGTATGTATGTATGTATGTATGTATGTATGTATGTATGTATGTATGTATGTATGTATGTATGTATGTATGTATGTATGTATGTATGTATGTATGTATGTATGTATGTATGTATGTATGTATGTATGTATGTATATATGCATGTATGTATATGTATGTATGTATGTATGTATATATGCATGTATGTATATGTATGTATGTATGTATGTATGTATATATGCATGTATGTATATGTATGTATGTATGTATGTATGCATGTATGTATATGTATGTATGTATGTATGTATGTATGTATATTTGTATATATGCATGTATGTATATGTATGTATGTATGTATGTATGTATGTATGTATGTATGTATGTATGTATGTATGTATGTATGTATGTATGTATGTATATATGCATGTATGTATATGTATGTATGTATGTATGTATGTATGTATGCATGTATGTATGTGTATGTATGTATGTATGTATATATGCATGTATGTATATGTATGTATGTATGTATGTATGTATGTATGTATGTATGCATGTATGTATGTATGTATGTATGTATGTATGTATGTATGTATGTATGTATGTATGTATGTTTGTATGTTATGTACATCATACATATTTTGTGTAGAGACTGTGTATAGGTGTGTAGACTGTAGACGATAGTGTATAGATCTGTATTTAGACCAAGCATTTTTAAGTTATACGCGGATAATGTAATTTTCTAGTGTTGATTTGATGACGCCCCAGAGGCATCCCGAGCTGTTTTCATTTATTAATAGGCGGCGATATTTATAGCTGCGTGGAATTTGCCTTCCTGGCACTTCTCTCAGTGATAGCCGAGGCATCTAGCTGCCTCCGGAAGTCGCATCTGCGCATGCGTCAGCTTTTGACTATAGCCTATACAACCTGGGTTGAATCAGCGGACAATGCCCCTTCTGCCATCTGGCGGTCCCTCTAGATTAATGCATTTTCGAGGAACGTGGAGGAATTCGGGGCTTCCCTTGGCGTCCAAGACAAGAGTAAAATCGCACGGGATAAGGAATGAAACTATCAAATAAGAGAATGGGATGTATTGAAGAGTCTAATGTTTGAGACATTCTAAAACTATCGTTCTCATTTAACATATTCCGAGAAGGACAATAATATCGCTCCCCAAAAAGGTCAAAGAAATTATCATGTTAGGCTACATGTCTTTGATTATAGGCTGGGCACAGCGAAGGCGATTTCCAAAACCATACCGATTTGGATAAGTTTCACCTACTTGTAATTGTGTTAAAGTACTCTCGTACTGATCTCGAATCTTCTACTCGTAGCCTCTTTGCGCTACAGTGTTTACATAATTGTCAATTATCATGATATTATGATAGCAACAGTGTCTAATGCAAATATATAAGTTTGCCATGATATACTTTCCAAATTGCGTGTATACGCGATTGAACATACATATTTAGCTGCACACAGTACGCAAATAATTGTGTAACAATCCAAGGGTAAAGTCTCGCCCTCCGCCTTCACACGGCCGCAACTGATGTAGGCCTACTGACTCAACTAAAGTCAGTTCAAACAAGCCTAAATAATAATTATACACAGAGAAAATTACATTCGCGTATACGGAAGTCTACTGCTGAAGTTGTGTGCATCTGGACTTTTAAAGGGCATAGAATCATTTACACAATGCCAAAGTACTTTTGCTTATGCAGCTCCGTGTTTAACTGAAGTGTGGACCACAATTGCGTCTATACACTCCGCACAATGAACAATAGACTGCAGAAAATATGCTCTGCGATCTGTTGCTGAAAGTCAGTTGCGTCCGCGCGAGCATTTAGCCTATGCCTGCTCGCTATGAACCCCATTCAAATGCTGTAATACGCCGAGCAAATTTCTGTCCAGGGTAACGGCCTCTGTTGTCACAGACGCTGGTCAAATCGGATCCATCCATCCATTCAATTAAAAATTGAATTGCTCTTAAGTGCTGTAATATGCCGAGCAAATTTCTGTCCAGGGTAACGGCCTCTGTTGTCACAGACGCTGGTCAAATCGGATCCATCCATTCCTGGAACTCCGCTCCTCTGCTAGTGACAGTCCCAAGCCTGAATAAAGAAGGAGGGCGTTGAACTGCAACTACCACCACCCGTTCCTGGCCAAGCACCAAGAAATGTTTCTCCAACTTTCTCATCACATTTTTCGCACATGGACCAGGAATTGCGCGGCCAATAACATTGTATAAACTTATGCTATTATGGTAAATTTCAACCAACCCTTGTTATATAATAGCCACAAAGCAAATCTTTGGCTAGGGGTATGACTCCAACTACACACAAAATCCCAAGCTAAA
Organism: Lumbricus terrestris; assembly: GCA_949752735.1. Taxonomy (NCBI): domain Eukaryota; kingdom Metazoa; phylum Annelida; class Clitellata; order Crassiclitellata; family Lumbricidae; genus Lumbricus; species Lumbricus terrestris. The sequence goes on along the minus strand of OX457040.1, from coordinate 17,735,220 downwards.
AAATGACAACCATTGTCCTTCTGCTATCCTTGCTTCATGATCGAAATCTCTCAACTTCTAAAGCGCCATTCAAAGGTCAAGCTCAGGGCACCAACCTATTCACGAGAGCTGTTTTGTGTCAGAGAGGTTTGCATACAAAGGATAATGTAAATTAGGTCCGAGTCCGGTTTCCAGCGGGTCAGAGCGAGGAGTTGATGCTAAGATGGTTAGGGAATTTTAAGGTGTAGAGTAACATGAGTTGGGGTAAGAGTTCTTAAAGGAATTAGACTTCAGTTTGACGTGGAAAATCAGAGGGGTGTTTGTTTGCTTGTGTACGTGCACTTGTTATAGCGCCCCTTCAAGCTCCCTGCTCGGAGGATTACAGACTGAAAGCGGAAACTGCATCGGAGTCTCACGCCGAAGCGCTGAGCAATTGCGAGTGAAGGACTTGCCCATGGTCCCTATACGCGGCGTCTTGAGGTGGATTCGAACATGCAACCCTTCGGCTGCATGGCGACGAACATACCCACTACACACGATGATGTATAGAGGAGCCTGAGGAAGGCAAGTGGGGGGAGAATTGCTATGAAGATGGAGGAGCCGTAAAATGACGAACTTCAAGAGGCAGATTGCTCCAGAGAAGTAGTAGAATATTGAATAGGATTCTTAAAATATATATTTAATGGAATTCTGACGGTAACTCTTATCCCAGGCAATGCAGTTGTCCATTTCCCGGCCGAGCTTCGTGAATGCTTTTGTGCGGAGGAGCGCATTGATCCCTTCGTCGTTGTGAGGCTCCGAGGAAATCCTACGCGGCCGCTTTACACGACAAAGATATGAAAATGATAATTGAAAGTACGTATACAGCGTCGCCTTTACCAATCCAGTTTACGATCGAAAGACAAAATGAACCGTGAAGGGAATTTCATTTGCATTGGAACGTCCGTTTTTCAGAGTCACACGCAGTCAGAGCCAAACACCATGGGACAAGAAAACGACCGTTACTTTATATTAGAATCAATGCTATAACAGGCCAGACATCCAGAATAATCCAGATCCCTTTGTATTGCCTTCAACTTCTCAGCATTGGCTTTGTTATCCAAGTGTATCTTGCGCAATTGACAAGTGATTTGTGACGTGGGCGCAATTTTATGGAGCGAGGTGCAAGGAGTACTCGCATCCGCCACATTTTAGACACTTGACCCCCTAGGAATTAGCACTTTTCAAATAGCTACTTTGGCTGTTTTGACAAATCCCTTTGCACTAAACCACCAATGGTGCCAAATGCTAACGACAAGCAAAGTGAAGATGAGACATCTAATTTACATATCTTCCTCCCGAAAGAAAAATACATCTTGGCTTAGAAGCGAAAATACGACATAACTCCCCTCAGCGCATACTCGTCCGTCGAATGCAAATGAAGACCACTTACTTGCTTGCTTACTTCGCTAAACACCCATTGACCTCACGGGATGCGCTGACGAACTACCCACCCCCCCCCCCAGCTACCTTGTCGCCTGGGAAGACATGCTCAGAATCTGAGTGGAAATGGCAGCTGAACCGCCGTTGGGAGACCTTCGGAGGAAGATGGCAGGAGGACGGAGAAATTTGCATTTGCAAAGAGTGTCTCCTCTTCATCTCTCAATATCGAACTGATTTAAAAGAACTCATGAATACACAATACACAAAATACACACGTCACAACGCACGCAGTAAAAGAGGTCGTGAAACCAAGCATACATAGACTATAATGCAATCATGCATATTTGTATATGACGTCAAACTATTGACGCCCTCTGCCGTTTGTCAATGGCGTCACAATGTTCAATTGCCACAGACATTGTATACATTAGCCTATATGCTCGTAGACCCATATAGATGCATACGCACATACAGCCACACATGAATGTATGCATTTACGTATTACATGCATGTATATATGTATATATGTATGTATGTATGTATGTATGTATGTATGTATGTATGTATGTATGTATGTATGTATGTAAGCATGTATGTATGCATGTATGTATGTATGTATGTATGTATGTATGTATGTATGTATGTATGTATGTATGTATGTATGTATGTATGTATGTATGTATGTATGTATGTATGTATGTATGTATGATTGTATGTATGTATGTATGTATGTATGTATGTATGTATGTATGTATGTATGTATGTAAGCATGTATGTATGCATGTATGTATGATTGTATGTATGTATGTATGTATGTATGTATGTATGTATGTATGTATGTATGTATGTATGTATGTATGTATGTATGTATGTATGTATGTATGTATGTATGTATGTATGTATGTATGTATGTATGTATGTATGTAAGCATGTATGTATGCATGTATGTATGTATGTATTTGTGTATGTATGTATGTATGTATGTATGTATGTATGTATGTAAGTATGTATATATGTATGTATGTATGTATGTATGTATGTATGTATGTATGTATGTATGTTAGACTGGTCCAAAAAATGAACCTCCTCAGAGTTGTGCTCCACAACCCTATTTTTGTTCTATGTCTGCCCAGTATTACATCTGCCAAATTTGAGGGCGATTGGCGAATATTTAGAGGGAGCTCAAGGTCATGGTATTTTTGCCATTGAGGGCATGAAATTGGTAATCTGCGTGGAAAAACAGAAAATAGAATATGAGTTGTATTAAAATATACAATTGCAGCAATTAATTTAAAAGGTTTCAAAATGTACAGTGTTGTTATTTACACACTAGAACTCTTCTTGAATAACGCATTCAGTGTCATTCACTCTCCTCTGTAACCTTCACCAACGTGGTCTTGGAGCAGGATGGAAAGTTCTTCCTGTGGCGTTTCACGAGTCGAAGAAGAAACTGCTTCTGCTCTTCATTCTTTGTCAACGATGAATTGTACTGCTGCATCAAAGCAATGGCTCGCTCAGCAGAGTCGTTCACAACTGTCATGACCGACGCTGCCGTCCTGAGATCATGGTACGAGAGATCATCGTGCCATTCTTTAGGATCCTTTGCCAGGAAACTTTGAGCCTTCTCTTTTCCATTCAAGTGCAGAATGTCAAAGATGATAGTTGTTCTTTCTGTGAAGCAAGATGCAAGGCCAAGAGAGCTGAGTGGTTCAGGAGGACGGTCGAGGCGTTTCACCAAACTTATGGTCTGTGGAGGGCCGAGGTTTGCCACCATCAGTGCTCTCACATCTGCTCCAATTCTGTCGTCAAACAGCGACAGGCCAACCAAAATTCCTGAGAAGCATACCAGAGATGCCTGCCAAGTGCAGTCGAGACCGCCCTTGCCACTATGACATTTGGATAGTTGCTGAGCACCTCAAGTAGTAATAGGTCGTTAAGTGGCGCTATGATAGGCAGAAGAGCTTCATGCCAAAACCGAACATAGACGAGGCTGACAAACAGCGCCATCTCCCTTACACTGTGCTTCTCTTTGGCAGTTAGAGAGAACTGCCGCTGGAGAAGAAGTATTTTAAGGCCACAGATGGCTTTTGCCATCCAACGTGCATGATGGAATGCTCCTGGTGCCCGAAAAGAAACTGTTGCCCTATGTTCACCACCTAGGAAGATCAAGCTTGAGTTTCAAGAATTCCTCATAGTCTGCCCTTTGATGTGATCCTTCCAGGGCTGCCTTGCAGAATTTCACCATTTCTTCTTGAAGACCAGAAGTGTGTGCATTAAACATGTCATCAGAAGCCACTTTATAATTCGTCTGGTCAATGTTGTGCCAGCTTTGCTGGAACCTCTTGAACATAGCAACGCATGGTCCTCCAGTTGGTCCAAATAGAGATCCGAAAACAGCAGCAAGTAGGGGTTCCATGACATGATGGTGTCAAGTCACCCAAGCTAATTCTTGCTCAAGTGCATTCTCAATAAAGGTGCAGGCACCATTCTTCAGGCCAGTATTGCTGGCAGTTGTATCAAACACCATTCCAAGAACTCGATTTTGAAGACCCCAGTCATTCAGTGTGCTCAGACAGGCTTCGGCTTGTTCTTTACCAGTTCCTCGGCCAATTTTTGGAACTCCGAGCAAGATCTCTTCCCCGTCACCGGTGATGAGTAGGCCTACTGCAATTTTGTCGACTGTTTCTTTCTTGCCAGTAATGTCAGGTAGAAGTTTGCCATCCCAGTGCACCAGTTCAACCCAACAGTTCAAAATAAGTAAGTAGGCAGTTCTAGAAATAATTTTTACGAGTTTTAGATAATGGTGTAATAATTCTCACTAAACAACTGTATTATTAAGAAAATGTAAGGCTTTGAGCTCCCTCTAAAAGTGTTCTAATTTGCTTGAAATTTGGTCTACATATTACCTAGGTGAGGTAGAACAGATTTAAACTTGTGGAGGATAGTTCTGATCAAGATGATTTTTTACCATAGTCTCTTGGACCAGTCTAATGTATGTATGTATGTATGTATGTATGTATGTATGTATGCATGTATGTATGTATGTATGTATGTATGTATGTATGTATGTATGTATGTATGTATGTATGTATGTATGTATGTATGTATGTATGTATGTATGTATTAATGTATAATGTATGCGTATGTGTGTATGTATTACACCAAATCACCGAGCTAAGTCAGACTAAAACCTAATCAAACCAGACCAAATCATCAACCGAACCATGGACTAAATTAAGCACACTTCGATGAAATAGTGAAACAAAACCAACTCAAATGAAGAAACCAAACCGGTTAACCAAATCAAACCAAACCAGACGAAATTTTTTTTAAAAACCAGACTACATCTCAGAGATTTATGCATATACGGCAGCTTCATTTTGAAAGTAATTCAAAACAGATTGCGCAAATCAAAACCTGACGGAATAGCAACGACGCTAATACATGTACATGTAGATCGCCTTGAAGCAAACCAGGTAAAACCTAGTTTTAGATTTCACCACCGGGTTAGGAGGTTCCAGCCGGTGAATTTCATTTCCGTTGCTCGTTTGTTTCGCCTGAGGTTATCGCATCACGATGGACATAGTACGAAACCGACAGTACCTTCGATATTACACCATTCTACTCAAAAATGGAAGTGTGTCGGATTACTAGAAAGATGTTGTGTCTCAGCGAAAGAATCCACAGCGCAACGAACGTCTTTGTATTGATCGACATCGAAGGCATGGGCGCCGCACCTTTAGATACAAGAGTGGGCACGTATACCATCTGGAAAACTGGCACCTACTTTTTGACTACTACCTTTGGCTTTTAACAAACTTCTTGGCACTGAAGTTCTCTAATGATACTAATTAATTATTGAACATAAAGTGAAACTGAGAAATTCACTTTTAGAAACATTCATGGGATGTTCTTAAATTCCTGTTTTGCATTTCTCTATAGCTCTTGCTAATAATTTGAGTCCTTGGCCATTGTGTTTTGCCCCCCTCCCATGCAGAAATAGCTGCGTGCGCCCATGATCTTATTTGTTGAATGATCGAACGATAGCATGACTTTCTAACCTTACTTATACAGGAACCTTGTCCTACTTGTTACATGTTTAACGACACTGCCACATCAAAGATGATTAGTGTCGCCCTCCTCCTTTATTCAGGCTTGGGACTGGCACTGGCAGAGAACAACCAGTGGCGGAGTTGACTTGTTAATTGCCTTACCTATGTCATCTGATTTGGCCATTTATTTCGGACGAGAACAGGTAAGATTTGATTAATTAGAGATGCGATTCCTATAAACAAGTCTCACATATACATTATATATATTATATATAAATATATTATATTATATATATTATATGTATAATTGTATATATTATATATATTACATATGTTATATATATTATATATGTTATATACATTATATATATATATATTATATATGTTATATATATATTATATATATTATATATATTATATGTATATATATTATATATATATATATTATATATATTATATATTATATATATATTACATATGTTATATATATATATTATATATATTATATATGTTATATACATTATATATATATATTACATATATATTATATATATATTATATATATATTATATGTATATATATTATATATATTATATGTATATATTATATATATATATTATATGTATATATGTATATATTATGGAGATCGATTTCCGCAGAGCGCATGCGTTGCACTGGATTCATCCATTTCTCACTCGATGCAGTCAGATCGCGTGTGCACGGATAAATCGATGACCAGTGAAACCGACTCAAAGCCAGCCACACTATATCTGTGACCAGGTGTCCACGTGACCACGAGAGTCACCTGGTGGTGATCGAGAGGTGCAATCCGCTCTGATCGATGGTCGAAGACTTTCCTCGCAGTGCCAACTCCGTGTACGGAGTGCTGCGCCGCAAGCGCCAGCTGGATAAGTGACAATTGCATCAAGTGTATACGGTAGGGCAAGGTGACAGTATGAATAATAATAATTGTTACTCCAGTATTATGTATACCGAAACAGAGACGCAATGGTGAGTAAGATAATGCAAGGTGTGGCGAGTGGGGTATAATAGGTGAGTCTAGTGCCGTGCCGTGTGATGCCGCCCTTCTCCTGTATACACAGATGTCGCCCACATTGTATCATCGAACGAGGGAGCTTCGATTTGGTCGTGGAGGGTCCTTGGAGGAAGTGGTGCAAAGGGAGTGATAACTTTCGGGTTTGAATCCAATTGCACCCTATGCGGTTACTCCGTTATTCCTTCAAATCCTTCTCCACGTATACATCGTCAATCAAAATAGTTCTGGATGATAATTTAGCCTCTATACAATCGTCTATGCAGTTAGATACTAAGACTAGTTTTGTTTGTGCACTTGTTATAGCGCCCCTTCAAGCTCCCTACTCAGAGGCGCTCCCGACTACAGAGCGGACACTGCATCGGAGTTTCACGCCGAAGCACTGAGCAATTGCGAGTGAAGGACTTGCCCAAGGTCCCTACGCGGCGACTTGAGGTGGATTCGAACCTACATACCCACCACAACACCGAGCCCCCAAAGTAAAGTATACGCAGGAGAGTAATACGATCGAATGCAAAGGAAACCAGGGGAGCTATAAAATTAGCTCGAGGGTTATAGGGGCAGAAATTATGTTCTTCTGTTTCCATCCTTACCAGCTCAGCTATAATGCCACACACTGACGTACACTGCGACGTGAAGTTGAGACGGTGAGGGAGAGGGCTGGGCACCCGAAACTCGCACATACAACGCCGTATATAGCTAAGGGGTGTTTGGGTGTTTGAACACACCCCTCCCCCCAATGATATAATGCAAAAATGAAATTATGCATTTACTAGCACATGATGTAAGAACTACAGTGCGTAATGTAATTTCGAGCAGAAAAAGTCGAAAATCCCGGAAAATAGTGTTCTTTGCACCACCGCGAACGTATTACGGGGCAAAGAGGTAGAAACAGCAGACGATGACAAAGAAAAAACATTAGAAATTTCGACGAAATTTCGTCCCCCCTAAAAAAAGTCGGGAAAACACACCCCCCCCCAAACAAAACCCTGGTTGCGGCCTTGCACACATACCCTATAATAAGGAAATGAAATTGATAATAACACGCGTTAGATGTGGCTTAAGTGAATTCCTTTTCCTGCTCTGCTGTTGATTCATAGCAGCGACTGCTCTCAGGTGGCGTTCGCAAATAAGCTATAGGATAAATTTAGATCCGGAAAAGAAACTCTGTGTTAAAGAGCAATAATAATTGTAAACTGAGGTCGTTCCGAACAAAGTCATCAAACTCCACCACATTTCGTAATCTTATAGTACCGCATACTCCTTAAGTCCCTGTCCTGGATAAAGGAGCAGGCTATGGCTAATCATTCATCCGTCTGCGGTTGTTGTACGGAATAACCTCCGTCTTGAGCTGCGCCTGTTCCCTATAGCTCTGACGCATTCTGATCTATGAGCACTTGAAAGCTGTTCAAATTGACCGTGCTGCAATCAGGAGCACCTCTGAGTAGTTTTCTTGAAGAGGAGCTATATAAATACTCGAATGAAAGAAAATCATTGCAATGACAAAGCGTCGTAGACACGGTAACTATAACCAACCATAATTAAGATAATCAACTGTCATGGTTGTTGATCAGAATAGCTCTCAAATCTGCGTCGAAGCAATTTTGACTGAGTGATCAGTTATTATTCGCGCAGAATTTAATCATGATTGGCGCCAATATTGCCGTCAAAATTATCGTTGTTATTGCAAGGGACGTTCATGGTGCGCTATAAATCGATACGAACGCGCCGAAGCAGGAATGAAATTCTCCTCAATAACCCTTTATTAATAATCTCCTCCACGCGAGATGATGATCCCATTTAGGATAGTCTTCCAGCGTGTAACGATCATAATGCGCTCTTGCAATAAATGTCTACGGGCAAATCATAGTCTGGTTTATAGTCATCAACTGCAGTATAGTAGTCACTTTCGTCTACGTGCAGAGCATTTGGAAGAGGAACATTAATGACTACACACATGTCACGTATTGTGAGGGCATGCAAACACTCATAGGCGTAGGAGGCGGGAGTCCAGAGGGGTAAATGCCCCCAAAATATCGGGCAAATGTGTTTTTCGGGAAAAACAGGCATGGACGGACAAACCTTCTTTTCGCGCAAACAGGCATGAGAGGATTTTTCGGGCACACACGGGTAAAACAGCTATATTCTCAGAAGATTTGCTCGAAATGTCTAAAAAAAGGTGATCAGTTATTTCGGCTTGGAAAATAAGAAAATAAGAGTTGGAAATCGAAATGACTAAAAAAGGTCATCAGTTATTTCGGCTTGGAAAATAAGAAAATAAGAGTTGGAAATCGAAATGACTAAAAAAGGTCATCAGTTATTTCGGCTGGGAAAATAAGAAAATAAGAGTTGGAAATCGAAATGACTAAAAAAGGTCATCAGTTATTTCGGCTGGGAAAATAAGAAAATAAGAGTCGGAAATCGAAATGACTAAAAAAGGTCATCAGTTATTTCGGCTTGGAAAATAGGAAAATAAGAGTTGGAAATCGAAATGACTAAAAAAGGTCATCAGTTATTTCGGCTTGGAAAATAAGAAAATAAGAGTTGGAAATCGAAATGACTAAAAAAGGTCATCAGTTATTTCGGCTTGGAAAATAGGAAAATAAGAGTTGGAAATCGAAATGACTAAAAAAGGTCATCAGTTATTTCGGCTGGGAAAATAAGAAAATAAGAGTTGGAAATCGAAATGACTAAAAAAGGTCATCAGTTATTTCGGCTGGGAAAATAAGAAAATAAGAGTTGGAAATCGAAATGACTAAAAAAGGTCATCAGTTATTTCGGCTGGAAAAATAAGAGTTGGAAATCGAAATGACTAAAAAAAAAGGTCATTAGAAAATTTGGCCGAAAAAACATTAAAAATATGCCGGTGACTCGCGTTCCGCCAAAACATTTGTAATTTGTAAAGTATACTTTTCGGGCAAAAGTCAAATCATTGCCTGCCCCCCCCCCCCCCCCCACTGCCGAATAGTCCCCTACGCCTATGCAGACACATGTACTTTGAGTAAACTTATGTAAGATATAATTATGCTATACATGTAGTCAGTTATGATGATATAGCATTGAACGTAAGTAAGGCTATTATGTGTTTATGTATAGGCCTACACTCGTGAGAATGTGACATTTCATGCATTGCGAATGGAATGTATTATACATGTATGAATGTTTGCCTGCATTTGTGTGAACATTCGTATGTATGGCATTGTATGGTGACCTGAATGTACATTGTACATGGTATAAATTAAGAACATGTGTCTGAGTTTGTTTGTATGTATGAATGCGCATTCATTCATTCATGTGGGATTCTATAATACATGTATGTTTGTGCGCGGGATGATAGCACACATACTGTATATACACTGTGTCCCAATAAATCGGACACCTATTTATAATGTGAATAAAACAGGCAAATCTTAATCGATTTTCAAAATTTCAAAACTGTTTTTATCCTGAGATAATTACCTTACTCTGATTCAAATATGAAGTTTCTGGCATGAATATTGACGTCACAATTACGTCATTTGCATCAGAGATTTCATATGTTAAGTACCGAACACAGCTTTTTCTAACGATTTTGTTGACATTTGGTTTCGATATGTAAATTAACGACGTCATTATGACGTAATATTTTAGTGCGGGACGTTCATAAATTACCAATTTGTAGATAATTATCTCAGGATCAATCCTGTTTTGAAATTTTGACAATCGATGAAAAGTCTTATTCACATTATAAAAAGGGTGCCCGATTTATTTGGACACAGTATATAATTATATGTTTGCATGTATGCTGGCATGTTGGTATGTATGTATGTATGCATGCATGTATGCATGTATGTATGTATGCATGTATGTATGTATGTATGTATGTATGTATGTATGTATGTATGTATGTATGTATGTATGTATGTATGTATGTATGTATGTATGTATGTATGTATGTATGTATGTATGTATGTATGTATGTATGTATGTATGTATGTATGTATGCATGCATGCATGCATGCATGCATGCATGCATGCATGCATGTATGTATGTATGTATGTATGTATGTATGTATGTATGTATGTATGTATGTATGTATGTATGTATGTATGTAAATATGTATGTATGTATGTATGTGTGTGTATGTATGTATGTATGTATGCATGTATGTATGTATGCATGTATGTATGTATATTTGTATGTATGTATCTATGCATGTGTGACATTGTATGTATTCATGGACGGTTTTATTTCCTCTAAGCATCAGGAAACATAATTATGTAGGCCAAAGCGAGAAACGTAGAATGCATGTAGACCAAGTGGTCAGTTAGCATAGATGAGATCGTTGCTGTAAACCAGATGCAGCTGTTGTTTAACTTGCCAGATAATTGGATGATGACAAATTCATATATTTATTCATGAACACTAATGCATGGCAATATATCGTAATGGTGATTATCGATTGAGTTTGTATGCATGTGCATGTACGGATTGCTGTGTACACATGACGTATGCGTACGCATAAATGCACGCACACGTAGGCCTTCATAATTATAGCCTACACACACACGGAAAGCATTATTAGTGCATGGCAGGATGCTATAATGGCATAGCTGCCTAGGGACAATATCGGAGTGGATATTTGAGATGCAGTATATGGAGTTTGATAGTTGATTGAATTGAATTCGTTTTAAGGATCTGAAATTATTGTTGAACGAGCAATAAAATTTCGATCTCATTATTTAGTGTTATCAGAAAATTTTCGTTTTTGTCGCCGAAAAATCTAATGACCTCTTTTTTTGTCATTTGTCTTGTATACCCAAGAAAAAAAGAAAAGATGCCATTTTATCCGCCAAAATAGTTGAAGGCCTTTTTTAGTCATATGTCTCGAATTCCCAATAAAACACATAATTTTATCCGCCAAAATAGTTGCAGTCAGAGGCACTCCTGACTACAGCGCGTACACTGAATCGCCGAAGCGCATGAAGAATTGAAGAACTTGCTCTGGTCCATAAACGCGGCGGATTGAGGTGGATTCGAACCTGCAACTCCCCGGCTCTAAGGCATAGAACATACCATTACATCACTGCGCCCACGATGACAGCCGCATTGATAATTATTATGCTTTTACTGTGGCGACACACTAGACTTCAGAAATATTCAAAATTAAATGAACGAACGTTTGAATACGGAATTAGACCCGTATACGTACTCATACGCCAAGGCCGAGAAAATTATTTCGCCTACTCTATCCTTGAGCTGACATTTTTATTCGTCTCTGTCTATCCGTCTGTTTCACTCACTCACTCACTCTCTCACTCACTCACTCACTCACTCACTCACTCACTCACTCACTCACTCACTCACTCACTCACTCACTCACTTAGCCTACGTCTGTTCGGCCAAGTAACATTTAAAATTCTGTCTTAAAGCACTGCTGTTCAGATCAGCAGTGCGTGCGGCACCTTCATTATAGGTACTAAAATTCGCTATGGTAAGTTGCTTGCATGTCTGCTTTCATTTCGCAAATTTATAGTTCTCCTTCAAGGTTACTACATGTATGACATTGTATGTAGCCTATTATGCGAGCGAGTACATGTGCAATACGCATGCATGCGTGTATATACATGTACATACAGGGTGCGGCCGAAAAAATACCCCATTACGAAAATCGCGATTTCTCAAAGACCGCTGAATATTTTGTTATAAAACCTCGCCAGTCTATTTTACACATATCTATCAACAACTTGGCTAAATCTAATGAAATTCGAATCATGAACACCAAAATGGTGCAACCCTGAAGTGAAGCAATGTTATTTTCGTTTCAACAGACATTTAGTGACAGCAATAACAGCAATAAGTGACAAAGTAGCGACGCAAACAGAAATGTAACAAAGCGCAAGGTTACTTATTGTTATTGACAAGATTAGGCCAAACTGTTAAATTTTGTGCAATGAATGTTCGAAGTGACCCCCGTTTGCTTTTACGCAAGCTTGCAGACGTTTTCGAAAGCCCAGAACAGACTTTTGAATGGTCTCAAGTGGCAAGTCATTCCAGATGATTTGCAGCGTAGTTTTCAGTTCAGAAATGTTCTTTGGCTTTGTGGGAAGTTTGTTGTAAGTCTCAAGCATTGCGTCCCAGACAGCATAGTCGAGTGGGTTCATATCTGGCGAATTTGGCGGCCACGAATCCTTGTCGATGAAGTCCAGACAATGACTTGTTAACCAATCTTGGGCCAGCTTGGCGCCGTGGGCGGGCGCTCCATCTTGCTGAAAAGTGAAATGATTTCCCAAGACAGTGTGACAGCTATCGACAAGCTTAGGCAAAAAGATTCTCCATGTAGTACTTAGCATTGACTTTGGCCTTCTCGTCAATGAAATGCAAGCGTCCTTGGCCCTCATAGCTGACACCTGCAGAGACCATGATGTTGGGAGAGAACTTGGCTCTCTCGAACAACAGGCGGCTTGGATGGATATCGACTTTTTTCTTTTTCGCCCAGACGCGGTTGTTTTGAGTATTAATGGGTGGATTGATGTAAAAGATCTTTTCATCGGTGAAGAAAACCTGCAGGCTACTTTATGTAAAATTATGATTTCCTATTTCGTGAATGCCGTGTTAAATTGAAAAAATGCAGTTTTTTCTTCTGCCTGTTGCCATTATCACAAATATAAAGATACTGACATAAAATTTTCAACTAATATATTTATGCAGAAATATGTTACGAAATAAGAATGAAATTATTTGTAAGAAAATATTCTGAGGTTTTCGAGAAATCGCAACTTTCGCAATGGGTAATTTTTTTGCCACACCCTGTATATACTGGTGTAGGCGATACATGCTTAAATGAAGCATGCATGGTTTGTTTGTATGTGCACTTGTTATAGCGCCCCTTCAAGCTCGTTACTCAGAGGCGCTCCCGACTACAGCGCGGACACTGCATCAAAGTTTCACGCCGAAGCGCTGAGCAATTGCGAGTGAAGGACTTGCCCAAAGTCTCTACGCGGCGACTTGAGGTGGATTCGAACCTGCAACCCACCGGCTGCAAGGCAACGAACATACCCACTGCACCACCGCGCCCCACAATGTATGTGTGCATGCACGCATGTGTACAGTTATGTATGCATGCATTTACACTATGATAACTACATATATACGTGTATGTATAGGCCTACATGTATGCGTATAATCATAATATAAACAATGACATATTGACATTTGTTGTGTGCAACTATGCGTGCATTTTTACAAGAATAGATACATTATGCAACTATATATGCATACTTGTATATGTATGTCATGCATAAGCACAGTAGAAACCTATAAACCATAATTATTAACAAGTGCATTGTGATGTAGGCCTACAGTTATGAACGCATTTATATAGGCCTACATATTATATACAATCATAGTGCATATATAATGTATATAAAAATTATGTATAATCACAGTATATGAACAATAAAACACATCAACAATTGCATTATGAACAATAATAGTAACTCTGATTGCATGCTGCTCTGCGGTAACGCGTCGGGTCAATAGTTCATCGATTGCGGACCGCAGAGAGGACTCCATTGTAATATAAACGAACATTGTCGGAGTATGCGCTCGCACCTGTTTGGCGCCACTGGTCTGGATTTTGCCTCCGAAGAACAAAATAAGGAAGAAGCTGTATGGAAAATTTTAAAAATAATTACGTTTTGGAATTATTGCCCCCTGTTGATAGATAATAATTTTATTGTGGTCGGTCTCCATTGGGACGATTGTGTCTACGGACTACCTGTAGAAACCCTGAACGCCTCTGAACAGGGATATTGAAGGAGAGGGCGCTATATAAATTCTGATTGATTTATTGATTTCGTTATCGATTCATATAAGTGAGTCAATGTATGTTAAGCGTCACTTTCTATAGCGCATTTTTGGTCCTCGTCAAGGCGCCGATTAAGCAGCTAAGCTATAGACAATTTAAAATTGCCTTGATGGACATACATGAGGCTAAACAATAATATTACCTGAATACTGTCGGATAGGTAGGGCTTCTAAAAGGAATTTTTAGAACTGCCTAACCTCTTCTCTTCTTTTCCATAATCCGTTTTAGAGTGTTAACAATCGGATGACAATGAACATTTAGAACCATACAGTTGTATAAAACGGGTTTCTTTTTTTCTATATGGCTACTTTCCAAAAACCGTCGGGTTTTTGGTTTTTTATTTATCGTGTCCTTTTATTCCGTTTTTTTATTTTCTAAGAAACTTTATTTATTTACTGTCTATTATTATAGTAGTGGTTAGGTAGCGGTTTGATGCGCAGCGCATCCCAATAACGAGTGCGGATACTGGCGCAAGTAGGCCAAAGTTTCTGGCGCAGCAACACCTCTCCTCAATGACGTCATTGATTTATGTCAATCAACTCTGAGCAGCGACCCCCATATACAAAATGGTAAACTCCAAAGGCTGGGGTGGCTGGCAGCGACGGGCTAGCCCCCCAACCAATCAGAATCCAAGGTTGTGTGCGGTCATGTATAACATGGACTAATCCATGTGCGCCGGGCAGCCCCACACCTAACTCCTATCCAATAAAAATCTTCACAAGCAATTCTACCGCCGCAGGCATCGTCATGTCAATCCAATTATTGTCACATGTGTTTTTAATATTAGCCGTCATGTCAATCCAATTATTGTCCGTGTCATGGGAAGCCTTATGCGCTGGCGTCGGAAACCGTTGTTGTCACATGTGGTTTTAATATTAGCAGTCTGTGCCGTATGCTGTTGATTCTCTCTCAACCCCCCAGGCTAGATGCAAATCAAATTATGGTCCGCACCTTCATGGGATGTTGTCAATAATCACATGTGACAGTGTGAAATTATTAAAATTGGACTTGTCAATGTCAGCACCATTCAACGGATGCTGCTGTATGCTGCGTCCGTTCACATGGCATTGGCGACTGTCCATAACCACATGTGACATTATTAAAATTGGTTCTGTCAGCAAGTGCCAACGGATGCAGGATATGAAGTTTATAATTAAACATATGTGGCAGGCGTGTGCAAAAGGTGGTGTGTGCAAAAGAGTGTCGCATGCAAAAAGTAGTTCCGTCAGCATGCATACAGAAAATAGTGCACAACACTATTCCTATGCGCTTATGTGCACAACCTAACCGTTAGTACTTTGACGTATTACTACGCACTTACTATTATAAAAAGTCACCAAATCGCTAGCTTTTTCATTCGACTTGGAATCTTCTACAACACAAGCCTGATCGCACTTTGAAAAGTGAATTTCTTCAGATCGTTTCGAAATATGGACAACATGGATTTCTGTAAGTAATTTCAACCCAATACACTTTTTTTAATTCTTTATAATCATACATTATCATATTCTTTTTTTACTTATTCAAATATTTTATATCTTATAGATTCTGACGATTTTATAACGGATTCCGAATTCGTCGAATTAGAACGCTTCTGCGCTCCAATACCGATTGATGTCCTTGGAGAATTCGACATTCCTGGAGAAGTTGAAAAGGATGTTGAGAAAGGTATCTATTGTATACACTTTGCAATCTTAGAAATAAATTTAACAGTAAAGAATTTTGAACGTGTGGAATATTTTTTTTAATATAATTTATTTTTTTATTTCCGACATGATATGAATTATAACTATTTTATATTACACAAGCAACATTTTTATCTTTCAGTGTGGCAGACAGTCGATTCATCGGATGATGAACTGCTTCGACACACAACAACCCTTGAACAACTCGAAGCACAGAAGCTGCAACCTGCTCACACGCTAGGTAATTTGTTATTTCTTTTAACCGTTTATGAACTTAGAAATATTTCACAAATTTCATCAATTCTAACTGTGGACATTGCTATATACAATTCAATATTTATCTTTTCAGAATGGAGAACTACCGATTCGTCAGATGATGAGTTGTTGCAGAATGTGACAACTGACGAACAGGTTGATGCTTCGAAATTGGATCGTGGAAAAGCGATACGTGAGTTGGGTATTATTTCTTACAAATATTTATACAGAGAAAGGCTTTTGCTGACAGTAATATTTTAAAGACCATGATTTATGCAATCGTCATCACTTTTCGATATGGTTTTTCTTATGGTCAATTTGTATAGATTTTATCGATGGTGTTATATCCGATTCGGAATTTCAATCGGCGACAGACGAACTGGATCGACAATGGGCGCTCCGAGCGGTTGATGATGAATTCTCACACAAACAAGATTCGAAGAATATAGGTATGAAAAGTCCTCTTTCTTGAAAAAAAAAAAAATGATCCTTTCTAACAAATTTATTATTTCTTTTATTTTAATTTTTAATCATAATCATTTTCCGCCATTCTTTCTTTGTCATTATGGTACATTCAAATACATTATTCTTTTTGTGCAAACTATAAGTTTTATCGATGGTATCATTTCCGATTCGGAATTTCAATCAGCTATGGACGAAATGGACCATCAATGGGCGCTCCGAACGGTTGATGAATTGTCACAACAACACAAAGATTCTATGAATATAGGTACGAAAAGTCCTCTTGTTTGAATAAAAATGTATTTTTCCTACAACTTTATAATATCAACTTAAATTTATTTTAACTTTTCATTTATTTTAAGCATTTCACATTATCTTTTACAGAGTTTTCTGATGTGATGACTATGAAGGACAAAGAAGCGAGGAGGTTGGAACGCGGAAAGGCACCAGCGCCAAAAAGACATGTCGAAGAAGATGATGATGAGCCTTCAACATCAAGTGGGAAAAAGCATAGTAAGTAGAAATTCGAATGCGTTGTATATTTCTGTCCAAACATTTTTTAAACTTGTTAGAAACTGAAATTTTAGAAAATTCTGATAGAGAATTAATTTTGTTTTGGGTTTTGTTTTTGTATCTTTTAAGAAACGGACACATACTGCCGTTACTGTTCAGCCTACAAGAAAACGAAGTTGGACAGTAACGGATTGTGTCAAGTATGTGCGAATCGGAGAGTTTGTTCCACATGCAAACTAAGAAGGCAGGCTCATTTCTACCAAGGTGATTCCGAACAATGCGTCACGTGTTCCAATCCTCCAATCAACCGCACTCGATCTTCGGTCCGAAATGTGTTCGAACAGCACCAGTTGCCACCTCTTCCAAACGCGCGCGACGTGAGAATGGTCATGGACAGATTGAAGGACGACATCGCTTCAACTTTGAATCAACATCTATCCACAAAAGGGTATGTATTTGGTATTTTTCAAATTTTAACTTTATGCTGTAAAAATTGTTTATTCATTGTAGCAATTTTGTTTATCAGTTTGTACATATGTTGAATGATATTTTGTTTTAGTCCGATCAAGTGGTACATATCCACCGATTTCGAGTTCGAGCGAGAAAATCCAGATGGAAGCGTCCGATCAGGCCCGCCGAGAGGGGGGGACAGAGGGGGCAATTGCCCAGGGGCCCGGCGACTTTTAGGGGCCCGGAGGGGCCCGGGCTTTAGTGATTATAATGTGTTTCATATGCCGATTACGGGAGGCGGGCCTAGCCTATAATCACTTATATTACTTAGCCTATTGTTTGTGATTTATACTGTTTTACTTTTACATAACTGCAGCTGTTTTTAAGTTTCAAGCAACTGCCCATTATCCTACCTTATTCATCAGTGTTTTACCAAAGAACACGCTCACTTCCGTCTCAGAATGTTTTTCTCCTAAATTATGTGTTGTCAGATTTCAATCGCAAGTGAACAAAAATCTAAATGATAAATTTCTCTCGCAACGATGGAATATTTTATAAACACGAATCTGGAGCACAAGGACAAAAAGAAAAGGCTAATAAGTTTGAAAAGACAAAAGTTGGTAAGCTTATACAGTCGCACATAGTTAGCCTATCTCAATTCAGAATCTCAAAAGAAGGCAATCAGAGCCAGTAATTAGGCCTACTCCTACATCGATTGATTCTAGTGAATTAAACGTGCCTGCATGATGATCGCTCATATTTAACTGAATGGATGAAAATGAAGTTTGTGGTGTTAATATCTTAATTCCAAATGAAGACATTATAAATAAGAATTATGAAAATGCTGAAATTATGGAAACTGTAAAGAGGCATTATTTTGATGTCGGCACTCTGCCGTCTGCAGGGACCGCGTTTAGGCCTATACACAGACGATTGAGACGTTATCGTCTGCTATAGACCTATAAAGCTTAGGCTAAAATAAACGGTCTTCCAAGACATTCGGACAATTTTTCAGGCGATGAAGAAAGAGCATTTCCGAGATGCATTTTTTAGGTTCGCAGACAAGATGGAGAACTAACGGGATATTATAAGAGATATTGTTACAGTTAAATCCAGAAAGGTTGCTTGTTGACTACCATGGGCCTATTATGGGAAAATTAAATTCTTAAAATTAAGAACTGATAAATGCAACCATCAGCGTAAATTTACACACACACTATTGTTATTTGTTTTGTTTTGAGTAAATTTTCCCAATAAGTCTAAGATAGTTTGGGTTCGTAATTGCTCAGCCTAGGGGCCCGGAATTTCTGTCGGCGGGCCTGCGTCCGATCAACCAATACATACTTCAAATCGGAAGCAGCCATACTACTAAATCCATCCAAAATAGCCGAGCAACTGGAAGCTGCAGTGACAAGGATCGATGCATTGACGGATAGCTTCAAAAACGAGGGTTCCGGATGGACCATTAACGACATCGACAACATCATCATTCATATGGCCGAATACGATCCGATCGGTGGATCGTCGTATATTCCATCACCAAAATGGTTAGCGGACAAAAAAGCTACTATAAACATTAACAATAATGATGATAAATGTTTTCTCTACTGCATGCTTGCGCATATTCATCCGGCGAAAAAGATCCACAACGTGTCAACAAATACACACAATATGCTGATGAATTACACATTGATGGACTAGCATTCCCCATCGAGATTGGACAAATTCCAAATTTTGAAGCGCGTAATCCGGATTTTGCCGTGAATGTAATCTGCATAAACTCTGACCAAGACCATACTTTCGTCCCTTTGTATGCATCCCAACATCGCAACCGCAAGCATACGGTCAATCTGTTATTGTTGAGCGAAGGTGAGAGACGACACTACATTCTTATCCGCAACCTTTCCCGTCTTTTATCTGCGCGAAATTCACATCACAGTCACACATTTCCATGTCCTTTCTGTCTTCATTGCTTTTCCACCAACATGCGTTTGCAAAACCACATTCCAGACTGCAGCACTCATGGTGTGCAACATGTCCGTTATCCTTCTCCTGGCAACAACACCTGTACATTTACAAACATTCAGAACCAAATGCCTATGGGCTTCGCAATTTATGCGGACTTCGAGTCCTTCTTGTCCAAATCCAACATTCCAGCCGGCAATTCCACAACTTTCTGCGACACACACATCCCCAGCGGCTTCTGCTGCTTGACCGTCTCCACCTTCGATCGCTTCAATAGCGAGAGACCGTATGTTTATAGCGGTGACAATGTTGCAGATGCATTCTTTACACATCTCAAATCTGAACAGGTTAGAATAAACAAGATTTTGAGTCGGAACAGACCGATGGCTCCGCTCAACAATTCACAAAAGCAAACCTATGCAAATTCCACAAATTGTCCCTCTTGCGCCGTCAAATTCGATCGCGAAAACAAAGTAAGACACCATTGCCATGTAACCGGGCAATTCATTTGCGCCCTATGCAATAATTGTAATCTACAATACAAGTTCAAAAAGTCGAGAGCAGGAGAGAAGGATTGGAACTTCATAATTCCAGTCGTTTTCCACAATCTGAAGGAATATGATTCCCATATCATATTCAAACATCTCTCCCGTTTCTTTGCTCCAAAGGATGTCTTTGTTATTGCTACAAACATGGAGAAATATTTGGCATTTGAAATTGACGGGTTACGTTTTGTGGATTCTCTCCAATTTCTCAATTGCAGTTTGGACACCTTGGTAAAGAATTTGACAAAAGGCGGAAATTCCAAATTCCATCATATGCGTAGGCTCCATCCGAATGACGAGCAATTCAATCTGCTGCTGCGGAAAGGAGTCTACCCATATGAATTCATGGATTGTGCAGAGAGAATGTGTGATACCGCTCTGCCCCCACAGGATCTGTTCTTCAGTCGACTCACTGATGAACACATCACTGATGCAGACTATTCCCATGCAAAAGACATCTGGTCAAAATTTGGTATGCAGTCAATGCGGCAATATCACGACCTGTACTTGGAAACTGATGTGGTGCTTCTAGCCGATGTGTTTGAGGAATTCCGAAAGATGACCTTGAGCTACTATGGGCTGGACGCACTCCATTATTTTTCAAGCCCAGGTCTCAGCTTCGATGCATGTCTGAAGATGACAGGTGTCACATTGGAATTGCTGACAGATCCTGAGCAATACCTATTCATCGAGAAAGGTATGCGGGGTGGAGTGAGTATGATCAGCAATCGTTACGCGCAGGCCAACAATCCATATCTCGCCCAAGGATATGATGCCACGATAGAAAAGAGTTACATCATGTACCTCGATTGTAACAATCTCTATGGTTTCGCCATGAGTGAACCGTTACCAACTGGTAAGTTTCGATTTCTGACTCCTGACGAACTGATGGATTTCGATGTAAGGGCGAAATCCGATGATGATTCGAAGGGCTACATTCTTGAGGTGGATATGGAATATCCATCTCATCTGCATGATTCGCATAATGACTACCCGCTCGCTCCGGAAAAGATGGCAATAACAAAAGACATGCTTTCCCCACACGCAAATGAATTGGCCAACAAATTGGGGATCAAATTTAACAACAATAAAATTAAGAAATTGATTCCAAATTTAAAACCCAAGGAAAATTATGTTTTGCACTATCGAAATTTGCAATTCTACATGGCAATGGGTCTGAAAGTCTCCAAAATTCATAAAGTGTTGGAATTTGACCAATCTCGTTGGCTAAAGCCATACATCGATTTCAACACGGCCAAACGACAGATGGCCGCAAACTCATTCGAAAAAGATCTATTCAAGCTGATGAATAACTCTGTTTACGGCAAATGTTTACAGAACAATCGTAAACATCTTAACATCAGACTTGTGACGAATGAGAGGCAAGCGAAGCGATACATCGCACGGCCAACATTTCAGACGTTCAACATCATAAATGAAGATGTGACAGTCATCAAGATGTTAAAGTCTGATGTGATGTTGGACAAACCTGTATATGTTGGTATGAGTATATTAGATATTTCTAAGCTGCACATGTATCGCTTTCACTACGATCATGTGCAGAAGTTGTATGGAGAAAGAGCAAAATTACTTTTCACCGATACGGACAGTTTGTGTTATCACATTCGCACTGACGATGTGTATTTGGACATGCAGCAGAATATGAGTGAATATGACACTTCTGACTTCCATACCAATCACTTTCTACATAGCGAAGCTAATGCGAAAGTGATTGGTAAGTTCAAAGATGAGGCTAATGGTGAACCACCTTTACAGTTTGTTGGACTAAGATCCAAAATGTACAGCCTTTTACTTCCTGGGGATTACGAGAAAAAGACGGCCAAAGGTGTCAAAAAGTCGTGCGTGTCCAAATACATTCGTCATGCTGACTATGCAAACTGTCTGTTCGGTGAATCGACGACGACTGCAAAATTCTTCACTATTCGTAGTGTAAATCACCAACTTCATACGGTCGAAATTTCGAAATCAGCTCTTTCGCCGTACGACGATAAGAGATATCTAATAGATAATATCGCCTCGCTTGCCTACGGCCATGTGTCGATCGAATGCTAGTCCTTCAACTTCCACATTGTATATAAGAATTGTATATAACAATTGTATATAATGTTTGTACATTTTTCTTGTATATAATTATTGTACAGAAATGAATTCGAATGCTTCTGACAAATTGTGAAAACAACATATGAAAAGATGTTGCATATAGGCCTATTTGTTGAATACTAAGTTGGCATGGAAAGAATTGATGAGATTCGTAGCATTTGTGTGTATTTGTTGTCTACTGTTTTCAAATATTAAAGATATTTGTGTAAGTCCATGTGTGCATGTTGTGGATTGATAAAAGATGATTGTATATATTTGGAGAACACTTTTTCCGTTTTGTAAAGACATTGACATGTTTTACTTTATAATAATGATCTTTGTACATAATTGTTTGACATTTCCGCAGTTTGTAAATAGTTTTCATGAAAGATATAACTTTCATATGCATTATTCATCATTTGTGTTGAAAAAATTATCAAACGAACGACTTTGTGTTTCTTCTAATATGTAGATGATTCCATAAAAACCATCAAATCCTGGTAGAATGGATGCGCAATAAAGTATATAATTGAGGTCATAAATGTTTGTCTTATTCTACTCACAATAAATCTTGACTGGTTGCTTTCAATGGAATCTGTCAATTACTTCTGAAAATTTTCAAATGTTGCCTTCACATCTACTCACAATAAATTTTAGAATAGGCGCATTACCAACTACTCCATATGCATATTAGAATTGGACTTTCATATGGCCTTGTTACATGTTGATTAAAAATTTTTGGGATGGTGTGAATGTTTGTCACTTTACCAATACTCATACCACTACTCTCAGTAAAAAAATATTGTCTCAAAAAAAATTCATTGTCTAATTCCATGTCATGATATGTCCTAGGTTATGTGCTTAGTCAAATTACTTATTTGGATACGTGAACATATATTCACATTAACACACATATATATTATGAAGTTGACTGTAGAAGTCCACGTCTAGCGTCAATTCAATTCTAAGCTGCATCAATTCAATTCTAAGCATCACCCACCTTAGTCGTCCATCTATCTACCTGTCTGACTTTGCGGACTTGTCCTACTACCTTTAGATTTTGTTTTGATTGAGTGTCTGTGAATAAACTGGTTCTGGCGACTTATCTTTTGTGGACGCTGTAGAAGTCTCGTGATTGCGATTCCGATTACGATTATGTCTCTAGACCTCTACCATTCGAGATGTAGAGCGGTAAATGTTATGTAGTTTCACATAAAGATGCTAAGCAATTCTCTACAAGACGACTTGAATTGGTTAATGTTATGAACACTATAATATAGGCCTATATGAACTGTATTATAATATTAGAGTAAATGGGATCTACAGAGAGCTTATAACACGTCTGTCGGTTGTAGCTGTTGGCCTCCAAATGAACGAGAATGACTATGTTTGTATCTTCGAGATGTCACAGCCAAGCCGAACATGTGTTTCCAATATCTTGCCGCAGGCCATCAAGCGGTCGAGCGTTGGAAATCCAATCTCTCATGGCCTATCAGTTGGAGTAGACATCGGTTGATTTTCAAAATTTGGATGGATGTTGTTGACAGTTAGTACCATTATGTGAAAAAGTGACCCCTCCAAAGATACAAGCTTATAATATATGTACAGATGTAAAGTTTATAAATGACTGAATTTCAGTTTATGCATATGATACATCTATAGGCTATGTAATGTGCTCAAATATGAGTCACTGCTGACTTAAACCAAAGCTGCGCTGTCAGGATTTGGAATTGATTAAGGGCTTTGGACGACAAAGACAAAGAAGTTTTGTGTATGTGTGGTTTGCATCCATAATAGAAAAAGCGATTCCCAATAATAATAATAATAATAATAGTAATAATAATAATAATAATAATAATAATATAAATAATAACAATAATGGAAGGAATATTGAGAGTTTTATAACTGTATTCTGTGATTGCAAATAATCGTATGTACTTAAACATTATACAAGATAAAAAAATTAAAGCAAAAGTTTGTTTAAACACTTTAATAAAAGAGAATGAATTTATTTCTAAAATATATCAAAGCTAAAATCTAAAATTATGCTACACAGCTCAATGTCAACATTTCTTTTACTTTAGAATAATTAGTATAGTTTTGCAAAATTCATTTCTGAAAATTGTTCATGAAGTCAAAAATGTCTCTTTATTACGAAATTTTATGATTTCGTTTGGAATGGGTTACACTGCTTACAGTTCAGATAGTCCTGATGGTTGAAATGATCCAATGATCCGCTGCACGATGTAGCACCTTTCAATTCAGGCAGATGTGCATTTAGGGATGGGATTTTTTGGAGTAAGCGAGACCATTCGTCCAGACGAAGAGCTATGCCACTCCTCGTAGGCATCTCCTTAACGCAGTTTGGAGGCAGGAAATAGCGACGGATGTTTACGCATCTGAAGCGGTTGTTGATAGAAACATAGTATCGCCCTCCAACGTGCTGATGGTAATCAACGTGTTGATTCGATTTGAGGAGGTCCACCATTCGCTCCATTTCGTCGAAATGTGACAGAAATCTTGCCCATGCCGAGCTGTTAAATGATGCTCCTTTCTTAGTCGGGTATTCCTTTCCAGCGTCTTCCGCATATTCACGTATATGCACCATGATTTCATCTTTGAAAATTGATGCAGTCAGATAACGTCTGCATCCAATCGCTTCCTTAAAAAGATGGTTGTTCGTCTGAAATTTGAAGTATGAAAGAATTTTAAAAAATTTGATGTAGTTAGTAACCTAAATATACATTTCATATCTCACATTATGCAGTATGAAAGAATGACAACGAGCAAAATATTAAAAATAATAATCCAAGTCACATGAAAGAATGAAAAATATTAAAAATAATATTCCACGTCGCATGAAAGAATGAAACCGTGAAAAAAAAATATTAAAAAATAATATTCCATGTCGCATGAAAGAATGAAAGCGTGAAAAATATTAAAAATAATATTTCAACATACATTAAAAGAGTTTATTTCTTACAATATTATCAATTTGTTTTTAAATACTCACAGTGTTCGGAATCATGGTGATTCTTCCAGTAGTCATTTGGAGATCCATTGCAAACAACTTCGATAATAATAGATGTGCGTCTTATGCAGATTCCAAGTCGAATGAACATTGGCACGAGTTGCGAATTTTTATAATAAAATGTGCGCAATGATATTACAAATTACACATAGTTAGATTGTGTATGTACGCACATATGAATGATGTATAGAACTATTTTCTCTTTACATGGTGATGGAACTACTTTTTGCACACGACACTTCTTTGCACACACCTCCTTTTGCACACGACTGCCACATGTGTTTAATTATAAAATTCCTATACTGCGTTGGATGGCACTGTCACATGTGATTATTGACAACATCCCATGAAGGTGCGGACCATAATTTGATTTGCATCTAGCCTGGGGGGTTGAGAGAGAATCAACAGCATACGGCACAGACTGCTAATATTAAAACCACATGTGACAACAACGGTTTCCGACGCCAGCGCATAAGGCTTCCCATGACACGGACAATAATTGGATTGACATGACGGCTAATATTAAAAACACATGTGACAATAATTGGATTGACATGACGATGCCTGCGGCGGTAGAATTGCTTGTGAAGATTTTTATTGGATAGGAGTTAGGTGTGGGGCTGCCCGGCGCACATGGATTAGTCCATGTTATACATGACCGCACACAACCTTGGATTCTGATTGGTTGGGGGGCTAGCCCGTCGCTGCCAGCCACCCCAGCCTTTGGAGTTTACCATTTTGTATATGGGGGTCGCTGCTCAGAGTTGATTGACATAAATCAATGACGTCATTGAGGAGAGGTGTTGCTGCGCCAGAAACTTTGGCCTACTTGCGCCAGTATCCGCACTCGTTATTGGGATGCGCTGCGCATCAAACCGCTACCTAACCACTACTTATTATTGTCCTTAATTATTTATTTTTTCTGATATTCTTTACGTTTTCACCGTATACTCTCAAGGATTCAGTTAACTAAAAGTAATTATTTAATTGTTTAACCTTATCATAATTTTTAGAAATACTCCCACATGTAGTAGGCTATAGTCCTAGGTCCCTATAAGAAATGAAATTTATAAGAGTTATTTTGAAAAATATAAACTTAGGCCTATAATTATAAGTGACAACCTTAACTTCAGTATATAATTTAGTGCACATCTGTTGTTATCTATGCTTCTGATCAAATATTTATAATTTAAATTTGAAAGGATTTCAGCACCTTTAATTTTTCTCAATTTCCTATTAAGCCAAGTTATAAGAGAACAATAGTTGTTGTAGAATGCAGATGAATGTGACTTATAATTAAGTTTGGTGCACACATAAAGTGGTGCTATTTTCCGAGTAAGATAAAATTGAATAAATAAGGTTCTTAAGTTTGAAATGCAGTTTGGGATGTTATAGAGTCAAATTATTTTCCGCTTCAGTTTTTTGTCGTTTTTTCGTTTTTAATTTTTTCGAATAAAACGACGTTTTCCCCCGTTTTTTAAATTAAATTCTGTTTTCATCGTTTTTACATCTATATTTAAAACTATTTTTAACTGCACAAACTGCGCAAATTGATTTAGAGCGGCACTTTTTGTGCATATTTGCACACTAAAAACCCTTGAGAGTTTGTGCAAAATGATTGCAGAGATAAAGCATCATGTCCTACCAACAAAGGTATCTGCCTTAGCTAGACAATTCATGTTGTTCAGACTACTGAGAGTGGCTCACGGATCTTAACTGTGCAGCTCTCTGTCAAATGCATTGCCATGTTGGAACGCAGCGTTGTTGCGCAGCGCATCATAATACCTGCCTAATAGAAGAAGCCTCTAGAATCCAGATCACATCAGATTAGATGGATTACGATTATTCAGATTGATGGTCATCAACTTCCGCCGGTGGGACAAATCCAGTGTCGAGAAGAGCCGCTAGCACCGGCAGCGGCAGCGGCGGGGGTATACGGTCCATACACAATAAAAGCCCGAAACACTAACAAACGGAGCTTGTAATTGGGTCACGAGATTTCTCGTGATTGGCGATAATAAATGTACCGCGAATGACGAAATTCCTATTTCCGGTGCCTTGCAGAGTGGTCGCTCTTTTCTTAGAGCGAACATCGTAGCGGTCTTTTAATGCGGCGTTCATGAAGCGCATTTTATTCGGTTATTTCGTTTGGAATGTTTATGCAAAGTTAATCGATCTTTCATAATAATTTATCAGTGATCATCTATAATTATTGTTATAATGCTACGTGCGTTGTGATTACGGCACTATAGAAGTTTTCAGAGCAGATAAGATCCTAGATTTCTTGATTATAGTAGGCCTATGCATGATGTATTTTGCACTTATTAGATCATATCGATTATTTTGATAGTATGTATTTGTAACGTTTACCGTTTTAAGCTTATTTTAGCAGGTATTGAAAATGTACTGCATTTAAATGATCTGTTCAAAGAGAAAACCAATTCTTTATAAATGTATAATATAATCGAAAACTGTTAAATAAACAATACAATTACGCAGTGTTCCTATTTACTTATTTGGCGTATCACTATTATTATAATTATCTTATTGCTTATCTGTGCTCCACAGTTGAGATATATGATCGATATCGTTTCTGTAGTGTAAAACGGCCTTGAAATAGTTCTGCAGATTCTCTGTAGATTCACTGTATGAAGATAAGCAACCCGGTGCTATATTTGAAGAAAAAATTCTGCAGATTCTCTGTAGATTCACTGTATGAAGATAAGCAACCCGGTGCTATATTTGAAGAGGATGATGAGATACTGCCAAGCGGTGGAATCCAGATCGAATACCAGACCAGACAATATTCAATACATCCGTAGCATCAAATTATCATACTCCAATCAATGAGAATTTCCTTCCCAATTGAAAATGACCTTGAAATGTCAACCAGAGACAACGAGCCCAAAATCGTTTCTCTCCACACGAAATATCGTCTCACCAACCGTCCCAATCACAAAGTAGACTTCACGGATGTTAGAGTTCGCAACTTTGAACTTCTAAATCGCCTCTACTCTCACACGAATGCCTCGTACTGTTTTACAACCAGATACGAGCATAATCCTCATCCTCACCATTGAATAAACTTCAAATGAATTGCCAGCCGCAACTGAGCAACCATCTTTCTCAATGTTCATGCAAGGAATCCACTGTTTATGTCGAATTTCAATGACGTGGCTGTTTCCATTAAATTCCGACCGTTACGCTCATTTCGATGCTTTTAATTGGTTGCGCGTCGATGCAAATGTTTTCGCTTACGTAGCGTCCGTAGTAACCGCTTGACGTCACCATGACTGCCTCGCTCATATACGCAAGATTCGTGGGTTCCTAGTTACTAATCCACTAGACGCCAAATTATTAATCTAGATACGCCGACTAAATTGTCTAGCTTAACTCCTACTTATAATTAACACTTAATACTAGATAAGTTAGTTTGATAGATAATAGCGATTTAATACGCTACAGTATTGCAGTGTTAGACTATTCCTTTGATAAGACGTGGATTCGGATTGGGCGAGAATACAAGAATTTATGAAGGTCAAAGACATTGAAACCTGACGCCAAACTCTCTCGTAAACTATTTTAAGATTAACTGTAAAATGTTAAGCTGCAAAATTCTGAAAATGATCACTAACGTTAGGCTATAAGAAATGTGACCGTATACACAATGCACATATCTAAAAAAATGTCTCCATGGAAGATATTCTTTAAGTGGAGAATGAAATGTTTTCTCCAGTCAAAATTTAGTCTCCTGTAAAGGTACAAAAATCTTTTACAAAAATAGATTTTCAGGAGATATATTTTTATGGTGCGACTCCATTTTTGGATACCGGAACACGCGTGTCTATAAACTATCACGCGGATTTTTAATTAAAAAGTCAATAGTCTATTAGCATTACCGGATGACTTAATATATTTGCAGACCGTCTGGTGTTCTTCGGTGTCTGGTTTGGAGAGACATGGCTTTTTTACGAGTGCTCATTACTTGCTAACAGATGAGAATCGAACGTCATTGGTCGGCGCTGATTTGTAGCCTCATCGATCGATACTAATGAAGTTTTCTGGAGATCAGGGTTTCGAGATCAGATAAGATCGCAATTAAGCGAAATAGATTTCGGGTGAGCTTGTTTATCGACTCTCGGTCATGAATGCGCTGCTTCGACGATACTTCTTTAGATGTTGAAGACGATCAGAACCTGTTTAGTGTTTACTGAGGTTGAGTTCCTGAGGTTACGCGATGTCGGGAGATTGCGATAAAACAAAGTAATTTAGATGATTTCTAGAATAGTCTAGCAATCGAATTAATCTGTTTGAGAGCATCGTTCAATGGATGGAACTTATTTTCTAGACGATGCTTCAAAAAATTAACATCGCTGTATATATTGAATTATTTTATTAATTAATTCTCGCATTTACTATAGCGTATAACTCTTCAAGTTTACTGTTCAGAGGTGCTCCCGCCTACAGCGCGGACACTGCATCGGAGTTTCACCCCGAAGCGCGAGAGCATTTGAGAGTGAAGGACTTGCTCAAGGGTCTAGCCCGGCGTTTTGAGGTGGATTCGAACCTGGAACCCTTCGGCTTCAAGGCACCGATTTCAACACTATACCACCGTACACCCACAGTAGCCTACATGGTTGCGGATCTATAGGACCGTACTGAATAGGTGATCCTCACTATTCGGCCAAATTCGAACGATTTGACAACAGTACTGTTCGACCAAATACCAACACGAATAGGAATAGTGTACAAACTATAGGCAATGTAGGCATACATGTACCGACAACACTCAAAATTTCAAGCGCAGGTCTAAGCAAAATTCTCAGTTGGGTAAATTTAATGCATAAACTAAAGGTAAGCAGCTACATGTACCAACATGTAATTCTTGTGTCAGTTTGCCAGTTTGTGTAAACCAGAAATGGAAACTAATTATAACCAAAGTTAGAAATTGTCACTTACAGCTCAGTTAACGCATAAATGCTGCTTTCGCTTTCACGAACACGAACCATTATTCATATTCGGGTTGACCATCATTATTCGGTCCATTACCGAATTGGCGCGCTATAATTATATGCAGGGCTGTACTGGTAAATTTTGAGGTGAGTATACGCTGACCTCGGGAAAAATTTTCGATTTTGCCTTCTGAAAAATCTCACGACCTTTTTTTTTAGTTATCTGGCCAATTTTTCAGGAAAAAGATACCAAATCAGCCGCCCAAAAAGTTGATGACCTTTTTTTTTAGTCATCCAGCCAAAAAACCATCTTAAACAGCCGTATGCGCCTGATTTACTAGCGTATACCGCATACCCTGCTTTTCCCCCGCGTATACCCTACTTTTCGGGAGGTGAGTATACGATGCCGTTTTTCCCCGGAGGTGAGTATACGCTGTATAGTGTATACCCGCGTATACCCTTGATTACAGCCCTGATTATATGACCCCGAAGCGAATACGAATAGAATGTTCGGTACAGCCCAGGATTTTAACAGCGACTGGTTCCTGGTACCGTTACTCTTTCGAAAGTCTTCTAAACGCTGTATTTCCTGTCAAAGCATCCTCAGTTTCATATAGGATATATAAAGTCTCTATATGCGTTGTGTTGGCTCAGTCAAAGCAGCCTCAGTTTCCCAGATTGCAAGACCTGACCGCGGAGCGTGAAACTATCAGAATTTGTGAAGAAACATTGTTTCTGCTGCTATGATTTTGTGCTTCTTGAATTTTTATCAGAAGAAAGATTGGGTTTTGTTTATGACGTAGCTTGAAAAATCGATCCGATGTCCACACTATGAGTTTCCTAATTCAGTTGACCTTACCTGACCTGAATTTATCTTACCTATATGCTTTTACCACATACCTTACGTTAATTGCTTTGCGTTGCCTTGATACATTACATTCGGTGAAGTAAGATAAGATAAGATAAGAATATTCTTTAATGGACCAATTGCTATCCGCATTTTGGTGTACAGGCATGTTATAATAAACAACCGTACATCATTTCTAAGTCCATTTAATATCAAATGTTTTAAAATAGCACATAATCTTAAATCCAAAAATCAGTATAAATATGTTCTTTTACTGACCAACAATCTATGCCGCTCTTTGATTTATATTGTAATGCATTTAAATACATTTAAATGCCTTTTGGTGTTATCATTATTAGGTGAACAACTCCATCTGGCGATTGGGAGACACACTGTGTGACACGTGGGTGGCCTTTGACGTCATGTGCTGCACGTCATCAATTCTCAATCTGACCGCAATCAGCCTCGACAGGTCAGATACTAATCGTTGTCTACGAACTTCTAAAGCGCCACTCAGAGGTAAGGGTACCAGCTCATAGATATATTCATCACGCCAACGGGTCATCCAAAGGATCAAAGTAACAGCGTCTAGTAGGCCTATGTTAAGGCTTTTTAAGTTTTATCAATCAATCAATCAATCAAATATCAAGTTGAGCATTGGAAGGTGATCAGCTGAGTCAGGGTAAAAGATCTTAAAGAAGTGAAGATTTAAGATTCAGTAAATTGCTTTAGGGGTGCTATAAATAGAAGAGTTCGAGTAAGATGATGGTGTGCAGTGTTTAATCTAGTCCCCTCGTTTTTGGGGGATCCAGGATTCTGGGGGAGGCAAATGATCGTCCGGCGGACGATCGCTGAGACGCGTAGCGCCGAGAGTGGGAGGGTGTGGGGAGGGGATGTGCATCTCCCCAACAGAAATCTTTTAGTTCCACATTGCAGTCGTAGCATTTTAAGCTGTTATCTTAAAAAAAATTGCTGCACTTTTCAATACCAAAAACAGTGGTGAAAGACTTAATTAAATATATTTACAATTATAACAATTTCTTTCTGAGTTTCTACATTGTAATGGTACCATTTTGAGATGTCACTTTAGCAATATTACTGTATTATTTCAGTGCTGATCAAAAGAGTGGTTTAAGATTTTAATAAATATAATTAGATCTATAATTACAATAATAATTTCTACGTACATCAAGTTCACCAATTCAGTTCAGGTGCTGCTGGACTATTGTAATAAATAACTGCAGACGTGAGTATAATTATGTTAGATCGTGTTGGCTGGTTGAGAGAGAGAGAGAAAAAGAGAGAGAGAGAGAGAGAGAGAGAGAGAGAGAGAGAGAGAGAGAGAGAGAGAGAGAGAGAGAGAGAGAGAGAGAGAGAGAGAGAAGAGAAAGAGAGAGAGAAAATAAAGAGAAAGAGAGAGATACAGACAGACAGAGACAGACAGACAGACAGAGATACAGAGACAGACAGATAGACACATACAGAGGGAGAGAGGGATGGATGGATGGATGGATGGATGGAGGGAGGGATCACAAAGACATTTGGTCTGGGAGTGTAATTGTAGGCAGTTCCATGGTATAGGGATGGAACTTTGAATTGAATTCGCTCTACGTCTCTACGATTTTTAGCCAATCGAATGATTTGAGGATTGGATTGACAATATGATAATGTTTGGACGTTCTAATGGCATCAATGGCTGTTGCGATTTGAATAAGTTATTATGACGCGTATTTCGCTATCACCTACTTATTAAGTTTTCATTCATTTTCAGCCATATTCACGTAATTGTTTGATCCCAATCGTCGTTTTAAGAGCAAGTTAATTGATGCTCGAATGCTTACTTACTTACTTAGTCCATCATCCCGTGCAGATCTGCATATCGGGCAACGCATCGTCTCCATTCCTCTCTGCCCGCCGCCAGCTCCCTGGCCTCGTGGCTCGAATGCAGGGCTTTTAAAAAAAGAATTTTATAACTTCACAACCACGTCTTTCCTTTCACGTCCTGCATGGTAAATGACTCCCTGTCGGAGGACAATGACATTTTTAACTGCACAGAAGTGCGTGCTTCTACAGCTGCACAAATCCATTTAGAAATTAGAACTGCACATTTTGTGTACAACTGCACGCTAAAGAAGCACCCTTTTCTAATGCATCACATGTAACTTACGTTGGTCTCATAAATGATCTATTATCATATTGCACCAAACTACGCTGAATGACAGTCGCTTAGACGAACTCAACGACAAGAATCTTCACTTCAGAAGCAGCCAGCTCATCATCATTCAACCGATCGGGTCTGCATGGAATAACCTGTCTTTACGTTCGTCCAATCCATCATCCTCCAAGACCAAAGGGGAAAGTGGGCCCTATGCACCACCGACCAAATCTAGATCCAATCCAAAGGGGAGAGTGGGCCCTATGCACCACCGACCATAACAGACCCAATCAGTCGCTGGTGAATAAACAGC
Source organism: Lumbricus terrestris (assembly GCA_949752735.1). Classification (NCBI taxonomy): domain Eukaryota; kingdom Metazoa; phylum Annelida; class Clitellata; order Crassiclitellata; family Lumbricidae; genus Lumbricus; species Lumbricus terrestris. Next base: position 17,701,590 of record OX457040.1, on the reverse strand, counting down.
CATCTTCGTAGGATAATAATTCAATGCCATGCACATAAATCGTTGTATTTTATTGTAAATTGCGTATCCGCCGATATCCAGTCATCTGGAAAATGACAGACAAAAGGCGCGTGCAACGGTCAGAGTGCAGATTTAGAAAGCAGTTCAAGCAGTGCGATACAATAATTGGAGTTTAGTGCAGTGTGCACTAAACTTATAATTTCATAACACTACTCAGAATATGACGACACTTCACCCAACGATACGCCATACAATACAATTATGCTTTCCATCGAAACTATTATTGTGCTACTAAGTAATAATAATAACAGCAATGACAATGATGAACAAAATCCAGAAACAAAAATTACATAACAATAATATGATGAAAATTTGCATATACTTCGGAAAGAATAATAAATAATATATTAGTTACATTATTTTTAACTGACACGCCGCAGCATGATTACAATTCGTAGTATGATTACAATAAATAATATAAATTCATAGTATGATTACAATTCATAATATGAACGGATGATTAATTATAATTTATTGCAGGAGATGAATAATTTAACTGTGCGACAGTCATACATGGCGTCATCACATCCTTCCATGTTATACATTTTATCAACGCAATCTGTCGAATGGAACGTTGAGTCGACATTTGAGAGGGTAGAGGAATGCTATCCAGGAGATACAGAGTGTTACCATTACTCACACTGCTACCATTACCAAAAGTGTTACCATTACTCACACTGCTACCATTACCAAAGTGCTACCATTACCCACACTACCATTGCGAAATGTGTTATCATTACCCTCACTGTTATCATTACCAGAAGTGTTACCATTACCCACACTGCGACCATTGCCAAAAGTGTTGCCATTGCCCACACTGCTGCCATTACCAAAAGTGTTACCATTACCCACACTGCCACCATTGCCCAGAGTGCTATCATTACTCACACTACCATTACGAAAGGTGTTACCATTACCAACACTGTCATCATTACCAAAAGTGTTACCATTACCCACACTGCTACCATTACCAAAAGTGTTACCATTACCCACACTGCTACCATTACCAAAAGTTTTGCCATTACCCACATTGCTACCATTACCAAAAGTGTTACAATTACTTACACTGCTACCATTACCAGAAGTGTTACCATTACCCACACTACTCCCATTACCAAAAGTTTTACCACTACCCACACTGCTACCATTACCCTAAGCCCCTCACTGTCTTTCGCAGATGTCTCTGCAAGAATGGAATACAATTATATAAGTCTACAATGGAATCAGTTATATCAATCCCTTGTGCATATGCCACTGACTTATGCAGGTGACTGATTACTTGGCCATGCAGTGACTGGAGGCTGGTTCTCTGGGGTGGGTCTATGGTCTCCACCACCCCACCCCCATCGGACTCGGTGACTGATAGATGGGATGGACGTTGAGGCAGGTGGTCCTCGCCCCCCCCCCCCCATCCCACCCCACCTCTCACAAAGGTTGACCGATGAGCGGGCTACTGCTGCTGGTCTCACAAATTACTTAACGGAGTAATTGACGCTTTCGGATCAATCATCCTGATCTGATTGATTGATTGATTGATTTATTTAACGGTTGACATATTGGTTGTCTGATGTATCGATCACCCGAGGAGCGCACACAGAAATACATTTCCGGCGATATTTTCGTCGACTTGACGGATTGTTTGGTTGATCAGTGCGGAGAATGGCCGCCTTTTTATTATTATGTGGTTTATTGATTTAACTGATTGATTGATTGATTCCGTGTGCGATTGATTAACCAACTGATTGATTCTTAGAAAAATTGGCCGATTTCTTCAAATTATTTGTTAATATATTTATCTGTTGCTTCGATATTCGCCCTAATTGTTTTTTCTTCTTCCTATGAAATTGTGAATTGACGGTTCCCATGGTCGAACAACGTTATTATTGCAGTTCAGCATATTAAAATATTAAAATATATATATTCTGAATCAGAAAGCTTCTGACTTTGAAATCTATATTTTATTGTGATGAAAACTTGTTTTATATAGCGGTTATAGACAAAACAGTCAATGATACGCGTATGAACAATTGCATTTTCTGCAGCAACAGGTTGCAATCTTGATATTGTTGTATTCCCAGTATTAGGATTCCTGTGCTTGGCACAGACTTTACAGATTCTGCGTAATTGTTAAATCACTTCACTTGATTGCTGCATCGATTCTATTCGAGTTATATGCCAAACTATTTCTTGGTCTAATAGAACAAAGAATAACTGAATTAATGAAGAGAAAACATTAATTTCTATTGAACTGCAACCGAATCAGCTGACTTGGTCTTCAGCAGAACTCGGAGTATAGATTCCCGAGTCTCTCGTAACTCATGACTTATCTAGCAGACTATCGTTTTAATAATACCATATCGGACATATAACAGTGCATATAACGAAAATGGCGCTTTAGAAGTCAAATATAACCGAACAGAATCATTGATTAGATAGGATATTGATCGTATACTGGATCGAAATTGGTCGGATGAGGTCAGACCGAATCAATCCAGATTAGATACCGCATCAATGACATGATTCGTTTTCAACATAATTAAGAATGTTTCTTTCATGTTGTCTGAAAACACTTTCTGCACATTTTTGTGCCCACACGACACATGTTAGTATTGTATTTTTTTAGATTATCTTGAACATGAAAATTTCAGATTTCTAGAGATACGTTTATGAGGTAACTATGTGTACCTCGGAATGTTTTCTACTAAAACCTGGACCACGGGAGTGAAAGAGAATAAAAGTGCTAAAGAATACCGACAACCTTGTTTTATTCTACTCTCCTAACTCACATTTATTTTTGCTTGTATAGCCTAATATATTATGCTAGTTAAGAATTTATTGCTCATGAAGCTACTTTATTTTCCAGTCGGCCGTGCTGCATATTTATAACACAATTCTCTCAGGTGGCCCTGGCTAGCGGGACCTTTGGCCCCTTTGGGGTCTCTTGGGTGAGCCGACATAATATTATTAGACTACAATATGCATAATTATACTATTTGTAATGAATGAGTTGGTTGCCGAAAAAATTTTTTTTTATGTTATTTCCATATGTCAGCTACAGTAACTTGCTAAGATATGACAAAAATGTGCGGTCGTAAAGGTGACAAATGTGCGGTCGGTAAAGTGTTATGATCGACAGAATCAGATCATTATCATTGAGTTTTTATATAGCGCACAAGTTAACCTTCAAGGTAATCTACTCAGAAATTTAAGAACAGTGTAACAGATGAGTATATATACAACATCGATGATATTATGACCTTGTTTTCAGGTTCATAGCCGTCACGCGTCCAATCCAGTACGCCAAGCACAAGAATTCCGGACGCGTCCGTCTCACCCTTGCCCTCACCTGGATCGTATCCGTCGCCGTCTCACTTCCGGTAGCCGTCGGAATGAACTACACGGACCGTCGGGCGCAGACTCCGTGGCTGTGCACCTTCTACAACGCCGACTTCCTCATCTACTCCTCGATGGCCTCCTTCTACATTCCCTGCCTCCTCATGATTCTTCTCTACTGGCGCATCTTTCGCGCCATTCGCTTAAGAGCAGAACGAAAGTCCGCGGGGCAGAGGACGTCGGGACCATCGAGTCCGGTTCCGGCGGGACTTCCGTCGACGGCGGCGGCGACGGCGGAGGCGACGCACTGCTTCCGGGCGGAACTCGATTCCGATCAGCAGGTCCAGACCCGGATCTACCCGGTTCAGAGTTCCAACTCGAGCGAACTCATTCCGGTCGCGCGCGTCGCTCCACGACGCGTCGCAGTGCGCATGAACAAGATGGCCGACACTCGGCTGACGGTGTACAACACCATCCGGTTGACCTCTGACCCTGAGACGACGATTGCGAAGACCGGAAGGGCGGTCAGCTGCCCCGACTGCAGCACGTCCAGCGAGGATCTACTCGACGTTCATTCGGAGGATTTCACAGCGGCCACTACTCCACGAACTTACGCCGGGCAGAACTTGCTGTCGGTCCGTGAGGGTCCTGTGGTCGGTGGTGGTGGGGGAGGCGAGGTGGGTCCACTTCCGGTGACGGACGAGCGCCGGAAGTCGGAGGCGACTCGACGGAAGTTGAGAATGCGCATGCGCCGTGCGCCTGTGTTCAACGTCGCACCGAAGCCGACACCGAAAGTTGAGAAGGCGTCGACGAAAAGAGAGAAGAAAGCCACGAAGACTCTGGCCATTGTGCTAGGTGAGTCTCTGGCCATTGTGCTAGGTAAGTCTATGGCCATTGTGTTAGGTAAGTCTATGGCCATTGTGTTAGGTAAGTCTATGGTCATTGTGTTAGGTAAGTCTATGGTCATTGTGTTAGGTAAGTCTATGGTCATTGTGTTAGGTAAGTCTATGGTCATTGTGTTAGGTAAGTCTCTGGCCATTGTGCTAGGTAAGTCTCAGTCAATTGTGCTATGTAAGACTGGCCATTGTGCTAGGTAAGTCTCTGGTAATTGTCCTACGTAAGATTCTGGTAATTGTCCTAGGTAAGATTCTGGTAATTGTGCTATGTAAGACTCTGGCCATTGTGCTAGGTAAGACTCTGGCCATTGTGCTAGGTAAGACTCTGGCCATTGTGCTAGGTAAGTCTCTGGCCATTGTGCTAGGTAAGTCTCTGGCCATTGTGCTAGGTAAGTCTCTGGCCATTGTGCTAGGTAAGTCTCTGGCCATTGTGCTAGGTAAGTCTCTGGCCATTGTGCTAGGTAAGTCTCTGGCCATTGTGCTAGGTAAGTCTCTGGCCATTGTGCTAGGTAAGTCTCTGGCCATTGTGCTAGGTAAGTCTCTGACCATTGTGCTAGGTAAGTCTCTGGTAATTGTGCTAAGTAAGTCCCTGGCCATTGTGCTAGGTAAGTCTCTGGTAATTGTGCTAGGTAAGTCTCTTAGCATTGTGCTAGGTAAGTCTCTTAGCATTGTGCTAGGTAAGCCTCTTTCCATTGTGCTAGTTAAGCCTCTCACCATTGTGCTAGGTAAATCTCTGCAGGGCCATTGCGCTATGTAAGACTCTGGCCATTGTGGTAAGTAAGATTCTGGCCATTTTGCTAGGTAAGCTTCTGGTCGCTGAAGTAGGTAAGACTATGGTCGTTGTGCTAGGTAGTTAAATGTTGGGGGGATAGTCGTTTGGCTCAGTTGAGAGTGCAAGGACCTTTTGGCATATCGCTGTGACTTTATATCGTGTAGCCCTTCCAGCAGACCACTTGCATTACTTCGCGTCGAATAATATTACTATTAATTTTTGTATTCATTCATTCATTATTAGCATTTATATAGCGCCCCTTCAAGAAACTACTCAGAGGCGCTCCCAGCCCAGCCACGGCAAAAGAAAAAAGATTTAAGGGACTTAAGGAATAAGGATTGACTGGTCAGGTGGAGGAGATGGAGGTCAGGGGGGAGGTCATTCCAGATTGACGGCCCCACAACCGAGAAGGCTCGACACTGTCTGGTAGCCAAGCGAGCCCGTGGAACAAGCAGTTGTCCCTTCGCAGCAGAGCGAAGGGCCCGACGCGCTTCAATGTCAGAGACTGGGCGACAAAGAATGCGCAGGTAGGATGGAGCGCAACCAAGGATACAACGTGAGACCAGGGCAGCAATTCGATAATGGATGCGTTGGGCTATTGGCAACCAATGCAGCACATCACGCATGTAGGTAGAAACAGAGGAAAATTTAGGGATTCGTCCAATGAGCCGGGCAGCAGAGCGCAGAACCCGATCTAACCGACCCAGAACCCCAAGGGGGAGGCCAACAAGGATTGAGCAACAATGGTCGATTCGACTAGTTACGAAGGCATGAACAAGAACTACCAGCGCATCATGAGAGAGAGAGCGTGCAATCACTCGAAGTTGACGAAGCTGGTAGTAACAGCTTCGAGCAACAAGATTGACATGCTGGCTGAGACTGAGTTCACAGTCAAGGGTAACACCCAGGTCACCCAGGTCACCCAGGTCACCCAGGTATTCTATGTGGCTGGCGACACAGCCCAGTATTTGACCAACTGCTTCTTTATATATAATAATTATATCTGCTTTATTATATTATATAATATATTAAATTAAATTAAGGTTCATAAATTGCACCTCAAGAGAGGATCTGAATGGACAACGATGAACGTGTTGATGTTATTAGAAGAGAAAGCTTAAAAACGACGAAAGCTATAAGTCCGTCTATAGGACTCTATAGGGACATTACCGAGCGACAGTGGAAATTGGCCACCAAAGGGAGGAGAGTGCCATGGCGGCTCTATGATGGCTATAAATGTAGGAAGCTGCATAAATAGTCGTAAAGGCGGGTTCAAGAACGAGTGTGGGCGATGATACGATTGGCATCGTTCATGCACTGTCGTTTGTATAATTTTCGCCTCTTAGGACAAAGGAGGACGGATTGAGAAGCTGAAGGAAGGAGGCAGTATAAGAGACACCGGCAGAGCCAGAGTGGCTGGCTGGTAGGGTGAGTGGGTGGATAGATGGATGGGTGGGTGGACGGATGGATGGATGTATGGATGTATGTATGGATGTATGTATGGATGGACATCAAGAGAGTGGGATACAAATGGGCGTCTTGTATATAATGGCAATAATATTTTATGCAGTTGATCGCTTTCTCTCGCACGCACACACTCACACACACACACACACACACTCATTCCCGCATGCACACATACATATGTAGACACGTACACGCATGCACACATACACACTACACAGGCCTATAATACATGCACATGCGTGCTTGCGTAATGCATGCGCATACATAGATAACAACATCCAAACGTACATGTACAATGATGTATACTTGCATGCGTAAGTACCTGCATACTAACTTCATGCGTACTTAGATCTATACACGTATGCACTTATATCATTGCATGAAATTAAATAGTTAAATACGTACATACATCCAGGCGTGCATACATATACCTGAGGACATACGTAAACGTGGTTAGCAGGGTCAACCACCCTGTTTAGGTTACCCCCGTGTTATAATATCAGCCAGCATTTTAAATTTTCACTAATTTCAGTGACATATTTGTATCATTGCTCTGACATAATGGTTACCGAATAAATAACTAAATAAATCAGTAATAACAAATTAAAAACATACATTATAAAGGCGCCTAAATAGTTCTACTTGACTCAAAGATATTTCGAACTCAGGAAACAGCGTTTAACCACTCGGCCACTATAATAATATAATTAGCTCAGTCGTCATCAATCGATTTCCATTATTATCTTCCTATACAGATTCCTTCCTTCCTTCTCTCTCGGTCTTCTCACTCAATGTTCCCGCCGTCGGAATTTCCCGCCGTCGAAATTTCCCGCCGTCGAAATTTCCCGCCGTCGAAATTTCCCGCCGTCGAAATTTCCCGCCGTCGAAATTTCCCGCCGTTACTCCCGCCTCGCTTTGAATTCATCGCCCGTTTAGAACCGACGAACCATTACCCGGACCGCGCAGCAGAACGACTAATTTATTAGCCGCCATTTGGCTATCCCTCTCGGGCGCAGCGGCGGTGTAATTAAAACCGTGACGGCTTTGTTACGCCAGCGTTATGAAGACTGGGAAGGAAGGAAGGAAGGCCTGTGTCTAACTGGAAAGCATTAGCTTGGAAAATTGGAAACGGTGGTAGATGGGAGTGATGAGCCGTTGGTGACAGATAGATTCCAATTAGGAATTCGTCTTCGAGACCCCGTTCGCCTCCGCTGGAGTTTGATGGGACCCGTCGACAGATGTGGCGCCCATGGGGGCATTGACCCCGGTATCTCGGAGGCAGAACTTGGCGCTCTCCCGTTCCCCCGTTCCCCTCCCAGGTGCATGCCCGTCGTGACCTTCGACTGAGCGCTGATTTGCGGTGCACTGACGATGACGAACGTCAAATGGAATCGGCTGATGGGGTGGGGTGGTGGGTGATTTGGTGGGTGGTGGGGGTTGGTGGGGTGGTGGGGTGCCTGCTACTGCAGACGATGATCATCGAGAGGTTTATATAATATGAGTGAAGTGTTTGAAGGGAATCGTTAAACTCCGCCACTGCAGTGTTGCACTCCGCCAGTGCCAGCCCCAAGCCTGGATAAAGGAGGAGGGCGACGCGAATCATCTTTGAAGTGACAGTGTCGTCGTTAAACAGCGACGTCATCGTTGGTCGATGAAACGAATAGAGAAGAAGGAATCGTTTGTTTGTCTGTATTCTTTCTTGTATGACCAGCTGCTTCGTTACCATTCTATGCGCTTAAATGAACCGAATGGAGATATACTATGTATATGTGTGTATGTAATATGTGTATATAACTATATATGTATGTATGTATGTATGTATGTATGTATGTATGTATGTATGTATGTATGTATGTATGTATGTATGTATGTATGTATGTATGTATGTATGTATGTATGTATGTATGTATGTATGTATGTATGTATGTATGTATGTATGTATGTATGTATGTATGTATGTATGTATGTATGTATGTATGTATGTATGTATGTATGTATGTATGTATGTATGTATGTATGTATGTATGTATGTATGTATGTATGTATGTATGTATGTATGTATGTATGTATGTATGTATGTATGTATGTATGTATGTAGGTATGTATGTATGTATGTATGTATGTATATATGTATGCTCGTGCACGTGTGCGTGTGTATGAGTGTATGTATGAAAGGAAGATCTAATGCTCATGCATAATTGCCTTGCATGCAATGCAATCGGCCCTTATTCTAAGAGGGCTTTTGGTTCTAGTTTCCATCCATCCTTTGTCCTTTCTCTCTTCGCTCTGTTGCGCAATCGACCTCGTTGTCCGACCGGTGTAACCTTCAACGACCAACATCAATCTTATATCTGGTGTTATTTTGCATGGCACCTTGTGACATGAGCTCCTTCACCTCTCTCTCTCTCTCTCTCTCTCTCTCTCTCTCTCTCTCTCTCTCTCTCTCTCTCTCTCTCTCTCTCTCTCTCTCTCTCTCTCTATCTCTCTCTCTCTCTCTCGCTCTCTCTCTCTCTTTCTCTCTCGCACTCGCTCTCTTTCTCCCTCCCTCCCTCTCTCTCTCTTTGTCTCTGCCTGTCTGTGTGTGTGTGTCTGTCTCTCTCTGTCTGTCTCTCCAGGGGCTTCTATCCCCCCTAAGCAACCGGTCGCAATCCATTTTCTTCCCCCCCCCTTCTGGACCGGCCTTCCTCTATGTAGGCTATGCAATATAATGCAATCTAGCGCATGCCCTCCTCTAGTGTGTGAATGAAGGCTTGTTTGGAGGCGGACAAACGAGCATCCAGCAGGCGATCGCCGAAGCATGTGTAGCGCCGAGAAGGGACCTGGTATGGGGAGGGAATGTACCCCTCCCCATAAGAAATTTTTGCGATTTCCGCATTGCAATTTCAGCATTTTAAGCTGTCCTCTTAGCAAAATTACTCTACTATTTCAGTGAAGGAATTGCTGCCAAAATTGGGCAGCCATATGTTTTGCGCCTCTGATCAGTGTGCGCTCGAGAGGCGTTACATAAATTTTTAGAGCACAATGCAATACAATAAAATACAATGTAGGTCCTACATTGTAAGCCCACGTAATAATGATGTTGCTTTACTAAGTGTTCAAGGACCAAATTTGCTGTCTGATATTTGAAAGATAACATTGGAGAGAAGTCATTTAGTTGTGCAAAATGGTATTTGTATTAATATTATTTTTTTCAATTTTAATATGTTTGTATTATTTATTAAAATGGTAAAAACCTAACTACAATCATGTAATAGGAAATTTTTATTATGGTATGCTATAGCTGTTATAGCAGTTCATGTAATTCAAAAATGCAGATAGTAGCCTAACTAAAAACTCAAAGAGTATAAAGTGTATAGATTTTGCTAAAAACGATTAGGCCTACCATTTTGTCCAAATTTATATGGAAGGGAAGTATTTTCTGGAGGGATTTTCCTCCTAGTGATGCCTAGATTGAGCGCTGCCCTCCATGTCCGACCTTCCCCCCCCCCAACCGAGTGAATTTTGGCTGTCTTCTGATTCCCCCTATTTTTCACTGGGCGCAAGCTGCGCCCGCCATGTACATGTATAGGGATAGAAGCCCCTGTGTCTCTCTGTCTGTCTGTTGGTCTGTCTGTCAGTGTCTCTCTGTCTCTCTGTCTTTGAAACTGTGTCTCTACGTGTGGGGTGTATATGTCTATCTCTGTCTGTCTGTCTGTCTCTGTGTATCTCTGTACCTCTCTGCCTCTGTCTGTCTCTGTCTCTATGTCTGTCTCTGTCTCTCTGTTTCTTTTACTATCTCCCCCTCAGTTGAAAACTATTTTTCAAACGATTTTGATGTTGAATTTTCACCTAGCGTTCCCTTAAAGTGGCGGTATATAAATTTACGACTTCGATTACTATTTACAAGCCCTTAGAATCTAAAGATTTATTCCACTTCACATAACTTGCAGAAGCCTTGACCTATATTTGCTTGTGTCACTTGAGTAACAATGATCCTAAAACAATTGAGTGTTACAAGCAGACAGTTAGGTCACGATTTTACTCAAATCTTCCGCAAACCAGAATGAATTTATACTAAGCAGTTTTAAACGGGTGACCACTTTAGTTTGCAAAATATTAACGGTCAAAAGAAGTGTGGGTCCAGAAACAAAGCTTAGATAGGTATGAGAGGCATTGAGAGCTACTATATTGGCAGTCTGTAGCCTATTCTGTTGAGATGTTGCACGCTATAGCATCAGAGTAGGCCAAGGTCTAATAAGCGCTCTATGGGTTTGTAGCCTATAGAAAGAGTGACATAAAAATTAATAGAGCGACAAATCGGAGAGAGCGCGTTTTAAAAGAGCGACAGTAATATTACGACTTGAAAGATTGACAAATAGTACTGTTTGATATTGCAATCTGTTCTATAGAATAGGCTGCACAAGAGAGAGAGAGAGAGAGAGAGAGAGAGAGAGAGAGAGAGAGAGAGAGAGAGAGAGAGGGGGGGAGGGAGAGAGGGGAGAGAGAGAGAGAGAGAGAGAGAGAGAGAGAGAGAGAGAGAGAGAGAGAGAGAGAGAGAGAGAGAGAGAGAGGGAGAGAGGGAGAGAGGAGAGAGGGAGAGAGAAAGAGAGAGAGTTTGACGAATGTGTGAGTTGTTTTTAATTCATTGATTCGGTATGAGCAACTTCTAATAACTAGCCAGATGTATCAAAAGGTAGGCAAAATTGATAATCGGCCCAACAAGAGACGTGTTATCGTGTTGACGATGAGGCAAGATCATCTTTAAGAACTGATAGCAGCAAACGCACAGAAAGCGCAGCAAATCACAATCAGAATTAATCTCATCAAATGATAATCTCATAACATATGCAAGTAATAATTCAACATAATTATTGACGTTTAACATTCTGGAAAACTAAAAATCACATCTTAAATTTACACACACAAAAACAAGATTCACTCTCAAAGCTAAAGTCGTTCATCGTTATATGCACTGCTGCAGGATGAACAAAATATATTCACGGAAAAAATCGGTTAACGTCGATGCAAATAATCGTCTTTCGAAGAAAAGAAATGACGTGGTCACGTGGCTATTACGAGACAGCTGTTTTAATGGAATATATTAGGAATGTAGCTGAGCTGAGTGTGGCAGTTATTCCGGTGACTCCGAGTCCGGTTAGGCTATATGTACTTAGGCTAACTGTCTTTATCGGCGAAGTTTATCAGGGGCTAGGTTTGGCTAAGCCCCTAAGAAGACCCAGATTCAGCTTTTTACCGTGAAAATTGTATCTTTTCATGGGCTTAGCCCTCGCCCCCAAGAAGGTCCAGACTCATAAATGTTTTCGGGGGAAATGACTCTTTTCACGAAACTTCAATCGAACGACTAAAAAAGGTCATGAACATTTTTTGGCCAGGAAAAAAGTATGTTTTCCACGGTTTTTTTCGAGATTTGAACCGAATGACTAAAAAACGATCATCAACTTTTTGGGCGAGAAAATATTGTCGGCGCCGCTCGCTCTGGACCAAGTCTCCTCCCCGACAAAGCCCAAGCTATTTTTTAGCCCCCCCCCCCCCCAAGAACTGAAACCGGACTCCGCCCATGACTGTCTTAATAGACGAGTGATGTACGCGATTGTATAAATTGATGTCGACATAGTTACGCTAACGTAAATGCGCAGTGAAGTGCGCGTACCGTACATAATTGAAAAGACTACTGGCCTACATACGGTGGCACATCGACACCAAGGAACTCTATTTTACGGCAATAAAATAATAAATAAATTTTTATTGTAGGCCTAAGTGAACACGGACGCGAGTCAGTCAAGTGGTGTGTCAACAATGTCAAACTCGTGTTTGACCTCAGAAGTCAGAACTGTATCTTCGTTGGACTGAATGGCCCTTTAGTCGGTATCATAAACCCGTATCCATTCAGTAAGTCAATCGAGACCCCCACGGACATCATCTGGTCATGGTCTTCATCAAGTGTCGTTAGTGGCGCATTATAGCTAGGTGTATAATTAATAGGTAGTGTAAAATTTTGTGGCGTATAGTAGATGTGCATAATCTTTACTACCGAAATGACGCCTATGTAACCATGACCACCAGTTTATAGTGGTCAAAAAGTACCGTATACAAAGTAACATATATTGCTATACTAATAATGTACAGTTGATCACGAGAGGGAACCCAGAATGGACTGCAGAGTCCAGCTGGTTAGGACCTAATATCTACGTAGTCTGGTGCTAGATGGTTAACAGTGGTTATTTAGATTCCTTGATATTCTAAGTAACTTTATACATGTGCAAATACTACCGTAACATCCATAGCTCGAGGGTACGCGTACCCTAAAATAGAATACGTTAAAATACGTACGTACCTTTCAAAAAATAGAATACGCGTATGATACGTGCCATACATGTGGACGAAAATTTTGTTTATGGCTTACTCGGCGACCCATAGTAGGCCTACACATGCAGTCAACAGTATGCATCATTGAAATCGGTATTTCCGGTAGCGTAGCAGTAAATTTAATTCGATAAATTCTTTCGTTATAATTAATTGAATGCAACTGTTCAATATTTGCATTGGAGTTGGACTTTTAAGTGCTGCAGCAGAACTGAGTCGAATGACTGACATTAATTGGTGCATTGAATGCAATGTATGCTGGATAAACATAGACCTACAATATTTCATCATCATCAACAACCGTGGGCTCAACGCCCGTAGGTGTCCGATGCCTTCTTCACCAGGTCCTTTCATTTTCTCCTATCCAGCGCCGCTCTGCTCAGCTCCTGAAGCGAGGCTTTGCCCCAATCGGATATGTCGTCGAGCCACTCCCTATGCGGCCTTCCTCTCTTATTTGTCCTGTCCATTTGTCTGAACATCAGTGCTTTGATCTTCCTGCTGTTATCCATTCTGCAGATGTGCCCGAACAATCCTAGTTTTATTCTGATCAGCTTCTGCATGATGTTATCCTTTAGCTGCACTCGCTTGTATAGCTTTGTGTTGTTTACCTTTTGCATCCACCCTATTCTTAGTATTTTCCTGTAGCACTTTCTTTCGAATGTCATAAGTCTTTGTTCAATGTATTTCGCTACCACCCAGGCCTCGCACCCGTATAACAGAGTGCTGAAAATGCACGTCTGTAGCACCTTCTTTTTTGTTGCCGTCCCTATGGCTTTGCTTCTCCACACCTTCTCCATTGCCTTCAATGCTGTTGCTGCCTTCGCCAACCTAGTTTGCACCTCCCTCCTGGCGTCTAGGTCATATGTCGTGTTGCTCCCGAGGTATGTGAAATGTTCAACGTTTTCCACCGGGTTTCCGTCTATGACTAGTGTCTCGGTGGGTTTTTTTGCGCTAAATGCTAGAGTTTTCGTTTTTTCGAAGTTCATATTGAGGCCGTATCTCTTACTCTCCTCATTCAACTCTCGAGTTGTTCCTTCCAATCTCTTCGCGTCTCTGTCTAACAGGTCAATGTCGTCGGCAAACGAGGGGTTATTAATTGTTGTGCCACTTATGACTACACCCTCTTTATCCCGGATCTTGTCCAGTACTCTTTCCAGCACCAAGATGAAGGTAGTTGGCGATATTGGGTCTCCCTGCCTGGTGCCTCTGTTTGTTGCGAACCATTCTCCCATTGCAGCAATTCACTACGCTGTATACTTGGCTGTAATTGTTTGCTTAAAATAAATTGAACATTCTTATAATGAGCAATGACGAGGCTAACTTATTTTATTATTGTTTACGTACCCTAAAATAGGGTACGTTAAAACACGTACGTACCTTTCACAAAATAGAATACGTATGGTACGTACCCTCGAGCTTTGGTAACATCCCATTGTATAAGACATCAAACCTTAACTAAGAAAGCGTTCAATTCATAAGCTAAGTTTCTTAATAAGCATACATGTGCAATTATAAACAGTGTAGAACATCAAACCGTAACTAAGAAAGCGTTCAATTCATAAATGTATACGTTTCTTAATAAATATACGCCAATTATAAACAGTAGGGTGTGTCTAAAAATTAAAATCTCGATGTTAATATCGACCAATATATTTTTGCGTTCCACTTTCAGAAATATAGTTATCTGCTAAATTAGATGAAAATCGGAATAGATTTAGGACTTGCTCACAGCACCGGAAGAATAGCCACTTACGCGACATTGTGACACATTGTAATTTTCACAGATCCAAGCAAATTTAAACGCATAAACATCTGATATAAGGCAAAATCCAAAGAAGTACTGTAAGTTTTTGTTGTATTGTATTGTATCTGACCATTTGTAAAGCGCTTCTTGCAGCAAGAGCCTTTCAGAAGCGCTCCCAGTGCGTGACACACCGATAAAAAAGGCATTTGTTTTTAGACAGGAGAAAGATGACGGAAGACTGCCAGAGAGCATGGCAGAAGGAACGGATGGGGAAAGACCATTCCACAGGGAGGGACCTATGCAGGCAAATGATCTGGATTGAGCCATAGCGGTCCTGACGCGAGGAACAAAGAGGTCAAGCTGATCAGAGGACCTAAGAGGACGCAGCGAAGTGGCCGAAATGGGAGTAGGAAGAGCGAGTATGTTGCTTGGCTATGTGTTCGGTAAAGGTTAGGGAACTATCTAGGGTGACGTCCAGGTCTCGAACACTAGACGAAAAGTTGAAGTGAGGAAAAGTTTGAGAGAGTACCGAATAGTTAAGTTTTTGGAGCTGCATGGAAGTGCCAAACCAAATCAATTGGGCTTTTGTCATAGTTTATTCCTCTTAGTACAATTGAAAAATCTGACTTTACTTGACCACTGCAGAACAAATTGTTTCTCTCCCTTTTTTCTGACCAGGACTTCATTGAAGGATTGCATAAGAGTCACCCTGCCAGATCATTCGTCCCTCTTAGATCGGGTCAGATATGATGACTTAATTTTGCCTCACTGTGTGATTGTTCTGACTACGATTGTTGCGAGTCTCAATCACGAAGAGAGTAGCCCAATCCAGGGATCTCGAATGTTTTGGGTGGTGGCTTAGGTACAGTAGGAAGCCGCCTCTCATGAGACCAGATCCCAGATCATGAAATTCGTTGCGCATGCTGTAGTCATAAAGATGTTACCAAGTTATTGGCCATCCCCTAACTCCAATCAGTGATAGCTACTGTCATGTCAGATTCTTGTTGGCCGAGATCTGAGCTGGGGATTGTAAGACAAAATCCTGGTGATGTGTTTTGACACAGTGGCGAGCAAAACGAGTTGCAAGGGCGGCATATGCATAGGGCTGCCAACCGTCCCGGATTCGCCGGGACAGTCCCGGAATCGGCTCTGTGCGTCCTGTGTCCCGGATTGATCCCAAATTGTCCCGGAATTTGCTGTAGAGGTTCACTACACAAAAAATGTTCTCATTTTGACACTAAACTCGACAAATTGTACGAAGACTTCGCGTCCTGTGCTTTACCAAACCTTGCGTTTATGATTAAAAATTGGATGTTGTGGGCCTACAGCACTAGTGGGCTGCAGGTTGAAGTCTTCAAAACTTTGCAAACCAGTGAGCTACAGTACTTTAGCATTAGGCTATAGATGACAATCGCAATTTCCTGAGCACCAAACTTGTTGGGCCTATTTAAAGCGGAACTGCTGGCAAATACAAATATTAGCATGACTTGCGCTGATTTCTACGACTTTGTGCGCAATGCTGTGGAACTGCTTAAAAGGCAGCATAAGTAGCCTAACCTATAAGTTTAAGAGACGTTATGCATGTCTCCATGCAATCGCATACTTAGAGCCAACATATATATATTATGCAAGCGGCACGCATGACGAATTATAGTTGTATAAGCCTCGGTTATACCGGTAGCCCACCTATTAGCTTAGGTTATTGGAATTTGAAAAGCTCTCTTCTTGAAGTTTACTGTTATGCTAAATTTAGACCACATGTCTTTTGAAAATTTATCTGCATTAAAGACTATTTTTTAATGTAGGACTGTTGTAGGCTATGCCTTATATCGGCATACACAATAGGCTACTTGTTACATTTATAGGTCTATGCAATCATAGGCTACAGAACAGTGTAAATCGGTAATGACATGTCGAGTGAGTGACTATATAGGCATATATAGGCTACGGTTGTCCCGGAATGGCGCAATCGAAAGTTGGCAGCCCTACATATGCATGAAGCTGGAAGCGAAATTGAGGAAGGACCTCTTTATACCATGCTTTTGAAATTGTTCTGCAAAAGTGTTTAATTGCATGACTCTGCAAGGACTCCAGTATTGGAAGTCTTTAGTCAAGAGCTACTCATTTTCCAAAGATGAGTTCCACTAAAGGGAATAAAGTTAAGGTATATACAAGTTCAGGCTGTAATATCATCTCTCCCAAATTTAAACGTACAATAATATTTGCTACTGTCTCTTATACGTTGTCATCCAGACTCTGATTTCTTGGTGTGCGTAAATTGAGCAGTACCTTGCATGGGAGCATCTTCGTTGTGAAGACAGCGTCGCATAGCCGAAGTGATATCAGTACTGCCTATCAACTAAATCTCAGCTTTTTGTAATCAATTTTGCATTGTGCCTGCCATATAATACAAGAATGATAGGAACCACTTCCCGCCATTTGCAACACATGACCAGGGACAAAAACAACATCATAATCAGTAACGACATGATCATGAATGTTTATTTGTTAGAAACTAGCCATTGAGAAGGGTTCTATAGCATGCAGCTCACATGTATTGAAATCGTAGATTGTAATGCTTGCAATGCAACCAAGTTTCTAACTTCAGTCCTCTTGAGCAAGTCCTAAATGTTCAGCTATCGAGATATAATTTCAGATATTCAGTTTACACATGATTTGGCACGATAATTTCATTTGGTCGTTAAAAAATCTTTTATTTGAAAATTTCACATGTATCTTAAAAGCACCCTAATAAACAGTGTAGATTGTAGAACACATGGACGGAGTTTATCAGGGGCTGGGGGGCTAAACTACACACAAGACCCAGATTCATCTTTTTTACCGTGTAAATGGTATATTTTCCCGGGCTTAGCCCCCCCTCCCAAGTAGGCTTTAGCCCCTCCAAAAACGGAAACCAAACTCTGCCCATGGTAGAACACCAAACCTAAACTAAGAATGCGTTCAATTCATAAACTACGTTTCTTAATAAGCTTATATGCGCAATTATAAACAGTGTAGAACATAAATCCTAAACTAAGAAAGCGTTCAATTCATAAACTACGTTTCTTAATAAGCTTAGCCTACATGCGCAATTATAAACAATGTAGAACATCAAACCGTAACTAAGAAAGCGTTCAACTCATAAACTACGTTTCTTAATAAATAATTATACGTCAATTATAAACAGTGTAGAACATCAAACCTAAACTAAGAAAGCGTTCAATTCATAGACTACGTTTCTTAATAAATATACGCCAATTATAAACAGTGTAGAACAACACACCTTAACTAAGAAAACGTTCAATTCATTCATGTGTTTATGTATCTTAATACCTAGCGTTGGATAGTACAAAAAGAATGAAATTTATAAAAGCTAATTAGTATAGCCTATATCCAGTCCTTAATTGGAAGAAATGACAACTTTTTAAGGTACACTCTATGCTCTATTGTCTAATTTACAAAGTTTCAACAACGTAACGCAACATAAAGTAGCAAAAAACCGAGTTAATTAAGTCACAGCGCAAATAGCCTAATTGTCAGCAAATAACCTTGAAATTGCCAGATAATCATTATCATTATCATTTATAAAAGAAACATGCACTAGCGTAGCTGCACGTCACTGTGAAGTCAATTGGAAAGATGACAATCAAGTTGGTAGATAAAGAATCCAGTGGTGGCGCCAGGATTTCATTTTTTTTGGGGGGGGGCTGAAGCTCGTGGAGGAAATCTTCCATTTTCATCCGCCAAAATTTCTGACCTTTTTTAGTCATCCGACCTAAGTCTCGTGTGCTTGTTTCTTTTATGGCGGGCTTATCGTGGGAATATTTCGCTTTTACATGGTAAAAAAACCGGATAAACTTTTTTTAGGGGGCTTAGCCTTTTATAGGGGCTTGGCTCTACTAACCCCCTAGCTCTGCCACTGTAAGAATCTGTCAGATTAATAATTAGTTTTGTTATTCGAGCAATGAAATTCAAATCTCTAAAAAATGAAAATGGACAAGGTGTTAATGACAGACAAAAAGTGTATTCTGACACTTCAAAAGCAAAGTCTTAGAGCCAAAGACATAATCACCGCGAACTGTGGTAGGCCTAAACAGTGAGCGAAGAGAAAAATTAAGAGTTTAACTGAGAGTTAAGAAATATGACGTCGATGAAAGGAGATTGGTTCAATGTCAATTGTGTGAGTTCTATTGAGAAAAACCAATGGCTCCCAAATATCTGGATTGGAACACGATGATTATTATGTGTGGAGATCTATGCTGGCGAAATACCACAATCTGTGGCCAAAACCAAGAGCAATAAAAAAGAATTGATTCTTGTATGGGAGATGATCTGGGAAGGTTTATTACCTCTGAAATAGGCTACATCAACAAGACCATCCAAAACTTTTCATAGAAACCCATTAAACGTGTGGGCACTGGTGGTGGACACATTGAAGACAAGTTGTGAAGCGCTATCAAATCCATTTCATAACAGTTATTTGAGGTGTGACTTAATTAGATCGGTTTTTTGCGTAACGTTTTGAAGAGTCAAAAAACAGTGGGTGGTCTAACTAAAAGTGATATAACTGTTGTTCTGTTTGAAATATTTGGGTGAAATATATATGGCCATAGTGCGTAAATATTATTGCCTTTAAACCTGTAAAATTAAATTCTTATTTAAGGCCAAGATATTGGCAGAAAATCGCAGGCGGCCTTTTTTATGGCCCACCCTGTATAATGAATAACTGTAGACGTGAGTAGGCCATGATTATATAAGTTTACTTTGCAGCAATGGGATCAGCTTATCTCTTTTGTCCTAGAGGGCACTGAATTGCACACCTGGATAGAATTATCAGAAATCATAACAATTGTATCAAACAAAGGGGCCGTCCATAAAGTACGTCACGCTCCAGGGGGAGGGGGTGTAAGAAAGTGTGACAGTTTGTGACAGGGGGAGGGGGTCAGGCCATGTGTGACGTCACACATTTATTTTTTAAATTCTTGTATATTTTTTTTTCTTAGTAGGCTACCTAAAATCCGACCCGGCCCGGCCAGGCGTGTCTAAAACCCGGCCTGGTGGGATAAAAGTTGATTTCCCGTCACTATCAAAGCGTTTAGGGACACACGTCACTATCAGAGGGATTAGGGACAGTATCCTAGGGTTTGGAGGGCTAGGTAAATGGTTATGTTTTTAAAACATTTGTTCGAAAGTGTGACGTACTATAGGTGGGGGGTCCGAGATTTGTGACAGTTTGTGACAGGGGGAGGGGGGTCAAAAATGGTCAAAAATAGCGTGACGTACTTTATGGACGGCCCCAAAGCAAGAATTAATTAACTACAAAAATTGAGAAGCCATGCATGTAGTATTGACGCTGTTTTACTAGGTGTTCAGAGAGCAAAGCAGTTTTAAATTTTACAATTTTATATTTGAAAGATAGCACAGGAGTGAAGTCATTTAGCAAAAATCTCATGGAATATTAGGCTATAGCAGTTGATGTAATACAGTGATGAAAACAGCAACTAAAAACAATTAGATCTATAACTTTGTGAATTTTTGGGGAGATGTCATCTCTGTTAGGGTATTTTAGTTGGACAAAAATGATATTTGTACAAATATATACAGTAATATGACAGTGTTATATGACAGTATTATTATAACAGTAAGCAATAACATTATAATCATAGAACAGTAAATAAATATCATGGTATATTATAAAAATTCTTGTAATAGGCACACACTCTACACTCTACAGTGATGTAAACAACAACTAAAAACTATCAGGGCTGTTTTTAAGGAATTTTTAGAACTGCACAAACCCTTTCTTTGCCTTCCCATCCTCCATGGTAAATTACTCCCACTCGCAGGACAATGAACTTTTTCACTAGTTTTTACTGCATAGAATTGCTTCTACAACTGCACAGATCCATTTAGAACTGCACATTTTGTGTAGCCTACAACTGCACGCTAAAAAACCTGAAAACTATTATCATTTGGTCAAATTTTCTGGGGAGGAAATGTTATTTCTGGTGGGGACTTTCTTTCTCGCAACAGCAACAGCAATGACGGCAGAAACAGCCAACGATTCGACCAATGATTGCGGCTATGGATGCATGTGCTACCGATAAAACCAACACCATCGGTAAAGTGTAAAGAAACCCACGTGCCGCCCAAGTAAGGGAGTTGTTTGCTTTCGGGTTGCAGATCAGCACAATGTTGACAAAGCCTACAATAGGAATTCCTATAACAATAGTTTCAGTTATGATAA
Source organism: Lumbricus terrestris (assembly GCA_949752735.1). Taxonomy (NCBI): domain Eukaryota; kingdom Metazoa; phylum Annelida; class Clitellata; order Crassiclitellata; family Lumbricidae; genus Lumbricus; species Lumbricus terrestris. The sequence continues at coordinate 17,680,708 of OX457040.1, read as the reverse complement.
CAACAATTGTGATAGCGGCGTATATCCTACAACAGGACTTCATAGAAGGGCAATCGCAACATTGCTTGCACTCACAGGAATCACATGAGAAACCGGAACAAGAAATTTCCTGGAAGAAGTGAATAGGAACTAGACAGAACAACAATCTGCAAAGATAGCGTAAACCATAAAATTTTTTAGGACAACACTTGCAACAACGTCTATAAGACTTTTTTGCACATGTACCTAGTTCTGGGTTATCCTGCGAAGTTTCTTGTCTTCCCTTCATCTTATTGCATTCTGCAATGGATGATAAAACCACTTTTAAGATCAAGAGGAGGATGCCCAACGATGTTCCAACAGCCAATTCCATTTGGGTCATTTTATCGTTTTCTTTTAGACATGGAATTTCTGTCGTTACGTTTGTGGCATTATGTGTAGATCTAATTGACTTCTCGTAAGCTTCTACAACAGCCAAGGAGGCCCACCATATGGCCAGGAATGCGATTCTCAGAACCAGCATCGCAATGTTTATACCGCAATTGTATAGACACGCCTTGACCTGTCTTGACTCGGACTGTCCAGTTTTACAGCGCCGAGCGAAATGTTCACAGTTTTCCATGAACGGATCATAATTTGACACGTCATTGCTTCGCTGTTTAGCTGTTTTTTTGCGGGTTTTTTCGAATTTTGCAGCACTCGTGGCATTAACTAATGTCCATTTAAGAGGATAACAATTGTCGTATTCGACTCGATACACATCGGTGCCTTCCACCAGTTCGAATGTTCTTTTTATTCGTGCGTCTTCTTTGTCAAATGTGGCTGAAATGACGCTACGCCGAACTCCTTTATTGGGGATGCCTTGAGGATTCTCTTCTTCGCCTTGAGGATTCTCTTCTTCGCCTTGAGGATTCTCTTCTTCGTCTTGAGGATTCTCTTCTTCGTCTTCAGTATTCTCTTCTTCGCTTTCAGGATTATCTTCTTCGTCTTTAGGATTCTTTTTATCCCCTTGATAGATGGCGTGATGCGATATGCCATACAAACGACGAAACATTAGTTGATCACCAGGTTTTAATTTGTCGACATCTGTGATCATAGTGAGCTTATTCCTATTTACTGTCGCCATTTCAAGTGGCATTTCCTTACCACATTTAATACATCCGACCGAAGTGATAATGCCAAAGTTATCTCTCTTTGTGGGTACAATGTCTGCTTTGTCATCCGCTTTGCAATTACGGCACAGAGTTGTTGTTTTATTTTGATATCGTAAAAAACAGAAGATTTCTGCTTTCATTTTGTCGTACCTACAACACGGATTAACTATCATTTCCTGATTACATTCATTGCATTCCATACATCTGTTTACATCCTGTGAATATCTCTGTTTTAGTAGAACAAGTTTTCCATCGTCACAATTGCACTTGCAGAAGAAAACTTTGTCTTGATCGAGTCGTTTCAAGAAGGAGAAAAATTCTCTGTTGTCAATAGGTAACTGTGTCGATTTTCCTTCCTGATCCCTTTTTGCGTTAATCGTCGATTCTATACCGTTAGTATTTTTCGTATCGACGAACGACGTCTCGTAATCTTCGTTGCTTTTTGAGTCGCCAGTGTTCAGTTCGTTCCGAGAGTCGCTTAGTTCTGTACTTGAATTAGGTCTATGTACCGGATCGGTATTGCTACCATTTTCAGGCTTACTCTCTTCCATTGTTGTAAAGAATTAAGTTGCTGGCAACGAAACAGCTTCTCAGCTTTCATATACTGCGTTGAACTACGTAATGCTTTATTTCTGCTGTGAGGTGGTTTAAAGACCGACTCTGTGGTCACTTAAACTGCGTGAAACCACAATAAACATGATGCATATATCTTCAAGTTTATGAGCTAGCGAAAAGGTATGCGCCTCGAGAGTACCTCAAGAAACATAAGATGGCAGCATTATGGCTTCCACCTGTTATTTAGTGTGGACCTAATAGTCGAAGGATTACATTATGAGGTTCGAGATATAACAGTTTTGGAGGGTCACGCTGAACACCAGGCTGCGGAGGTCTACAGTAAATCAAACTCAATATCAAGACTAACTATTGCAAAATTGATAAGTGGGAGCAAGTTCCTGTACGGTATATAAGGTCAGCATGGGTGGAGTTTGGTTTCCGTTCTTGGGGGCGGCTAACAATAGCTTGGGCTTTGGGGCGGAGACTTGATCCAGAACGAGCGGGGCCGACAATATTTTCTCGGCCAAAAAAGTTAATGACCTTTTTTAGTCATTCGGTTGAAGTCTCATAAAAACATAATACTATTATACTATTCTTCTGGCAACAAGGTTTTTTTTTAGTTTTTCGATAAAAGTTTCTGGAAAAGAACCGTTTTCCCGGCAAAGCCCGTTGAAATATCGTGAAAAGATGCCATTTTCACAGCAAAAAAGATGAAGGTGGACCTTCTTGGGGGTGGGGGTTAGCCCCTAGCCCCTAATAAACTCCGAGGTCAGAGCCTAAGAAAAATGTTAGGAAAATAAACTGATCATACTGGCTTCTGTGACCATTCGCCAGATGGCTGCAGTATCTCGCTTTCACGCAACCGTTCATGTTTGCTGCCACACGAACAACGCAGATGGTAATAGTTATAATGAGAACGATTTCAGTTAGGGAGTAGAGTCTACACTATAGGGATTATTCCGCTTGTTAGCTGTTTTGTAAGGCGTCCTTGTAACGGCAACACCATATAAAATGTCGTTATTTTGTTTGTTTGTTTGTATGTGCACTTGTTATTACTATTAGTGCTGCTATTATTAGGCCTATATACTCCTATTATTATTTGTTTACCCGAAGTATTTCAGATCCCTCGGGATTTCAAAAAAAATTATCCGGAGAGGTAAAAAATGCATTCTGGAACTGTTAGAACTCGTCAAGATCAGGCGAAGCAATGGTGCCTTGGAAGTTGGAAGGCAATGGCGTTGAAACGTTGGATTAAAATGGAAATGCGCTGGAAAAGATAGCTGGTTTTCCTCGTGTCACCGGTTATTATTATTATTATTATTATTATTATTATTATCCTTTTAATATTTTCAACGAACAACATCAAAACAGGAAGTACAATAAAATAGGGAAGCAATAACTAATATTATATATCCTCTGGGACCGGCTCAGCTAAAGTTCCACGAAAGGCCACCGAGTTAAAACGCTGAACGGTCATAGAGAGACGTTGCAGCAAAAAGCAGGTCTCTCTCAGTTCATTATTATTATTATTATTATTATTATTATTATTATTATTATTATTATTATTATTATTATTATAATTATTATTATTATTATTATTATTATCATTATCATTATTATTATTATTATTAATTTTGTTATTATTATTGTTATTATTATTATTATTATTGCTATTATTATTATTATTATTATTATTATTATTATTATTATTTTTATAACCCATTTATTTCTTCAAAAACTAACACAATCACACGCAGACAAGTAAAATTGTCGTTTTCAACGTTAGGTCTTAGACCTCTAAATGTCTTCGCTGACAAGTTCTGTCGTGCCCAACAATGACAACGAATTTCCTCTTTGAAGCGCGACTGATATGCGCTGGAGCAGATGGTTTGTTTCTCGCTGGTCACCGGTCGCTACAGAAATCTTGCTTCCTAGCTCCTGAGCAAATTCCAGAGACTCGGTGTGCCAGCTTCCTCCGGTTTCAATGGCCACATTATTATTATTATTATTATTATTTTTTTTTTTTTTTTTTTTTTTTTTTTTTTATTGCCCCGAGGTACTTATGATCCCTCAGGGACTTACACCCTAATGCTAAGATAAAAACATCTGGAACGGCACCTAGTCGTCGTTGAAATCCAGTGCGGGAAACGAGCCGCGGAATGCCACCGCATTAAATCGCTGGATTATTATTATTATTATTATTATTATTATTATTATTATTATTATTATTAGTAGTATTATTATTATTATTGTTGTTATTGAAAGGCTATAGGGCCTAGTCCTTTTCCAAAGCGGGCATCGGGTTAACGAAAGAGCCCGTGAATATTATTATTATTATTATTATTATTATTATTATTATTATTATTATTATTATTATTATTATTACTATAGACCATCATTTATTTCCGTTTCAAACTGTGCAACACCAATTGGCTGTGCGTGATGAACTGTGAACGACTGACAAACACAGGCATAATGTGCTAATTGTATCACACAACTAAGGCTAATGTACAGGGTGGGCCAGCATAAATGTCCCGACTTTGCACGCGTATAACTTCGCCAATTTTTAACATTTATTTATACTTTATGCATCAAATTAAAGGTATTTCACTCTAGTATTATCTCTAAAAAGGTCGAACTGATACTAGTCTAGGTTTTAATTTATATGCCTGGAACAGCGCTAGCTACCATATTTTGCTGTAATTTGTGACGCAACCTGGCGCCGTTGACAAACGATGATCGCGTTTCGATCTTAATTTTACGAACTGATAAGGGATTTAATTCGTTTGAAATGATTAACGAATATTCTAACAGAGGATGGAATAAACAATACCTTGTATTATCTGCTACGGAAAATTGATAAAACAGGACTTTCTACTCGCAAACCATGGGAATCGGAGCGCACGGCGCTCACATCCGCTAACATTGCTCGTGTGTCCGCGTACATTTGCAGTCAAGACAATGACCAGGGCAGGCCCTGTATGCAAATTCAGCGCAAAACAGGCCGTCTTAGAAGCACTGAATAGCGTATTGGAAAAGATTATAGACCTAAAGTTAAAGTAATTTGTCGACGAGAAGTCCCACGAACTCTCCAGCTCTTGCGCAAAGAAACGACTGGCAGCGTGCAAGCGTCTGAAGCAGCGCATGGCAGTGCACGGCTGTTGGCAAAATTGAAAGGACGCGGTTTTGCGATTAGAATATATTCATGGTAGGGACCCTACAAACACTCAAAATGATCGTGTCTACGCGCGTTTTAGCAAAAAACGATAGAATTTTCCCGGGAAACGGCGTCATAATGCGTCAGTAATGACAAAAAACGGTAGCTAGCGCTGATCCAAGTATATAATTAAAACGTAAACTAGTATCAGTTCGACTTTTTTAGAGATAATACTAGAGTGAAATACCTTTAATTTGATGCATCAAGTATAAATAAATGTTAAAAATTGGCGAAGTTATACGCCTGCAAAGTCGGGACATTTATGCTGGCCCACCCTGTATATAATTAAGATTAGTCGTCCTCGACTCCGGTGAGTTGTGCGAATGTGCCCCTGAAAGCTATTATTATTATTATTATTATTATTATTATTATTATTATTATTATTATTATTATTATTATTATTATTATTATTATTATTATTATTATATCATTGTTACAAAGGCAATGTGGATGAGAAACAGATGGCGTTCCCCCGCTGGACTGCCACCGAGATTCTATGAAGAAGGTAACTCGTCTCGAGTCTGTCCTGAGTCGCCTCGGTCAACCATTATTATTATTATTTATTTATTTATATTAAATATTATTATTATTATTATTATTATTATTATTATTATTTAGAAAATGTATTTAGCTTGCATCACAATATGCTTCAACAGATTTCGCAGCGGTGCTTTACTTCAGCCGTTTGCAGCATAATAATAAATTTTGCGTACCACCCTGTCCTACCATCATGTTCATTAACATTTGATGGAACCAAACCAGTGTGCCTTTAGGGAATCCAGCATGAGTTTATTGGTCCTAGAATGGTGCTATCGGTCATGGACTCATGGCTTTCGTGGACATGCCTGCAGGGAGGGAAGGCCTACATAACAGAATGCATTTAGGCCTATGCTCATATTGCAATGATGCGATAGGAGGGCTAATCATCAGATTCAGCAACAACATACCCAAAGTCTTTGGCGGGGTGTGCATAAATTTTGAAGCCAGCACTGAAGATACATTTTTCTATTATTTAAAGAAATCGTAATCGTTTCCGTAAACTACAAATTAAAGCGCTACTCAAATGCGAAGCACAGGGCACAAGCTTATTCACGAGCATAGCAACGTGTCAGACGAATTTTCTGTGGAGAGATAAGAGAAAATTCGTGCCCGGTTTACCAGAAGCGCAGAAGAAAAGGAGGAGGTGGAAAAGAAACGAGGAAGGGGAGAAGAGAGGGAGAACATAGAGAAGAAAAAGAAAGTGAAGAAGATATAGGAATTAGAGAAGACTCAGAAGAGAGGTAGAAGACGGAGAAGGGAGAGGGATTGGGGAAGAGAGATAGGATGTGGAAAAGAGTGGGATGTGATGACCAGAGAGGCGTGAACATTGTGCATCAATTTGAAACATTTAGTAATTTTCTTTTCCCAGGTGTGTTTCTCTTCTGCTGGGTTCCCTTCTTCACGATCAACATCATAAACGCCATCTGCATTCGCTACGACCTCTTCAGCTCGACCTCGGCATGTAACATCGACCCAATGGCCTTCTCTCTGTTTGTCTGGCTCGGATACATCAACAGTTTCCTCAACCCTCTCATCTACACCATCTTCAACATCGAATTTCGAAAGGCTTTCAAGAAACTCCTCACCCAACCTTGTCAACGACGCTGACGACATTTAGACATTCAATTCAAGCTTTATAACAATACAATGCCGCGCGATATTGTAATGGATTTTATATAGCGCCTAAGTTAAAAATCCTGGGCGGTGCTCAAGACATTTCCCGGTGTGTTTTCTCAATGTTACGTCTCAATAGGGAGTTAAATCTTAGCTAGCAAACTGCTGCTAGATTTTAAGCTTAATTGTAAAGTCAGTTGGTGCTTCAATATGCATTTTATTCCTCATACTGCAACCTGAATGAGGAAATTTTCCTCACAGAGTGTTTTGACACATTCAGATTTAAAATTTCTCTGGCTAATTTGCCTGCATGGACAAAGAATAGCTCATAATAGTATGTTTATACTACAAAGCTGTTTCTTCAAGGTAGTCCCACTCTCTTGTCATCACTGTCTGCGTTGCATCTTAAGTCAGTTGTTCTCAAATTTCTGCAGGCCACGCACTGACCGGCAATCATTTTTTAAGCTCGCGGACCGCTAACTTAAATGGCCTGTAATTAATTAGGCCTATTAAAGGACTGTTATTAGGCTTATAACTAGGGGATTTGTTTCAGTAATTAGATGCTGGAGATATAGCTTGTTTGACTTTTTGACCCGAACCCGCCCTTTCAAATAGACACAAAAATCACGACTCTATCACTTGTAGTACCTTGTTATGAAATCAGCTAAAACACGGATCTGCTGTGCTTGTTTTCTTGTTTCGCTCGGCATGCCTGTTTGTGCCCTTCCTATTCTTGTTCTTTTCGCTCTCCGTTTAATAACTTCTTCCTTCTCTTTGTTCGTCGTCGTCATGGTCATCGTCATCGTCGTCATAATCATCGTCATCATCATCATCATCATCATCATCGTCATCGTCGTCGTCGTCGTCGTCATAATCATCGTCATCATCATCGTCGTCGTCGTCGTCGTCATCATCATCATCATCATCATCATCATCATTTTTCTTTTCTTCATGTCTGCAAGCATGGATGTAGGCCCATTATATGTATTTCATGCATCTGCATTTCTGTAGAACTCTAAAAGATAATGACCACAAGTCCACAACGCCCTTCAAATACCTCACGATATAGAGTTGCTTTCGTCGGTAGCTCATTGAGCCATAATTATATCACAATGAACTATATACTGGATTGCGGAAGAACCTGAAGAGGAATAAAGAAGTAAAAGAAGTAGATGATGATTGTCATTTTCTTCTTCCTCCTGTTCTTCTTTTTCTTCAGCATATTATTTCCGATAATATGTGCCATTTGTGGCGACTCTTTATAAAATCTCAACTCGTTTGATGATAGGTGACTAAGTTATTTTGAAACTTTAGTGTCTTTATGACATTCTGTTAACTATGAGCCTACCATACCATGACACCACTGTGGTTGTGTAAACATTCTGTCTAATCTTGTGTGTTTGTGGTCTTGCTTGCTTGTTTGTTAGCAATGCATGGCCACAGTTTTGAAGCAATCGATCCCAATCCTTCGGGGGTCGGGTTCGGGGTCGACCCGGGGCAGGTTTTAGGCGGGTCGGTGAATCTCTGCCACCATGGAGGCCCGAGTGGGGGGCAAAACCCCTCATTTACCCTACTTTTCAGCCGTTGCCATGCATAATTTCTCACCTATTCACCTCAAACGTTACAGCTAGACAGATTTTTACACGGGCCACCTCGCCTCCACCCAAAACACACGTCGGCTCGCAGGACCGGGTGGGCAGAGTATTGTTAGGGGTGGGGAGAAAATTTTCCAGAAAACCAAGATTTCACGGGTGGCGTACCGGTGGAGGAGTTTGGTGGGGTGTGGTTGGGGGTGGGGGTTGGAGGGTGGGGTGGGGGTGGGGTAGGGGAGGGGAGGGGAGGGGGAGAAGAAAATGTTTCCGAAAAACTAAAATTTATGGATGGTATTCCGGTCGAGATTGGAGTGTAGTAAAAACGCAATTATCAGTGACTTGAGATATCTTATCTTGAATGTTTATGAGTGACATCGAGGTTGATTCACCTCAGCATTAAACATAGGTTTGAAAACATTTATACAAATACATAGGCCAAAATGTACATTAAAATTCTAATTGCTAAAAATTGTTTTTTTATGTATTGTGAGGTTTTTTCTTTTTTCGTTTTTAAAAACTTTTTATGCCTATTTATTTATTTACTGTCAGCCTAACTATAATTCCTCTATCTTCGTCTGCTGCACTTTCAAAGATTCAGCAGAGTTACATGACTATTTAGACCGTTTTGTGATCATCATACGAGAAATAAATCGGATAGTACAAAAAGAATGAAATTTATAAAAGCTAATTGATATCCAGTTCTTAATTAGAAGAAATGACAACTTTTTAAGGTACACTCTTTAGAAGTCTACTCTGTTGTCTATATTTACAAAGTTTCATCATCATCATCAGGATCCATTGGACAAAGGCCCGTAGGTGTCCACTGCAATGTTAATCACTTTTTTCCAAAGTACACGGTCTTGCGATAGTGCTCTTAAGGTTTGCAATCATGTTTGCACCAATCTCTGATGTCGTTGATCCACTCTCTGTTCGGTCTGCCCCTCCGTCCATTACCACCCAGAGTTCCCATCATTACAGTTTTTATCTGCCTATTGTCGTCCATTCTGCATATAGTCTATATGTCAAACAGATTCAAGAACGTAACGTAGCCTAACATAAAGGCTCAGCAAAAAAACGAGTTAATAAGGTCACAGCTCAAATAGCCTAATTGTCAGCAAATAGCCTTGATATTGCTAAATAATCATTATTATTATCGTTTATAAAAGAAACAGGGGCGTAAAGCCAAAGAACCTGCCTTCGGGCAGAGCACCATCATCATCATCATCATCATACTCAGTGTAATATGATAGTATTCTTATAACAGTAAGCAATAATATTATAAATAATCATAGGACAGTAAATAAAATAATGTCATGGTATATTATAAAAATTCATGTAATAGGCATAGTGATGTAAACAAAAACTAAACCCTATTATCAGTTGGTCAAATTTTCTGAAGAAGAAATGTCATTTCTAGGAGAGACTTTCTCGTCGGGAGATGTCTGGATTAGACAGTGTGCAACAGCAACAGCAGCGACGACAGAAACAGCCAATGACTAAGCCAACCATTGTGGCTATGAATGAATGTGCTAAAGATAGAACCAAAACCAACGGTAAAGTGTAAAGAAATCCACTTGCTGCCCAAGAAAGGGTACTGTTTCCGTTCAGATAGCAGACCAGCACAAAGCATGCAATGGGAATTCCTATAACAATAGCCTCTGTTATGGCAACACGAATTGTGATGACAGCGTATATCCTACAACAGGACTTTACAGTAGGGTGATAGCAGCATTGCTTGAATTTACACGAACATCCAGAAACATCGGAACAAGAACTTTTCTGGCAGAAGTGAACAGGAACTAGACAGAATAACAATCTACAAAGATAACGAAGACCAAAACATTGTCTAGGACAGCACTTGCAACAACATCTATAACAAGATATAGCACAATCACCTAGTTTTGGGTTATCCTGCGAAGTTTCTTGGCTTCGTGTCCTCTTGTTGCATTCTGCGATGGATGATAAAACCACTTTTAAGATCAAGAGAAGGATGCCCAACGATGTTCCAACAGCCAATTCCATTCGGGTCATTTTATCTGTCAGACGTGAAATCACTGTTGTCACGTTAGTGTCATTATGTGTAGATCTAATTGTATGCTCGTAAGCTTCTACAACAGCCAAGGAGGCCCACCATATGGCCAGGAATGCGATTCTCAGAACCAACATCGCAATGTTTGTACCACAGTTGTATAGGCATTCCTGGACCTGCCTTGATTCGGATTGACCAGTTTTACAGCGCCGAGCGAAATGTTCACAGTTTTCCATGAACGGATCGTAATTTGACACAGGCAGCTCATGGCTTGGTTGTGGAGCCTGTTGGTTGCATTCATTTGCGAAATTTACAGCACGCTCGGCATTACCTAATGTCCATTGAGGAGGGTAGCAGTTGTCGTATTCGACTCGATACACATCGGTGCCTTCCACCAGTTCGTATGTTCTAATTACTCTTGCGTCTTCTTTATCAAATGTGGCTGAAATAACGCTCCTCCGAGCTCCTGAGCTTCGCAAACACCCCATGTTACAGGAAGAATCTGGAGGAATTTCTCGTTCTTTATCCCCTATATAGATGGCGTGATGCGATATGCCATACAAACGACGAAACATTAGTTCATCACCAGGTTGTAATATGTTGGCATTTGCTATCATGGTGAGTTTATTCCTATTTACTGTCGTCATTTTAAGTGGCATTTCCACATCGCATTTAACACATCTGACCGAAGTGACGATGCCAAAGTTGTCTCTGTTTTTAGGTACAATGTCTGCTTCGTCAACCGCCCCGCAGGTAGGCGTAACGCACAAAGTTTTTGTCGGATTTCGATATCGTAGAAAACGGAAGATTTCTTCTTTCATTTCTTGATTTTCATCGGGCAGCCAAGAAAGATTTCTTTCAATGTTCTTATTGCATGGTTTGCCAATCAGGTCTCTATGTAGCTGTGTCGAATATCCTTTTTGATCCCGTTTTGCATTAGTCGTCAGTTCAGTAGGATTTATCGTAGAAGGACCGACAAACGACGTTTCAGAATCCTCACTGGTTTTTGAGAAACTAATTTTCTGTTCGTTACCGGAATCCGCCATTGCTGTATATTATGTTTTTGGCATTGAAACCGCTTTCCGCTTTCGTAACTATACTGCGTCGAACTACGTAAAGCGTTATTTCTTATACAGGCCGACTCTGTGCTGACTTTGACTGTGTGAACCCACAATAACCATGACGGCTATCTTAAGGTTTGTAAGCTATCGATAACGTGCACAGTCTGAGAGTACCTTAAGCATAGGCGCAACCACGTCATAAATGTTGGGGGTGGGAAACGTGATGGAAATTGTGAGTAGTAGTAACAATAGCGAGCGCGAAACGCGCGAAACCGCGATTGCCGAAGGCAAGAAGTCCCGAACGATTATAGGGCTATGAGGAAGCAACTTTGAGTATCTGATTCCAAATCACAAATGCATTTTGGGTTCTAGTTTACCTGAAAATTTGCAACGGTGATATCGACCACCTCGATCTGCGAAAGTCCAATTGAATCCAAATCAGTCAATCAATCACTTAGTGAACCATGTGAATCGACAATTAACATTACTTGCAAATATAATGGCACAGTTTTTGGGGATGCAAAGTTTACCAAAAAGGGTTGGAAGTCATGCAACAAATATTCAGTGATTTTAATATGCACATAAATTAAGACCCAGTGGAACCAAATAATGAGAATCATGAGTGTTTATTTCTATCTAACCGGAAAAAGGGACAGAAGTCCCGCCAAATTATTACATAAAGTTGTCTTTCTTAGAAACGGAAAACTGGTACCAGCATCATAGTGATGCAACAAATATCGAAATTATCCATTGATTCCAATGCACATATAAATCAGCACAGAGTGGAAAATTAATAAGAATGAGAAAAATGTGTCCATTTCCATCTCCTGACAGTGTAGACCATAGGCGAAGACTTGGTGCTGGGTTTTGGGAGGGGAACGAACGAGCGGCTGAAGGACGATCGGCGAGGAGCGAAGCGCCGAGTAGGGGAGAGGTTTGGGGAAGGTATGTGCCCCTCGCAATCTCGAAAATATTTTGAATTTCCACACTGCAATGGAAGCATTTTAGGCTGTCATTTTACGAAATTGCTCACCGTTTCCGTGTTGATAGTCGTGGTTTTAGACTTCAAAAGCGTCTCCTCCAATTTTGTTTATTTTTAATTGTACATTTGTGACTTATGGTGACTTTTTAAAGCTGTCATCTCAACAAGAATGTCTCATAATTTAATTGCTGAAAGACATGCTTTAAGACTTCAAGCCCTACCGATTGTTTTATTGTTTTTAACATTTAAAACTGTAATGGTATCATTTTAGGCTGTCATTTGAACGAAATTGCTCAATCATTTCAGTGTTGGTAGTTGTGGTTTAAGACTCCAAAATTGTTCCCTCACATTGTTTAAAATTTGTCAGGTGTCTTAAGCCGTCATCTCAAAAATAATTTCTCATAAATCCATTGCACAGATAGGCCTACATGGTTTAAAACTTCAATAAATGTTTCCTCTCTTTATTTAATTTTATTTTTTTCATACTGTTTTGGTAACATTCTAAGCCGTCATCTTAACAAAATTGCTCGTTATGGATAAGCAGCGGATAACACTGGAGTAATTTATGATGATCTTTATGAAATATTTCTGAAATATTGGTGAGGGATATGAGCACCTCCGTCTCCACCACAAACTTTAGAGGGGACCGCTCCCCACTGTCCCCCAAGGCTGCGCCCATGGTGTAGGCATACATTACCACAGTATCAAAAACAGTCAGAATAAAAAGAGTAATTGAGGAAAACCTAACTAAATGAATCCTTATATATAATTTCTGGCATATTTGACTACAGATAACCTGGTATTTTGCATTTGAACAGACAACAACATTCATACCAGACACGAAAATAGGCCTACTGAAAGGAAGTCAAGACTCAAGAGTAACTTAATATCACCAAAGATCAGTTTCAGTGATTCACACTTAGCAACAAATTAACGTGCAATCTGTGAGACGCCAACATTGTCAGGGTAAGATGTACAATGTTTGTACATGCAGGATTAAAACGCCCTTGACTCAGACTTAGCCTAATGCTGAGAAGTTACGTTCTTAATTAATATGCCAATCTATATTGAAATGGCTATTAGCAGCAGTCGGTGGCAAAGTTGGTAGGGACCTCCCAAGCTTCTTAGAAGTTGAGGGGACGCGTCCCGTGGGTCCCATAGGGTGGTTACACCTATGGATGACCTTAAGAGACGTAAGATGTATATACTGTATATATATATATTTACATAAATTACATAGGTTATATATATATTGCAGTGGAGTCACTTTGAATTGGCAGCACTATGTTTTCAACCCGCTTCTTAGAGCCATAGCCTAAGGCTTTCACTAAGAAGTTCGAGATAAAAAATTTAGAGGGCACGATGAACACGGTGGTTCTTTATATAAGCTTAATGAAGGGAAATTACGCTAGTTATCGAGGGAACTAGCCACATTAAGGGAAAAGATGACGATGCATTATAAAGTTTCTAATATTGGATAACTACAGAAACTATAGCACATACATGAGAATAGTAGAAAGACTCAATAAAACTTATATGATCACAATAGTCACGATAAACAACCTATAAACTATTCACTCTACTATAATATAATAGCAACTGTTCACGGAATCTATTTAGGTTCTCTATATGACAGGCAACTGCATGAACCTCAGAATAAGTAATTCCATACTAGCAACTTTGGGTTGGACACGACATGTGCCATCCATGAACCAGTGTTTAATCTGGACGTCTCTTGGAAGGGAAAATCCCCCAGAAAAACTTTATGCGTAATATTTCCTCCGCCCCTCCTCCCGAAAAAAATCGCGAGGTCTTGTTGACAGGTATAATGGTATAATAATATGTTCGTTGATATGTAACATTTCCAGCCAGCTTAGTATCTATGGACTAAAAATAGGTTTAGGCCTGCACTATAAAAGTAGCCTACACAGTTTATTACGGGATTTGTAGCCTATGTTTCTCATAAATTTTCAGGGAGAGACTTTTAAAAAGTCATCACATTTTTAAGCATGGAAAGGGTTGACCATGTTTGTCGGAAATTTTTTACCGAAAGACTAAAAAGCTAGTGAGAAGAAATTTACGGACATACATGCAAGGTGTCCTCGGTAACTGTCTTTGCGATTGCCGTCCGCCCAAACCGCCGTTTATCTCGCCAGCCCCCCCCCTCGAAAAAAGTGAATTCCCTCTTCAGCAGTGGTACTAGATTAAACACTGTCCATGAGCCAGCCGATAAGGATCGTCTCTGATATGACAACTTACGATTATGCATAACTAGGAAGCCAAATAATTATTAATTAGACATAAATGATACCTTATCATAACCGGAAACCTTAACCATATAAACAATGTGATCTATGTGTAGGCGATAGTCATGATTATTTTAGTCTCATTATAGTCGGTCCAAGCGAAAAGACCGAAACCTCACCGCTTCGGATTAAATTGGGAAAAAATTCAGAAAGTATCCTCTAAAATGAAAAAATGATTGGCGAATAAGAACTAAGAAATCGAAACATATTAAGTAAAATGTAAACGTAAAAGAAAAAAAATGACAAATCTAGGCCTATGCAAAAGCAAAGTCATATAAATCGAACAAGAAAACTAGAATGAACATGTCAGAAATGTCAAAAACTAAATATAGCAAAATTGTTCTTGAAATATAAAATCCAGCAATTAAAAACCTAAACATGAATGCAAGGAAAAGTAACTAACAAATTCAGGTATCTGCTAGAACTAGAGATGATTGGAAAGCTGGAAAGCGGCTAATGCAGGACCACCAGTGGTGCTGGCAGCAACCCAGTTTAAACAACATAGATCTAATGAATCTGAATGGTTATCCTAGACTAGAGGAAAAGGCATATCGCCTTAGCCCGTTTGACGGCTAATTGAGTTTGAGCGTGAATGCGGTGAATGCGGCAGCTCACGCAACAACATAACCGTGGCTGTGACTTATCTCGTATGCGCTGGTCGTAAACAGCAAACGTTATCACCAGTGGTTATGCTAAAGCATCAAGGCTAAGGAGACCGGTTGCATGCCTGCGGTGAACGGAGGTTTGCAATAGTAGGCCTAGGTCAGTAAACAGCAATGCAAGAAGAAAGAGGCTGCTACGTTTAAGCCTTACAAAGTCTACAATGCAAACTGAAAGTTCGGGCGATAGGCAACACAAAAGTTTAGAGTAAAACAAGCAAAATTAGTTTTGTCTATGCAACATGATTACATAAAAACTAACCTTATAAAAAGTTCTAGTGGTATAACTTTTGTTCTGTTTGAAATATTTTGATGGAATCTGACCATCATGTGCAGGTATGAATTGTCTTTAAGACTATAAAATTTCATTTCGATATTCTTACTTTTGGTTTTTTGCTACTTTTTGTTGCGTCGCGTTTTTGAATCGTCAAAAAACGGTGGGTGGTCTCACTAAAAGTGATATAACTTTTGTTCTGTTTGAAATATTTTGAAAAAATTTGGCCATCATGTGTAGACATGTCTTTAAGAATGTAAAATTTCATTTTGAAATTCTTACCAAGTTCAGGCCAAGATATTGGCGAAAACCTCAGGAGATACTTTTTATGGCCCACCCTGTAAAATGGACGGCAGAAACCAATTCTCCGTACATTTTCTTGAACTTGGCCAAAGCGTTTGACACTGTGGGCCATAATTAAGGTCCTGAAGACATAAAGACATGAGTAAAGTTTACTCTGATAAATGAAAGCGCAAAAATTCAGAGTTAAGCAGAGAGTTAAGAGATTTGCCGCGAATGAAGGGAGATCGACTCAATGTGCTGGTTTCATGCAAAATCCAATGGCCCAAAATCTCCGGATTAAAACCCGATGGACTGGTATATAATTAATTGCGGAGAGTTATGCTGGAGAATCTGCAACCAAAACCAAAAGTGGTAAGAGAATTGATGGGCGCATTGGAGTTGATATGGGAAGGTTTGCAATTGGAACGCATCAATAGGGTCGTCAAGAACTTTGCAAAGAGACTCAAAAGAAGTTTTGTCACTGGTGCTGGGCACATTGAACAAAAGTTGTGAAGCACTATCGAGTTCATTTGATAACAGTTATTTGATATGAGACCTAATAAAATCGGTTTTTTGTTACCGGTACTTTTTTGTCTCGTTATTGAATCGTCAAAAAACGGTGGGCGGCCTCACTAAAAGTGATATAACTTTTGCCCTGTTTGAAATATTTTGATGAAATCTGGCCATCATAAAAAATTATGTAGGCTAGATGTGAATTGTCTTTAAGACTGAAAAATTTCATTTCCAAATTCTTAGACTACTTCTGACCAAGATATTGGCAAAAAACCTTAAAGGAATACTTTTTTTATGACCCTCCCTCTATATATGACGTCGGAAACTGTATGCTTACTCGAATGTTTGGTAAGGACATGGTAGTCGAATGACCTAGCTGATTATCCGTGTTGGACAGGATACAGAAGATTAATGTGAATTTTGGTGGAGAAAGGTTTGTAGTATTTTTTTCAATCGCCAGATGGCTGCAGTATCTCGCTTTCAAACGACCGCTGGCATCAATGTCGGCAGACATACGAACGCAGATGATATTAATAGTAATGATGATGATAATAGGGATAAGATAATGTATTTAACTTGGCATCACCAGTGGCGTAGGCAGGGGGGTTTCGGGGGTGAAACCCCCCCATTGGCTCCGAAAAAATATTTTTTAAGGTTATTTTTCCATTTAAGTAAGAAAAAATAGCAAAAAACAGGGTTTCCGGGAAATTCCGGCCATAAACCCCCCCATGAAAAATTCCCGGCTACGCCACTGGGCATCACAGCATACTAAAATAGATTTTACAACAGTGTTCTACATAGCCACTGTAGAGTGAAATCTCGCACACTATCCTGCCCTACCATCTTGCCTAGGGCTGCTAACTTTTGATTTTGCCATTCCGGGACGCCTTCAGCCACTCGGTGTGCCATTACCAATAATATTTACACAATCCACAGAAGCGCATAATGTACATGTAACAAAAGTTGTGTCACCCCAGTATAGAATCTGCATCTAGGCCTATATAGTCTACTAAAAATTCCTTAATAATTTCAGACAAATAATCAAAAGACATAATTTTATAGTCTAAATTTAAGACAAAAATCAACCTCAAGAAAAAATTTCAAGCCACAGTCAATTAGGCTCATCAGAGTAAGACTTATGAGCCCAAATTGAGGGAAGTTCGTAGGTGTCGTAAGCTCATAGGTCTGCGACCGGAGAGCAGAATTTATATTAAACTTAGGGCCTATACTTAATATATTATAGGGCCTACTTATGTGCGTTAAGCAGTTCCAGAACACTGGGCACAAAGTCGCAGAAATCAGCACATGTCATACTAACAGTTGTGCTTTAATAAGGTCGGTGAACTCTCGGTGCTCAAGTAATTGCGATTATTAGACAACAGATCGTTCTTAATGCTGAACGCTTTCTCGCAAAAAAGCATTAAAACTGGACACAATATGCTAAACCGAAAACCGAGTGTCAGTGATTTGTAAAGTTTTGAAGACTTTAATTCCCGATGTTCAGCCAGCAATGCAATGTATAGGTCTGATTGTATAACTGTAAAATGATTGGTTTCAAAATAAATGATTGATTTATTGATTGATTGATTGATTGATAGATAGAGAGCAGGACGTAAAAATCAGCGTACAAATGGCTGGGTTTAGTAAGGAAAACATTAATAGGAACAATAATTGTACTAAGTGGATCTGGACCAAATTCCGGGACAATTTGAGATCAATCCGGGACACGGGACGCACAGGGTCGATTCCGAGACTGTCCCGGCGAATCCGGGACGGTTGGCAGCCCTATTCTTGCCGATGAGCATTCAATGGAACCACAGTCAGAGAGGGGTCCAGTATGAGATTATTGGTTGTAGAAGGCTAGAACGATGTTCAGGGTCACGGCCTCCGAGGACAAGAAAGCAGAGAGAGTAGGCCTACATAGTAGGATGCATTTACTCTTACTGCAATGCTACGATATGTGTCAGTTTTAACGACAAATTAAAGCGTTACTCAAAAGCGAAACCCAGGGCACCAGCGTATTCACGAGCATTGCGATTTGCGACGTGTTAAAGGATTTTCTATCGAGAGATGTTAAGAGAAAATTCGAGACTGTTTTCCATAAAGAGACCAGAGAATGGGAGAAGATAGGGTGAAGGTCGAGAAGATTATGGAGGAGTCTGACAAGAGAGAGGATGTGGGGAAAGAGGGGCGGTGAATACTGGAGAGGCGTGCGAACATTGTGCATCAATTTGAAGTAGGCTATCCTATACAACGCATATAGTTCGTACTGTTGATTTCTTTTCCCAGGTGTGTTTCTCTTCTGTTGGGTTCCGTTCTTCACGATCAACATCATAAACGCCATCTGCATTCGCTACGACCTCTTCAGCTCGACCTCGGCATGCAACATCGACCCAATGGCCTTCTCTCTGTTCGTCTGGCTCGGATACATCAACAGTTTCCTCAACCCTCTCATCTACACCATCTTCAACATCGAGTTTCGAAAGGCTTTCAAGAAACTCCTTACACAACCTTGTCAAAGACGCTGACTACATAAAAAATGCAATTAAAGCTTTATCTATATAAATAAAGAGAAGATTCTGTAACGTGTGTCTGTCTGTCTGTCTGTCTGTTTGTCCGGAATGCATTTCAACAGTTTTTGAGCTATTCACTCCAAACCTTCACTACTGTGTAGGTCTCGGCACGAGACGCAAAGTCGAGGGGTTGGCGATTCTCTACCACCATGGGGGCCAGGGTGGGGTGCGAAACCCCCAAATTGTTTTCCAAATTTTTTTAGCCATTTATATGAAATTTTTTTCCTGGATAGAGGGCCATCAGAACCACCCGGATCAGTAGTTGGTGAATCTCTACCACCAAGGGGGCCAGCGTGGGGGCGAAAACATTAAGATGGTTAAACACCTTCTTAAACGCTTCCATGGTCATTATATAAATGGCGAGAGCTGCTAATTTAATTTTAACGAAAATCCTTATTTCACGGGTGGCGTACTGGTGCAGGTCGGTGTGGTGGGGTGAGGTGGGAAAGAGGGTGGGGGGCGGGGAGAGGGTTAGGAGAATGGGGTGAGGGGGAATTTTTCCTGGAAACCCTAATTTCACCGTTTTCACGGGTGGCGTACTGGTGGAGGTCGTAGTGTGGTGGGGTGGGGGAGCGGGTGTGGGAAGAGGTGGGGGTGGAGGAATTTGTCCCTAAACCCAAATATCGCGGGTGGCGTACCGATGAAGGTCGGAGTGCGGTGGGGTGTTGTAGAGTGGGGATGGTATGGGGGTGGGGTGGGTGAGGTTGAGGGGGTTGGGATCGTGGTGGGGTAGGGGGTGGGGTGAAATGGGGTGGGGGTAAGAGGTGTGGTGAGGGTGGTGAGGGGTGGGGTCGGGGTGGGGTGGGGTGGAGGGGTGGGGGTTTTGGGTGGAGGGGGTGAGGGTGGGGTGGAGGGTGGGGGTTGGGGTGTGGTGGGGTGTGGGGTTGGGGTGAGGGTGGATGGAGGGGTGGGGAGTGGAGAGGTGGGATGTAGGGGGATGGGGTGGGAGTTGTGTTGGGGTGGAGTGGGGTCGGAGGGGGTTAGGGGTGGAGTGGGGGTGGAATGGGGGTGGAGTGGGGTGGTGGGGTTGGAGGAGGTTGGGGTGGAGGGCTGGGTTGGGTGTGGGGGTGGGATGGGGGTGGTAATTTTCCTGAGACCCAAATTTCTCGGGTGGCGTACTGGTACAGACCGGAGTGTGGTCGGGTGTTGTGTGGTGGGGTTGTGGCCGAAGCGGGTCGAATCCTAAATTTCCCGGGCAACGCCGGGTACCCCAGCTAGTAACAATATAATGCCGCGCGATATTGTAATGAATTTCATATAGCGCCTAAGTAAAAAATCATGGGCGGTGCTAAAGACATTTCCCGGTGTGTTTTTTCAGTTCATTCATTCATTCTGAGCATCTATATAGCGCCCCTTCAAGAAACTACTCAGAGGCGCTCCCAACCCAACCACGAACAAGGAAAAAAGACTTGAGAGACTTGTAGAACCCAGTCGGATGGGTCACAAGTAGAGAGCGAAGCGCAACCGGGAGGTCGTTCCAGACAGTATATACCCCACGACCGAGAAGGCGCGGCGCTGCTCAATAGCTAAGCGAGCCCGCGGGACTAGAAGCGAGCCCCTAGTCGAAGAGTGAAGTACACGACTAGCTGCAACGTCAGAGACTGGACAGTGTTACGTCTCGATAGGGAGTTCAATTTTAGCATGCAAACTGCTGCTAGATTTTAAGCTTAACAGTACTGTAACGTCAGTTGGTGCTTCAACATGCCTTTTAATCCTCGTGCTGCAACCCGAACGAGGAAATTTTCTTCAAAGAGTGTTTTGACACATTCAGATTAAAAATTTCTCCGGCTAATTTGCCTGTATGAATGATACATAACAATAATATTATGTTTAATGTTTATACTACAAAACGGTTTCTTAAAGTTAGACCTATTCTCTGGTCATCACTATCTGCGTTGCATGGGATCTGTGGCCTCTCTTAAGTCAATGGTTCTCAAACGTCTGCAGGCCACGGACCGGTAATCATTTTTTTGTTGAAGTTCGCGAACCGCTAACTTAAATGGCCTATAATGTTAGGCTTATAAAAGACTATTATGAGGCTATTTATAACTAGCGGATTTGTTTCACTAATTGAAATATATCCCTAACGGCATTTAAGTTATTTATGAATTTAATTATCACTTAATCACATTCAAAAAAGTTTAAGCTCAATGTTTCAGACTGGGGTATTACATGCGAATTTAATTTTGTTATAGTAGGGGCCTAGGCTTAAGTGGACCTGGAAAAATATAGCAGATCAGTCATTACTATTATAAGAGTGCGTGTTACTGATAGAGACACCTGCTCCAAAAACACAAAAATATAGATTTGAAAAATTACAATCCATTTTTAACTCTTCTTTACGGACCGGTGATCAGTACTCCACGGACCGGCACCGGTTCGCGGACCAGCACTTTGAGAAGTTTGAGGGCCATGCACTGTCCTAAGACGGAAGACGTTAGTGTGAAGTTGTGGCTTTTGGGGAGGGGGGGGCTGAGAGAGATGCAAACCTATTTCTGACACATCTCAGCAATTATTTCTTGTTTAGTCATAACCATAGACCATACATTTTCATACATCTTTTAAGCTTAACAAATGCAGATAAGCTATATAATTATATCGGTCAACAAAAGGCAAAAGTAGAGAAACCTATAATTGACCATCGCCCAGTCGCAGCTGACATGGTTGCCCACCTAGCCTACATGAAAAAATAGCAACCGGTTATGCAAAATAATTGGTATAAATTCGAGGAGCTTAGCTAGTTAACTAAATCTTGAAAAGTCAGCACAATGGATGTCTGCATCGAGCACAATATTTACACATGCATTAAGCTTAGCACACAGAAAGGTCTCAGCGGAACAGGTGATGCTTGGAATGCACACCAGACAATAGCAGTACTGTTCTCAGTGTTCTGGATCGTGCCTCAACTAAAGAGCCGCAGGCTTAGGTTACCTGATGATCGCCGACAATAATGGGGTAGGAAGCTGTGCCGGGGCTGATGGCCGTGGAGGTAAAAAGTCACGTTTTCTTATTCTAATCCTGAACTCAGTGGGAAGCTGATAGAACAGGATGTTGCGAATAATGTTTTTAATGCGACGACCCTGAAAGAAATGAAATAAACACCATGAACGCTATTCCAACGTCTTTAGCTCATTCAGAGCCAAATGGTATAACCGCAACTAATCAAATGACCTTGAACTACAAAATCATGCGTTGGTCATAAAATGTTAGTTTTTACTCTGCTGCTTTACAATGATTTCTATGACCCCGACGGACTAATCTTGGACTAAAAAGTTCTCTTTACGCCGCTCATGGCGGAGTTTAGTTTCCGTTCTTGGAGGGGCTAAAACCTTCTTGGGGGGGGGCTAAGCCCGGGAAAAGATACCATTTGAACGGTGAAAAAAATGAATTAGGGTCTTCTTGTGGGGGGCTTAGCCCCCCCCCCCTAGCCCCTGATAAACTCCGCCCATGACGCCGCTTTTACGCGGCATTATGCCTAATAAAAATTGAGATATTAATAATTATTAATCGTCAAAAAACGGTGGGTAGCCTCACTAAAAGTGATATAACTTTTGTTCTGTTTGAAATATATTTTTGTAATTTGACCATTGTACGTAAATATAAATTGCCTTTAAGACCGCAAAGTTTCATTTAAAATTCTTATGTTTGGCCAAGACATGGGCTGAAAACCGTAGGGATTACTTTTTTTGGCGCACCCTGTATATATCTATATAAATAAAGAGAAGATTCTGTAACGTGTGTCTGTCTGTCTGTCTGTCTGTTTGTCCGGAATGCATTTCAACAGTTTTTGAGCTATTCACTCCAAACCTTCACTACTGTGTAGGTCTCGGCACGAGACGCAAAGTCGAGGGGTTGGCGATTCTCTACCACCATGGGGGCCAGGGTGGGGTGCGAAACCCCCAAATTGTTTTCCAATTTTTTTTAGCCATTTATATGAAATTTTTTTCCTGGATAGAGGGCCATCAGAACCACCCGGATCAGTAGTTGGTGAATCTCTACCACCAAGGGGGCCAGCGTGGGGGCGAAAACATTAAGATGGTTAAACACCTTCTTAAACGCTTCCATGGTCATTATATAAATGGCGAGAGCTGCTAATTTAATTTTAACGAAAATCCTTATTTCACGGGTGGCGTACTGGTGCAGGTCGGTGTGGTGGGGTGAGGTGGGAAAGAGGGTGGGGGGCGGGGAGAGGGTTAGGAGAATGGGGTGAGGGGGAATTTTTCCTGGAAACCCTAATTTCACCGTTTTCACGGGTGGCGTACTGGTGGAGGTCGTAGTGTGGTGGGGTGGGGGAGCGGGTGTGGGAAGAGGTGGGGGTGGAGGAATTTGTCCCTAAACCCAAATATCGCGGGTGGCGTACCGATGAAGGTCGGAGTGCGGTGGGGTGTTGTAGAGTGGGGATGGTATGGGGGTGGGGTGGGTGAGGTTGAGGGGGTTGGGATCGTGGTGGGGTAGGGGGTGGGGTGAAATGGGGTGGGGGTAAGAGGTGTGGTGAGGGTGGTGAGGGGTGGGGTCGGGGTGGGGTGGGGTGGAGGGGTGGGGGTTTTGGGTGGAGGGGGTGAGGGTGGGGTGGAGGGTGGGGGTTGGGGTGTGGTGGGGTGTGGGGTTGGGGTGAGGGTGGATGGAGGGGTGGGGAGTGGAGAGGTGGGATGTAGGGGGATGGGGTGGGAGTTGTGTTGGGGTGGAGTGGGGTCGGAGGGGGTTAGGGGTGGAGTGGGGGTGGAATGGGGGTGGAGTGGGGTGGTGGGGTTGGAGGAGGTTGGGGTGGAGGGCTGGGTTGGGTGTGGGGGTGGGATGGGGGTGGTAATTTTCCTGAGACCCAAATTTCTCGGGTGGCGTACTGGTACAGACCGGAGTGTGGTCGGGTGTTGTGTGGTGGGGTTGTGGCCGAAGCGGGTCGAATCCTAAATTTCCCGGGCAACGCCGGGTACCCCAGCTAGTATATAATATGTGTGTACGTTGATGCATCTGCATTTATGTATAACTCTAGATAGTGACCACAACGCCTTTCAAATATCTCATGATATAGATGAATTGCTCTAGTCGGTGGCTCACTGAGCCATATCGCAATGAACTATACATACTGGACTGAGGAAGAGACTGAAGAGGAATGAAGAAGAAGTAAGCAAAAGAAGTAGACGCTGATTAATTATCATTTTCTTCTTCATCCTCTTCTTCTTCTTCTTCTTCAACATATTCTTTCCGTTAATGTGTCATTTTCGGCGACCTCAGGAATGGGAAAGCTGCGTGATCATAAAACCTCAACTAGTTTGTTGATAGGTGACTAAGTTATTCTGAAACTTTAGTGTCTTTATGCCATTCTGTTTACTATGAGCTTACCATGACACATCTGTGACCGTGTCATTGTGTACATTCTGTCTAATTCGTAATATTATTTTGTCTTGTGGGTGGGAACGCGTGGGAACGGCGTTTCCACTGCTCTCGAAATTCTTGGCTTGCGTTCCCACTGCTCACCACATGGAACCCTGGAAATACATGCGTTCCTATAAAATTCTTCTACAACGTTCCCACTGCTAACACTCGGCGTTGCCACTGCTCATTCAAACCACTTTAACCACTGACCAAGCCACACTCAGATTTACATACAGAAGAGCTATAAAGCATACACACCCATACATGCACGCAGACGCACGAAAATAGGTCTATTGTATTATATACAAGACTGTAAGAAAACATGAATGTCTTTGTAAACTCATTCAACATTGACGTAATGACGTTCAAGTTTCAACGCTTTGCTAGGTGTGACATTATAATACTATTGCCAGAAATGAGCATAGGCGTAACTTTCTATTGTGAAGGTGGTGTCCAGTCACCACCACTTTTAAAAGTGGTGGTGACAGTCACCACCACTTTTTGGTTCGGCAAATAAATATTTTTTAGACATGAAGGCATTTACCTGCCTAACATAATACAATTATTAATACATAGCCTATAATTTTGTCTATTTGTGACTAACATCGCAAATTCGCAATTGCATATAATAATTGGATAGCCATATACTTTCATGTTTAAAAAATATTTATTTCCCGGACCAAAAGATGGTGGTGATTTTATTAAAAAATCCAAAAAAAGGGCCAGCAAGCTACTATATATCTCTTGGACGATATAATTGCTCGAACGAGTGGATACTGGGAGCCTTATACTCTTTGGACATGATTCAACTGAGGACATGATTCAACTGAAGACGACAACATATTTAAAGTTGGTCGCTGACAGCAAACTTTTTGCGTAGTAGGAGCATGGGCAGTTTTAGGAGGAATGTGACGTACAATAATATATCATCCTATTACGACAGGTTGGTCAGATAACAGAGCGGGCAACTAATTATTAAGACGTATGGCCTATACAGCTGTGACACGTAAAATATACACTGTGGTTCAATAAAAAAAATAGACCAAACTGTTTTTCGTATATCTCTAATGCCTGATAATCAATCATACTAAAAAAAAATCGATATTTAGAGAATTGAACCAAGAATATTATGATTCCAACATATCATGCCATAAATTCAAACGGATAGAAAGATATGAATCTTTCACTTCATCTGCCGAAATTTGAGTTTACAAGCAAGTTTTCCTTTAGATTTGGTAATAAAGTACTTCAAAAATGAAAACAGTCCATAATATGTTTGTGAAGAAACTCTAAGTAGTATTGGTTGATTATTGAAATAAAGAAGATGTCATAGGCAACAGGATTTAAAGCTGAACTGCTCGGAGTCCATAATGTGGTAGAAATGAAGTAGGCTATGCATGTTGTCTGTCTTGTTAGCATTTCGATGGTTTCCCTGGCTCTGTGGGCTGGCATTGTTCTTTTGAAAAGGAAAATAGCCTTCTGGGGCTTTAGATTTCGGATAACAGGTAGAAGATGTTGTGACAACAGAACGTTGCGATAATAGACTCCGTTAATTTTTACTTCAGGATCACTGAAGACCAAATGGGAGCGACTAAGCGTTGAAACCACAACGAACAGACTTGCTGAAAAGTTAAAATTTTGGCAGATGAAGTTGAAGGATTCATATCTTTCTATCCGTTCAAATTTATGACATAATATGTTGGAATCATACTGTTTGTTCAATTCTATAAATAAGGGAAAAAGTTTAGTATGATTGATCATCAGGATTTAGAGATATATGAAAAACAGTTTGGTTTACTTTTTATTGAAGCACGGTGCAGATTCATACATAACATAATCATCTAGATGCGAAAAGAACGCTTTTAGATAGGGAGAAGACACAGAGGCCAGATACGTTCATCTTAGAACCCGATACTACATTCGATTTTGCAGACGAATAGGCTATAAGTAAATTTGAAATGAATAAAATTAATAAATATATATCTGTGTGTATAGGCTACATGTAGAGGAGCGCCTTTGAAATTATTTGAAAATCTTATCCGCCATTTTTCAAGTTGCCAGCTGAATTGTGATGTGAGTAGCTACAATTTAAGCAAAAAGTGCAAATGCACACTACTTTGAGATAGAATTGATCAATGATCGAGACAGACGAATAGAATATGAGTATAATCTGAATACAATAATGTGAAAGAGCTGTGTTTTAAACGTTGTCTTAATGATCCGCGAATGGAAAGATCGTGGAGCGCACCAGCGAGAGAGATGAAGGAGGGTAAAGAGTGAAAATGGAGAAGGAATGGAGGAAGAGTTATCACTAGGCTATAGAATTTATCCTAAATTCGTATATGCATGGAGATGGCCGGAGGAAACCGATGGAGAGAAGAGAAGGGACAAGTTTTGAGCAGAAGAATAGTCACCACCACTTTTCAGGGGAAAGTTACGCCCATGGAAATAAGCACATCTATAACCATATAAATTATAATATTATGTGTATATATATATATATATGTATGCATGCATGTGGGCCTATGCGTACTATACATACGACTACGTATGCATACATACATTAATACAATGTACATACATACATGCATTCATATAGTCTACTCTATACATACATGCACACATACCTAGATACATGCATATATATATATTACTAAGGACGACTGAAACACAGGTAACTATCATTCGTTGCCGCCTTCAAGCGTGTAAGCATATAAGGCCTAAGGCATACAGGTATCTAAGGCTATGTGTAGCCTACGCTTACAAAGGCGTCTCGTGAATACTGTTCAACGAAGAACCGTATACTGTAGGCTACATGTTTTTATTCTACATGTTTTTATTCTACATGCTTTATTTATCTTCAGAGGCGGTAGTTATGGACATAGTGCATTTTACGCTATAGGTGTAGAAGCTACCGCCCTAGTTGTGCACTTGTATAGCACAATGCATATAGAGGCCATACAGCCAAACGAGTAACCTATAAACCATAGGTTATAAAAGTTGTAACCGGTGTTAAAGGTCAATTTTCAGGGCGGTTATGGTTGGCGGATTTTGAAGCCTGCGCATGCTCACAGGTTCGTTGGCTTGTTTGACTTGGGTTGCAGACTTGCAGTGTTTAATCTAGACGTCTCTGGGGGAATGGTGAGAAATACCCTCATAAGAAATCGAGAGGTATTTGTTTGTATTGTTTGTATGCGTACTTGTTATAGCGCCCCTTCAAGCTCACTACTCAGAGGTGCTCCCGACTGCAGAGCGGACACTGCATCGGAGTTTCACGCCGAAGCGCTGAGCAATTGCGAGTGAAGGACTTGCCCAAGGTCCCTACGCGGCGAGTTGAGGTGGATTCGAACCTCGAACCTTCCGGCTTCAAGGCAACGATGCCACCACTACACCACCGCGCCCCACAATTGTAAAGTATATACCGTATACGATTATACCCAGCATCTCCCCCATAGAATAGTATTCAACATTTCCTCTCAGAAATATTTGACAATTTTATACACGCGAAGAATTCGACTGGCGATCGAAGCACTGAAGCACTAACAAAGGTTTTAAAAATTCCGGTCAGGATAATGGAGCCTTTTATACAAACATTCAAACGTAAACTTTGAGCCCCGCATAACAATGAGCCGAAGAACAGTTACCAGTTACTCATACATCCTATGTCCTACTAAGTTCTATGTTTGAGCTATTACACAGATAGTCAGGCAGTAAAAACCGACAGGCCTATAAAAATTGTAGATTAATACATATATGTCTAAGACGTTTAGGCATATACGCTCCTGCATTTAAAACAGCAGAATTCGTTTCGCTAAAGCCGATGTGTGAGAAAAATCGAATCGTAGAGGAAGTAGCCTAGTAAGCTCGTTCATTTATCAGCCGGATGTCTTTTGGAAATACCGACGTCAAAGAATCACAGAAGTGTCATAAGAAGTACGTAGGCCTAGGCGTAGGCTACATGAAAGCGGCTAAGTTATGCAAAGCGACCAAGGTGCATTTCGGCTCTTACTTAGAAGTCGATAGCCTACAACAGGTCAGACCGTGCGATTCACCGTTTAAAACGCACGGGACAGGTAGGCAATTGTATTATTCAGTGTTAGTTCAGGTGAATTCGACCACAGAGGACTCATAATTGAAAGCATGCAAGGGTTTGAATGCTCCGTACGACGTCAAGAGTAACTTTGGCAGAAGAACGAAGTCCAGGTAAAATCGCTACGACTATTACTAGGACTCGATCTACCTATCAGATCACTTTTCAGTTAAGTAGGTCTATTATAAGCCGCTCATGCTTTCATTTTCTGTTTCAACAGACCTACAAGCACGAGGCTTATAATTATCATTCATTATTTCCTTCATTCTAAGGTTTCTTTCGCTGGCCAATAATAGTTGTTGACTCGATTAAAGTATAAAATAGGGGCTTCTGGTTGATTAGGGAGAATGTCCATGTTTAGGGCAGGTCCTGCATTGGGACAGTGGTGGTATCGAAATCGTCGCTATATAATTATCATCGCGTGTGGCGCCACCCAGGGAACGTATTTCATGCGGCGAATGATCATACGTCTTATCCTGCAATGAAGAAAACGTCTTACAGAAATATTGGACATTTAAATTTTCGGGCAAAACATTTAAATTTAAATGTCGACCGATTTCCCTATTCGGTGTATCAGGACCACTTTCTTTCCCATGTGTCTCTCGCAATGGAAGCGCCTCTGATAGGTGTTCACTGCAACAGGCGCTGCATAAATTTATAGGGGCAAAATTCAATGCAATAGATTTATAAGACTAGGCTACTACATGTATAGAGGATTGTATCGATACACATTATGTCTTCAGATTGTAGACGAAACTTGCAGTGCGTGTCTACGATCTAGTAGACTGAGCTATTGACGATGGCTCAGAGAAATTCTGGACCCGATGCGGCTGAATCGGTGAGGAAGAAGATCGTTGTGGTCGGTGATGGATTCTGTGGCAAGACTTCGATGCTGTTCGCCTTCTCAAAAGACGAATTCCCCGAAACCTACATTCCTACGATCTGTGAAACGTTCGTCAAACAGGTTGAGGTAGGCTACGGGGCTTATGATCGGATAGATGACAACCTTAAAGACGTAGACTCAAGCAGAGCCTAAAGTGTGCCAGGACGGTCATAGATGGCGTCCATGCACTTGTTTTAAAATCTGAAAACCGTCCAGCCACTTATTGGCGAGCACAGACTGGAAAGGTAAGGGGCGTCCAGGCACTTCTTTTGGAGAGGTAAGTGGCGTTCAGGCTCTTATTTTTGCCCACTTTAGGCAGTGGACTCAAGGCTTGAAGTGCGGCTGGACACTGGGCCCATCCACTTATTTTTAAATTTCAATGCCGTCCTGCCACTTATTTCGCCAGCACAGACTGAAAAGCTAAGGAGCGTCCATGGCACTTCTTTTTACACTTTAAGCACTGCTACGGTAGACACCAACATTGGTGAAAAGACCGGCACCAGGGAGTTTTAAAGGAATTTTTGGAACTGCACAACGTTTCTGTTTCCTTCCCCGGCTTCCCGTCCTACATGCTAAAGTTTTCTCTATGACCTTTTTTGCTTTTCACTTCCGTTGATTTGTTTTTAGTATGTGACTGCGATTATGATGTTGTTTATTCCTCCTTTGAAAATTGTACACCGATGAAAGCTTACTGTCAATCAAGAACATGACGTTTTTATTATTTCTATCAGTACAGAGGTACAACTGCACAAATCCATTTAAAAGTGCACATTTCGTCAAGAACTAGAAGCCTACACTAAAATAGCCCTAACCATCGCACTATATCAGTTTTACAACCAATTTTTATTTCACGCAATTTTTATCCCACCGTTCACAGCTTGGAGCTGAACGTAGCCAATCACCGTCATCATCACCATGATGATTTTTTTATGTCTCACATCCTGCCGCCAGCCACTTGAAAGCGACGGGAGCGATTTAATTATGTTCACTTCCTTCGGTTATTTTCTCAGGTTTAGTTCTCCACGTGCAGCCAGGCTAAGTTTCGTGTCTCATTAATATGTTGCGTCCGTATACAACGCAATCGTGTTCAACTTTTTATGTGAACGGTATATAATTATGCAGGCTACATGCCGTTTAGAGTGCTTGAAGAGTCTATAGCCTACAGGCTGTTGATGAAGATTTATGACTGAGTTCAGTGCTTCTTTCATGTATCTGTCTCACTTTGAACAGTCTATAGTCAATAAACTGAGCTTCTTCCTGGACTAAACCTGGCATGTTCTTCATTTCCAATTCTCTCTCAACATAATGCTTCATCCATGTTTTGTATCAATTTGCTGAATAAATGTCCACAGCAGTACCGTACGTGTAGCGATTTCAGATTATTCCCACTTCACATTGCCCCTTCCCCGTTTATGTTATGGGGTAGTTTGAAGTATTTGCACCGGGATGCGCTACAATCTAATATCTACATGTACATGTAGGAGACCTATACGATACTTTGCACTGCTCTACCGAAGAGCAATTTTCACTTATAATTATAGGCCTACTGTATTGTTTATTGTTTATAGTCTCTCCCGTTCTTTAGTATTTCCTTCTCTTGTTGAATGTTTATAGCAAGGGTAAGCTCAGCCTTAACAAGTCTTCCCTTCAATAACTGAACTCGATCCATAAGCTTACTCATTCCATCAATCTTCATTCTAGCATCCCGCCTCTCAATTTCACATCTCTTCCATTTGCACTCTCCTTGATACGTCCCTTTCAGGACTGATGCAGAACTGTGCAAGTCATCCTATTTTGGCTCTACTCTAGCGCCATCCCACAACCACATGATCCACATCTATCGCCGATTTCTACCGTGTTGTCTCCTGGGCTTCACCTCCCGGAATGTTTGTATACCTTTCATTGGAAAGAAAAAGGAAACCTGGCTATAATTGTAGCCTAAGCTTGTAAATTTATGGATTAAAATTTGTATCAGTACCAGCTCTAGTTTATAGTAGTTTTTCCATATCTTTTTTATATTTCTCGAGTATCCTAATGGCTATGCTGTCGGCATTTCGTGTTCACTGGCAACCTCAATAAAGCCTGGTGGGGGAAGGAGATAGATCTACCGTAGATTTTACATAGGACCCGCGAATAAGCTGGCCTCTTCGACGTGGCTTTTGTAGACGCTGAGGGATTTCATTGAAAATGGCTAACCTTAGAGGCCTAGACTTAGAACTGACTGAAAGTAATGTACGGTCCAAATGCATGGAACCAGGATGTGAATTTCAAAACTTCGCATCAGTCACACTGTCAATACCCGAGTGTCAAACGTTGTTAGGTTCTGGGTCAATGGCCGTTGACCGACTGCAATAAAATATGTTCTCAAAGTCACTTAACGAATTCAAAGTGCAGCCTTAATTGACACACGTGTGGCAGTTAACCAGCAACGGCATCAAACATACCGCTTAACTTTACGAGTTAAATTCATATTTCTTATGGAATTAATCTGCCAAAATTATGACCTATACAAGACAAGACTCTTGCTATCTAGCTACAAGACTACAAGGCTAGCCTACATGCAACCATAGCAGTCAATAAATCCATAGTAACTAGAGTAATAATTATATCAAAGTAGCCTACTAGGCCCTACAATGTAGGGCCTACATGCTGTGAAACCACAATTGTCTATTTTTTAGTAATTGAGCTGTTTCAGTGCAAAATGAAAGAGCCTATGACAATAATTGCAAAATTATCTATATTTTTTTAGTAATTGAACCGTTTCAGTGCAAAATGAAAATAGCCTATGAGAATTATTGGCGGTCGCTCAAAATAATGTTACTGCATTATAATTATATGCCTTACACCTGTTTCGTATGGCAGTATAGCCTATACAATACATGCCTGTGAGGCCTATTGTATTTAGGCCTATCAATGTAGCCTATTCGTAATCCTAATCTCGAGATTTCTATAGAGCCTCCAAAAAGCAACACCACGGGAACCATCTTATTCACAAAGTTGTGCTAGACATCCCAAAAGCTAAAGTCATGTTAGAGTCAATAAAAATCAAATTCCATCTGTAAGAAGAAATAATAATTATTGTCAGATGCGTGAAAGAGATACCATGCTATCATTGTTGTTTGCGTGATGTTATGGATTTGGCTCTGCCAACAAGTAGCATAATTATCATGATGAGGGAAATTACATACACACTGTAGCCTAGTATTTATATATGCATTCTAAATCATGTTAGACTAATAATAAGAGAATATATAAATCTGTAATAAACCAATAATATATTAATATTTAAACCAATCAACTCGTTGTCTTTTATAGTTATGTTTATCCCTCTCTGAGTAGGATAAGTTACTTCTTCCGTGTAGGCTATATACCTTAATACCTTATATAGGGAACTCTGGCTCTAGTATCTTAGCAATAGGCCAAACCAAACCTTGATAAGGTTTACAGTCCAACGCTCTTGCCACCAAATCATTGTCTTGTGGTGGACCGACGAGATGAGTTCTTTGAGACCTCAACGGTAGACAAGAGCCACTAACTTAGTAATGATATTAAAGTATATTGTGATTCTGCTTCAGTTTGGTCGCAAAAACTACATACCTTCTTATCCTTAAATGCGTCGCTAATAAGATGAGACACAGACTTGTAGGTACGTTGCGGTGATGCAGGCCTGACTCTGCCACTGCACGTCCGTGTCATATATCGCCCGCAGATATACTGCTAATCCAAAAAACCAGGATGAAGGACGAGGGTGACGTTGATAAACTTTGTTTTGACACAGTATCGTTGAACTGTAGGACGCGGTGGTGTAGCGGTAAGTTCGGCGCTTTATGGCCGCAGGTTCGAATCTATTTCAAGTCACTGCGTAGCGACCTTGGACAAGTTATTTACCCATGATTGTCTGTGATGAAGAACTCCGTCACTGGTTGAACTCTGCCAGTGCCAGTCCCAAGCCTGTGTAAAGGAGGAGGGCGTCGCTAATGGTCTTTACTACCACACAGTGACGTTAAACTGCATGCAAATACCACCACCTGTGTGAAGAAGGCAACGGGAAACCACCTAACTCATCTCATCCCACCCAAGGGGCATAAAAGCCAATGAACCTGCAGCCTTGGGGCTGAGAACTCATCATCATCATCATCATCATCATCATCATCATCATCATCATCATCATCATCATCATCATCATCATTATCATCATCATCATCATCATCATCATCATCATCATCATCATTATCATCATCATCATCATCATCATCGTCGTCGTCGTCGTCGTCGTCATCATCATATTATCATCATCATTGTTGGACTGAAACTAAAGCTTGATGTGGTGTGTGCATAGGTTGAAAGTCGTCCGGTACAGGTGGTGTTGTGGGACACGGCTGGCCAGGAGGACTACGACCGCCTTCGCCCCCTCTCCTACACCCGCGCCAACGCCGTCCTCGTCTGCTTCGCCGTCGACGACAAGACGAGCTTCGATAACGTCCGTCTGAAGTGGTGCACCGAGGTCCGCCACTTCTGTCCCGAGGTCCCCGTGATCGTCGTCGCCACGAAGCTCGACCTGCGCCACGAGGTCGTCATGGACTGTCGGGCGAAGGGAAAGGCGATCACGGCCGTGTCGGCCATCGAAGGGGCGCGGTTGGCCGAGGAGGTAGGAGCCAGCGCATACGCAGAGTGCTCGGCTAAGACGAGGGAGGGAATACGAAGGGTGTTCGAGGTGGCAGCGAGGGAGGCGCTTAAGATGGAGACGACGCGGAGGAAGAAGGAAAGTGGTTGTGAGATCTGCTGAAGATCCATGTACTTTCAAGGAAACAATGGATTGGGAATACGAGAGCGGTTGGAAAATCTCGCTATACCCATAAATGTGGGAAAGCAATCTGGAGTAAATGCAATGGAGATGTTGACCTTATGGCTGGTTCTCTCAACTCTGTCAGCCAGAAAAAATGGCGGACGTTGAGCATACATGTAGATATATGGACATCATGGTGGCCCCACGAGCTTAGCTTTCATACTTAGCGACCAAAAGTTATCACTTCTGAGTTTTGATTCGTCATCGTTATTTGGGCCGAAAATGATATCTATAGATGTCTCAGTGAGAACTTCCAGACTGGACTTTGAAAGAAAAGTAGGCCTACAGATGGTGACATGCATGAATGATAAATAAACAATGCGCCCTGCGTCTTAACACAAAATACGTTACCACTTTACTTATCCTAGTTACTTTTTGTAGTGATATACGGAAAAGCCGAAGTGGGGAAAGAAAATAATTTCAGGAGGGAGGTAGGGATGAAGGGATTGGCCGGGAACGGCCGAATCCTAAAATTCCCGGGCAACGCCGGGTGCCCCAGCTAGTTCAAAATAAGCTATATCATTTCAAATATTATTTAGGCTACTGTCGTCTGGCTCGCAGTTTTCAGTTGAATTCAATTCTAAACATTGAGGCCGAATGCCGAGGGCGGAGTTTATCAGGGGCTAGGGCACAAGAAGACCTGCAGTCTTTTTACCGTGTAAATTGTATCTTTTCTCGGGCTTAGCCCCAACGAGAAACATACGAATGACTAAAAAAGGTCATCAACTTTTTGTGCCGGAAAAATATTTCTTGCGTTTTCTGGACCGTGTCGCAGGTCCAAAACATTTAGCCCCTCCAAGAACGGAAACCAAACTCCGCCCATGCCGAGTGCTTTAACTTGTAAAGTCACCCCGAACTGTAGAACGTCTCAATATGAGGCCGTCACCTCGTTCACCAGTTTGAGGAGCAAAACTTTCCTAAATATAGGCCTAGATATTAGCAAATATTAAATCATAAATCGACACGAGCTAGCACAAAATACCCGGTCTCACCTCCGACTTATTGTCAATGATCTTATTAATGCAGGATAGTATACATGCTCCAACGTGTACTCGACAAGTACATCCGTCTGTAATTTATTAGTAGTTTAGTTTCAGTAAAGTGGATAGAGTGCAACTTTGTCTAAACTGCGATTATTCATCTGCACTATTCAGTATTCAAGCAATCGTTTCGTTAGCACCGTGTTAAGTTGTCAGCTCTGTAAGTTAAGTCTAAATGTCTTGTTGGCCGAAGCCTATCTCTCTATCTCTCTATCTATCTATCTATCTATCATATCAAATAGATATGATAGATATATTCTCTCTCTCTCTCTCTCTCTCTCTCTCTCTGTTAAACCATTTTACATAGGCCTACTCAAAAAAGTTAAGTATGGCCGGAATGACCACGAATCATGGAACTGGCATATCTGGTGTCCTGCGGATCACAGCTCTCGCGGGATTTGTGATACAAATCACTCCCCCGCCGGAGGCATTACAGACCAACGCGCGCATATTGTTTAGCATGAGTTCCAATTTAATTCGATCGTGCAAGTTATTGTTGAATGACAGATCCTGACTGATATCTGCTCGCGACGCGACTTTAAACACAACCCGAACACTACAATGTAACTGATTGGACCGTTTTGAATAAAGCGTTGCCAAGAAACGTTCGGTTGTTGTAAAAGACGTCACTTCAGTTTCCACGTTCAATCATGACGTCACGTAATTGCAGCAACAATAAGAATGAATGTCTGGGAGGTTCTATAGCGCCACTATGAGACAGAAATTGAAAAATGTCAATGGCATTCATCTAATGATGACCGCTTGATTGGTGTATCAAACAATGAATTATTGATTGATAGGGTGAAAATATACATATTGATAAATTGGTTGACTCCCTGACCGACTGATTGAATAAATATTATTAGTCGTTGCTCGCTTGGGTGATTACTTCGATGTATTGACGTTCCGCCGACACTGCGATAATTCGTTCGACAGGCAAATCTAATCTATAACCTAATCTTAACGCTCCAAGCTCGAATCAAGGGAGAAACGGGGACCAATGGGACCATACCTGATGTCAGCGAAACAATTAGGGCTTTCTAAGCAGTGCCAGTATGCCTTCAACGATTTGACCAAGTTGCATGGTGTAAGGCTGTAAGAATAATTATTTTCTCGTAGTGCTGTGGAATTAAAGATAGGCCTGACGCAGATTTTGCAACGCCTTATTCATTGCATCCCAAGATTCGACCATATCACTGAAATGACTGAATAATATGTACGGGATGTCCTGCATTGACTCTCTTTCTCTAAGATGTCTTACCGGATCTTTTTTGGGTTTGGCGCTCTCGCATGTGTGGTCCCTGTCTATTTACAGGAGCCTTGCTGCGCCACTCTAAGCGTATAACGCCATGGCTTTCTCCCCTCTTTTACGCAGGTTGAGTGTCTGGTCCCGGGTCGCGCACTTCTACTATACAGCGAACAAGCAGTAAGCCCAAAGACAGGTGGGCCATGGGCACTACCCACTCCCCAGATGCAGACAAACTGTTAAACTTGTTATCATATGTTACTACTACATCATGGGACCCTACTACATAGTATACTTACTTCAGTTTGAATTTAAAAACGAATTCAATAATAATTGCTTTTGTTGCAAATCCATCCATCTCGTAGAGCTCACAGCAATATATAACGTTAGATGCATCAGATGCATAAGTGAATTCATTCGAAGCCAACTCTTTTGTTTTTGCTAAAATCAGACAGATGAGTTACGACTTTGGTTCTAGAACTACTGGTCACAGGTCAACTGATCTAGGGACTACTGATCAAAGGGCTACTGATCAAGGGACTACTGATCAGAGGCAACTGATCAAGGTACTATTGATCACGGTTCTAGGACTACTGGTCACAGGTCAACTGATCTAGGGACTAATGATCAAAGGGCTACTGATCAAGGGACTACTGATCAGAGGCAACTGATCAAGGTACTATTGATCACGGTTCTAGGACTACTGGTCACAGGTCAACTGATCTAGGGACTACTGATCAAAGGGCTACTGATCAAGGGACTACTGATCAGAGGCAACTGATCAAGGTACTATTGATCACGGTTCTAGGACTACTGGTCACAGGTCAACTGATCTAGGGACTATCTTATCTTATCTTATCTGACCATTTATAAAGCGCTTCTCGCAGCAAGAGCCTTTCAGAAGCGCTCCCAGTGCGTTTAACCCCGAGATCTGATCAAAGGGCTACTGATCAAGGGACTACTGATCAGAGGCAATTGATCACAGTTCGAGTTGTCTAAGAACGAACACAATAAATGAAATCAAAGAACAATTTAATATAACGAAACTCAATACCGGAATTGGTTTACTCAGTGTTAATACTATCGAAAATTAGTTATTAGCAAACGATTTCAGTAAAATTACTAAATTTACGACTGGTAGAAAACAAAGTAACACTGTTGAAATGAAATGCAAAACTCTCCAGATATTTATGGGACTTTTTGTTGGGCCGTGGGCAGTTTAAATAAACATCCCTTGGCAAACAAATCGGACCCCAACAAGTCGTTTGATGATTCGTTCTATGTTCGATGTGCGATGTATAATTTGTGATCAATAGTACCTTGATCAGTTGCTTCTGATCAGTAGTCCCTTGATCAGTAGTCCTTTTATCAGTAGTCCCTAGATCAGTTGACCTGACGCAGCTTGAGAAAACGCCTTATTCATCGCATCCCAAGATTCGACCATAATTATCACTGAAATGACTGAATAATATGTAGGGGATGTCTTGCATTGACTCTCTTTCTCGCAGATGTCTTACCGGATTTTTTTTTGTTTTGGCGCTCTTGCGGGAGTGGCCTCTGTCTATTTACAGTCCTGAGCCTTGCTGCTCCACCCTAAGCGTATAACGCCATGGCTTTCTCCCCTCTTTTACGCAGGTTGAGTTTCTGGTCCCGGGTCTCGCACTCTACTATGCAGCGAACAAGCAGTAAGCCCAAAGACAGGTGGGCCATGGGCACTACCCACTCCCCAGATGCAGACAAACTGTTAAACTTGTTATCATATTATGTTACTGCTACTTCATGAGACCCTACTATATAGCGTCAAAGCTCGAGGGTACGCGTACCCTAAAATAGAATACGTTAAAATACGTGCGTACCTTTCAAAAAATAGAATACGCGTATGGTACGTACCATACACGAAAATTTTATCTATGGCTTACTCAGCGACCCATAGCCAACGTATAATCTGACGTCAACTGTAGGCCTATGCGTCATTGAAACCGGTACTTCCGGTAGCGTAGCAGTAAATTTAATTCGATAAACTCTTTGGTTATAATTAATTTAATGCGAATTGTACTGTCTTACTGATGAGAGCTAGGTACACGTCGCTGGTTTGCAAATTGGTGTAGCCTAACTCGAAAGTTTCAGTAGGCCTATATCTATATAGCCTACGCATCAGTCAGCGATGCCCAGAGAACGTGGGAAAGAATGGGCGCACGTGAAAGTTTTGAAAAATGCGAAAAACAATTATTGTATTGAATGCAATTTTTCGACAAGCAGTTCTTGGTTGGATCAGGCAATCGCACAAGAACACATCTTTGAAGTGCTGCAGCAGAACTGAGACGACTGACTGACATTAGTGCATTAAGTGCAATGTATGTTGGATAAACATAGACCTACAATATAGCATTGCAACAATTTACTACGTGGTGAGTGTTTGCCTAAATTAAATTGAACATTCTTATAATGATCAATGACGTGGTTAACGTATTTTATTTATTGTTTACGTACCATAAAATAGGGTACGTTAAAATACGTACGTACCTTTCAAAAAATAGAATACGTATGGTACGTATACCCTCGAGCTTTGTATAGCATAGGCTACTTACTTCAGTCTGAATTTAAAAACGAATTCAACAATAATAATTGTTTTGTTGCAAATCCATCCATCCATCTCGTAGAGCTCACAGCAACATATAACATATATATAATATATAGATGCATGAGATGCATAAGTGAATTAATTCGTAGCACACACTTTTGTTTTTGCTAAAATCAGACAGATGAGTTACGACTTCATCTGCCAATAATCAGATCGCGTAATCAATCTGGTGACGTTTGACACCATCTGTTGTTCTCACTCGGGCATTGACCAGAAAATGCGAAAAACAATTATTGTATTGAATGCAATTTTTCGACAAGCAGTTCTTGGTTGGATCAGGCAATCGCACAGGCAATCACACTCATTCAGCCAGTCAGCCTACGCCAGGTCATTTGGACAAGCATACGGATGGAGGATGAGAAGAATGGTAACACTCGAGTAGCTACCAGGGCTGTTTTAAAGGAATTTTTACAACTGCACAACCCCTTCTTTCCTTTCCCATCCTGCATGGTAAATTACTTCCAATCGCAGGACAATGGCCTATTTGCTAGTTTTAACTGTAAAGAAGTGCTTCTACAGCTGCACAAATCCATTTAGAACTGCACATTTTGTGTACAACTGCACGTTAAAAAAGCCCTGGTAGCTACACGGAGCAGAAAATCACAGAGGACGCGGGGTCGATACCAGAAAACACTTCCAAAGGTTCACTCAGCCTTCAATTCATCCATTCACTATGTGAAGCTGTACAACACGTAGTAGGACGGATGGTAGCCTTGCTTGGCTGCCATAAAGTCAAAGACGATCATTCGTTCACACTATGAATAGTGAATAGTCATAACACTGCGGTGTTAACTTTGTAACTTTGAATTTACAATAAACGTGCACAAATATCGCCTATCATTCAATTTAGCCATCCACATATCTATATATCTATCCATCCATCCATCCATCCATCCATCCATCCATCCATCCATCCATCCATCCATCCATCCATCCATCCATCCATCCATCCATGATGGATGGATGCATGCATGCATGAATGGAATGATATACATCGATGGATGGATGGATGGACGATCCATCCATCCATCCATCGATGTATATCGATCCATTCATGCGTCTATCAATTTATTCATCCATCCATGCATCTCTTCATCCGTCCATCTAGCTCTGATGA
This sequence comes from Lumbricus terrestris, assembly GCA_949752735.1. NCBI lineage: Eukaryota > Metazoa > Annelida > Clitellata > Crassiclitellata > Lumbricidae > Lumbricus > Lumbricus terrestris. The sequence goes on along the minus strand of OX457040.1, from coordinate 17,640,643 downwards.
TGTCAATCATCTACATCTATATATACATATATAACAATATGCATGCGTACTTTCACACCTAGCAGGTCGCCAACGCACTTTTATTCATGAAAATAACCTTAAGAGTTATATTTATAAATGCTTTCCTGCTCACGTAGGCTACGGGTACGCTCAAAGAGACCATTAGCAATAGAGCATGCGCATTATTATTATTATTATTATTATTATTTTTTTTTTTTTTTTTTTTTTTTTTTTTTTTTTTTTAGTGCCCGAGGTATATATGATCCCTCAGGCTTTATTATTATTATTATTATTATTATTATTATTATTATTATTATTATTATTATTATTATTATTATTATTCATTCTGCATAGGCCTATTCAATTTTACAGGTACTGATAAGTTAATCCAGAATTACATGAAGTTTAAGAAGAAAGCAGCAAGTATTTTATATATATATATATATATTGTATCAGACCAATGCGTATTATAACATATTATATAATATTATATACGGGGTCTTGTCCCAAAATATATCTAACTATATGCATATTCCGGACTCTGTCAGCCTCCTCGCATCGACCGCTATGCTCTTCAGATTTGATCTTCTAGTTTCTCATGCTAGAACCGCTATGGCTCCAGGGCCGGATTAATTTTTACTGAACAGGGCCCCCACATTTGTTAATCCGGCCCTGCATGGCTCAGTCCCGGCCCATTAGGTCGATACGCCCCTCACTTTCGAATACGCTCTCCCCATCTAGGCCTAGGCCTACTCGATCCCAACTTCTAGCCCACAATCCGTCCCACTCATTTTCTTTTCTCAAAACATGCATAGTCTTCTCTCGTGACCTAGCGCACTGGGAGGGCTTCAGAACGAGTCACCCTAGTATAGGAGCTTCATAAATGTTTTGTACAATACAGTGCAATACAATCCAATGCGTAAGCAATTGTGCAATACAATACATTCGTTTATTGCTAACTCCTCAAACGGCGATCACGCCTCCACCGCGAACAAACATTGTAGAACAACTCGAGGTAGATCCATAGAAAATGCATATTCTACACGAAAGTTTTACCACAAAATTTTGATCAAACAAATCTCTTGAAGGGTTGCAAAACAAACTGACTTATTTACGACGCTTCAACGGAATCGAACAAAAGTCGTTGAATTGATGCACATAAAAGTGTTTATAAATGTCTGGGTTGTCAATCCAGAGTTATGGCCTCAAGCCCCCCAACGTGCCTGTGAATACCACGCATCTTTTCCCAACGCATAAGTCACTTCTGCAGAGTTCGGACGATCAGAGGCGAGTGTGAATGATGTAATACGTTGTGTGTGTGTGTGTGTGTGTGTGTGTGTGTGTGTGTGTGTGTGTGTGTGTGTGTGTGTGTGTCTGTGTGTCTGTGTGTGTGTGCGCGCTCGCGCGCGTGTGTGTGTGTGTGTGTGTGTGTGTGTGCAGAATAACAACAGATGGAGCCTGGCGTGCAGCAATAAACGCGTCAAAGAAGTAGACAGACTGACGGAAAGCTGCGTATAAAAGCCGCTGGAGAGATTGAGTTATCATCAGCCGAGTCCATTCGACTTCAACAGAAGAAGAAGAAGTCTCTTCAGCAGTTCTCTCTCATCTCCAGATTCAGAAGACGTCGTCATGAAGGTCGCTTTTCTTGCCGTCATCGTGGCCGTTCTCTCCCTGCAGGGATCGGATGCCCAGGTCGACGCGTTGGGAGGCATACTGGGAGTCGTGAACTTGGGAAACTTCCTCAGATCAGACGGAACCTTGCCGCTTCTGAACTCATTCGCGACTATTGCAGGCAGTACCCTAACCGGAAATGGCCTACTCGGTCTGGTGCAGAAAACCGCGAATGAGATCTTGACGCTGATCAGTTCGCTGCTGTCACCTCTTCAGGGTGCGCTTCAGGGCGACTTCAACACCCCTGCATATGCCGACAAAGGGTGCAGCGTGATTGCCGTGAAGCTCGGCAGTTTAAATGCGTTGCAGGTATTTACTCGAACTGACTCCATGAGCAGCAATGTTCAGCATCGCGCAGTATATTCACGATGAGGGAAGTTTGAACGTTGAGAAGGCTGCAAATCTTGATGAGTTGAGACTTCGCTTGTAGTGAAAATCCGTTTCCAATTATAGATGGCGAAGACGGACCCAGGAGGTGGTGGTGGACGGGCGGTGGGGCTGGAAAAGCGATGCGGACTTCGGGAGATAGTTTGAGTTGAAATGCATTATTTTATAATGATTTAATCGGTGAAAGAACTTGAGATGAAAAGCGTCTTGAAAGGTAGATCTTCGAGGAGTTAGGTGGACGGATGAATAAGCACATAGGCCTAGTCTGGTTTGTGAAGAGTTGACGAAGACAATTACTCAATTGGGTTGAGAGTGTTGTAAAATTCATTTATTATGAGTAGGAAGTCCGGACGAATTTGATCTTTCATTAAAATTGTAGCCAATGAAGTGGGTTTTTTACAAAAAAAGTGGTATGATTAGATGGGTATATATGATTGGATGTCCAGGTGAGATTTCGAGTAGGTGAATTTTGTTTAGTGAAGGCATGGTTGGATTCATAGTTACCTCCTAGAGTGGGGTGGGTTACATGTATGATTATCAAGCATGGAGTGTGCGACACAGGGCTTTTTAAACGTGCAGTTGTACACAAAATGTGCAGTTCTAAATGAATTTGTGCAGTTGTTATAGCACTTCTTTACAGTTAAAACTATCGAAAAAGATCATTGTCCTCTGATGGGAAGTAATTTACCATGGAGGATGGGAAGGAAAGAACAAGTTGTGCGGTTCTAAAAATTCCTTAAAAACAGCCCTGGTGCGACATAAATTGCTGGAGCAGTTTCAACATTGAGCATATATATCAGAGCGTATAACCTACAGCTGTGCGAGGGTGTCTCAAATGTGCTTAGAGAATTAAAGATTTTTTATCGGTGTTTATTATGCTAAGATTGATTACAGTTGAATAAAATGTTAAGACAACGGATTCGAATATCGGGGAGGTGAATGAAACAATCAGTGTTTGGGTGATTAATGATTTTGCCACAACAAACTGAGTTTCATAGCAATTAAATATAACTTTCATTTTAAAATAGTCTTCAGCACATTTCAATTAGGTAGGTCTACATAGCCTATGAAATGAAAAAGTAGTCTATGTGAAGATTAATTATATATATATAGGCCTATAATTATATATGCGGAGCAGTTTCAACACAAGGTAAAGTATTTGCTTTGGAATATGAGACTACGCATCAGGCAACGACATTTTTTAGTCTATCTGAGTCACAATTCAAAACTTCTAATCGCTAAAATTTGACTTGCACCGTTGCACTTAACTGGCTTGTCAAAAAATTATATCTGACGTTAGATATCTGACTCTGATCAATTTTGCTTTTAGTTCCTGACACTTGGCGGTGTCTTGCGAGTAGTTGCGAAGGTTGACGTGAGTTGTCTTGGTCTACAGCTTCCAGCTCCAGCCCCAGCGGTAAGTTTCAATTAACGATTAATCCATCAATCTTACTAGCATACTCATTTGCTTCTACGATCTACAATAGATTCATCTTCGTAAGCACATTCTTTTTGAGTAGCCGAGGGCCACAATCAAAATGGTCACGGGTATCAAATGCTATTGCCTGTAGCTAACATGCCCTAATGTTTAAATATAAGGGTTTGAATAACGCAATAGGACTTTTGCTGCTATGGCTATACGTCACTCTAGGACAGTCAAACTCTCGCCAGTCAAGGTCTTGAAAGCTGGGAATTTGAACTCGTTGCCTCGGACTGTTGTGCTGGAAGCATCGCCGAAGAGTTTGTCACTACAGAGGCGCAATATGAATTAATTATATATGTATATATGTATACAATGCAAGTTTAATATGATATTAGTCGTGTCATTGTTCAGTCGAATTAATAATTTAACGATGTCGCATTGTAGTCGTGCAGTGTTTAATCTAGTCCCCGTCCTCTGGGGGGGGGGGAAATTGAGGTTTCTGGGGGGGAGACAATTGAGCGTCCGAAGGACGCTCATAATGCATGTAGCGTCGAGACTGGGAGGGGTGGGGTACGGGGAGGGGATGTGCCCCTCCCCATCAGAAACTTTTTGAATTTATACATTGCAATGGCAGCATTTTAAGGTGTCGTATTAACAAAATAGCTGTACTTTTTCAGTGGCCCATTAGAAACTTTTTGAATTTCCACATTGCAATGGCAGCATTTTGAGGTGTCGTCTTAACACAATAGCTGTACTTTTCATGGACCGATTAGAAACTTTTTGAATTTCCACATTGCAATGGCAGCATTTTAAGGGGTCATCTTAACAAGACAACTGTACTTTTTCAGTGGCCCAACAGAAACTTTTTGAATTTCCACATGGCAATGGCACGATTTTAAGGGGTCATCTTAACAAAATGGCTGAATTTTATCAGTGGCCCATTAGAAACTTTTTGAATTTCCACATTGCAATGGCACGATTTTAAGGTGTCGTCTTAACAAAATAGCTGTACTTTATCAGTGGCCCAGCAGAAACTTTTTGAATTTCCACATTGCAATGGCAGCATTTTAAGGTGTCATCTTGACAAAATAGCTGTGCTTTTTCAGTGACCCATTAGAAACTTTTTGAATTTCCACATTGCAATGGAAGCATTTTGAGGTGTCATCTTAACAAAATAGCTGTACTTTTTCAGTGACCCATTAGAAACTTTTTGAATTTCCACATTGCAATGGCAGCATTTTAAGGTGTCATCTTGACAAAATAGCTGTGCTTTTTCAGTGACCCATTAGAAACTTTTTGAATTTCCACATTGCAATGGCAGCATTTTAAGGTGTCATCTTAACATGATAGTATCATATATTATAGTAGTAAATAATGTTATTATAATCATATAATAATAAATAATATCACGGTATATTATAACACTTAATGTAAAAAATGATGAAGATAGTAACTAAAAACCAATATCATTTCGTCAAATTTTTCTGGGGGAGGGGAAATGCCAATCCTGGGGGGAACTTCCCCCCCCCCAGAGACGTCTAGATTAAACACTGGTAGTCGTGGTTGGCCTGCTACCGTTTGAACCCAGTTGGTTCAACTGGGCAGATGCGTGTTCATCTGTAACGACAAGAAACTGGTCTGCTGTTGTTTGTAAAGGGTTTAAAACCTGTTTCCTCTGGCAATAATAAACGACAGCTAGTGCATAAGTTTTTCAATATATAGGGATATATGCCTGCAGCCCTAAAGGACATCTCTCCATTGCAAACCGGCGTCAGTCAAGTTTACGGATCGATCATAAGAAACCGATGGTCGGTTACATTCAATGCATATTGTACGAATATATTATTGGTGAGCATTTGTTTGTTTGCATTTTAGCCGTCGTGCCTTGCTGTGGCCGATGTCAACATCGGTCTAACCAATCTGTTCGCTGTTACGGTCTACTGCAATTTCCTGCCTAACGAAATAAGATTAGCCTTACCTCTAGGGGGTCTACCAGGTCTACCAGGTCTACCAGCTGCACCAGCTATACCAGCCATACCAGGTGTACCAGTTATACCAGATGTACCAGCTGCACCGGTGCCTGTACCAGGTCTGCCTTAAGGTGAAACAATCGTGTTGAGCCTCTACTGACTACGCTGCCGATGACAAGAAAACATTTCTCGCATCATGCTGTCTACGTTCGTCGTTTCTCTTTGGACTTTAACATTATTTTTATCACCGGATAAGCTCTAACTAATAAGAGTCTGTTCGGATAGTTTGATCAATGTCATAATCAGATGTTGACGCTAAATTGTAATTACTTAAAATGCTTCTTCTTTTAAATAAAACATATGCAGCAAATACCTGGCTTACATTATAATTTAATTGGACAGTTGACCGAGGGTTTCATTGGTATAAACAAATATCGTCGCGCTTAATCTGGATGCAACGACCCCCTTGTCCTGTTCGAATACGACGTGAAGCATAGGCGTAGGAGGCCAGGGTCTGGAGGGGGGAGTAAATGCCCCCAAATTTCGAACATGTCTGTTTTCGGGCAGTGGGTCCAGGGGATATTACACAAACTATATATGTTTGAAATTCCACGTTCATTATGACAACAAAATATTTACCTGTGCCAATTTGTCCGAATCAAGTTACATGTATATATATATATATATATATATATATATATTAGTGTGATTCACAAACCATAGCCAGATAATTAAGTTTTTAGAATTCTTTCTCCACAAAGCTTATTTTTGTCCGCTTGAGGTAGATAGTCTCCCTGTAAAATTTCAGCCTGATTGTGCAACATTTAGAGGTCAACCCATTCTGAACATTTTACTTGAGTGCTAATACGTCATGTTAACCGTCATTATTAGACTAATACAGCTTCGTCTAATTTGAGATCCGACCCAGAGCTCTGGCTAGTGAGAAAACCAGTCTCTCGGTTATCTGCTGCAAGATTACCACACAGCCTGGATATAGGCCTACATTGCACAGCATCATATCACTAAAGGGAGGCCCCTTCCAGAAAGTTACAAAATGGCCTGTGATGCAGTTGATTGTATTTTGGTGCTTGCCAGAATACCAACACAGCTGGTTGACTGGTGGGTCAGGAAACTCTCAAAGCTTTATCGGAAGTATACCTAACTCTGAAAACTCACAGACCACTATAAAGAGAAAGTGATAGGATGAAGAAGACACGTTTAAGAGTGATCTTCAAAGATTGTTCGATATTGCCTCAAAGAATATGATGACAGAAATCCAGCAAGAAGATCGGAAATTCCTTCGAATGCAAAGAGAATACGTATTTTCCAGCAGCATGAGAGGAGTAGATCTTAAGACAGCAGCAAAAGAAAGCAGAAAGAGGCAACGGGAGGAAAACGAGAGAATGGTGAAATGAAGACCGCAAGACAAAAGGCAGTTATGAAGGTGAACTTTCTGCGTTGGCATCTAGTCAGGATTCAGAAGAAGAATTCGATTACATCGTTAAGTATCAGACAACTAAGTCATAGGTTGTGCGTCTACACGTCTACACTGTATACATAAGCATAAGCAGCTGCTACTAACTGCCTCATTATCAAAAAAGGTTCCAGAACATCTTCCAGTCCTCTTTAGTTTAGTTGTTGATGCTTTGTATCGTGTTGGCCTTCAAGACCGTGATGCTGTGTTTGTAGATGGAGCTGTTACACTGGCGATTGGTTATGACAATAATTTAAGAAGTCACATTTTCTAGAAGTTCGGAATAAAAGAAAGACAAGAAGCAGCTGCAATGGAAGAACAAGAGTGCTCACTGGCAGGCCTCACTGAGAAGGCAAAATGTTGCCCAGCATCAACGGATCAAAGGAAAATATTGACTGCACATATACATGTAGCTATTATTGTCACTGGAAATTGCCAGGAAAAACTCTTGGCAATCTCAAAGACGGTGAGCGGCATACAAGAAGGTGACTCTCAAGCCAACACCAGTGTTGAAGCAATTGAGAAAATGAATCTCCCCTGACATCGTTCAATGTCGCTCAGGCCGTACATTAACCGTTGCGGAACAATTTATCTACTTCCGTCCAGATAACATAAAAGTGTCAAATGGGTTGACCTCCAAATTTCATTTGTTTTCAATATCATAGAGGCGCTTTACAAACGATTAAATCTATATCTATAAGGAAGGACTTGACTATGTATGTATGTGACTTTGTCCAGAATGCACGCTCACAGTTTTTGAGCATTTCACTTCAAACCTTCACAAATGTGTAGGTCTCGGAACGAGACGCAAAGGCGAGGGGTTGACGATTCTCTACCACCATGGGGGCCAGGGTGGGGGGCGAAACCCCCCAAAATTTAAAAAAAAACGCAGCTATTGGTTTGAATTTTTTTTCCTAGATAGAGGTCCACCAGAACCCCCCGGATCAGTGGTTGGCAAATCTCTACCACCAGGGGGGCCAGGGTGCGGGGGTTCAAAAACACTGATTTTTGGGGTGGAGGGGTGGGTGGGGGTGGGATGGTGTGGAAATTTTCGTGAGACCAAATTTCTCGGGTCGCGTACCAGTAGAGGTCGGATAATGGTAGGGCGGGGTTGTGGCCGTAGCGGATCGAATCCTAAATTTCCCGTGCAACGCCGGGTACGCCAGCTAGTACAATATAATTATACAATTTACAATTATGAATTTATTCAGCTGCTCTGTTGAACAATAAACTGATATTGTATTTAAGTGTCTGCAATATAATGCATCAAAATGCATAAATCACAAACTTTTATATAGACCTATAACTACCCGGCCTGTGCCCCTAAAAGTAGCCGGGCACAAGGCATACATTTGCCCCTCTGCGGGTGTGGGCGCAAGAACAGAAACTCGGCTTTTGTATAGAGAGATAATTATAGACCTATAATTATCCCGGATTTAAATTTTTCGGGCAGAAGCAAAATTTTGCCTCCCCCCACGCTGAAATCTTCCCTACGCCCAGTGCCGGCGCTAGGGTACCTGAGGCCCCCAAAGAAAAACTTGAGGGCCCCCCATACCTTGAGCTGTCATCTTTTTAACATTCTACTTTTGATTTTTAATAAATTTCTTCGCTCTAAGAAAACTATTTATATTGAAAATGATAGGCCTACACCAAATGAAACTGAGAAATATGCATTAAGAAACTTCTTTGAAAAATACCCATATTCTCACTTTCCAGCTTTGCAATTTTTAAGCTCTTGTGACTAGGAAATTTAACCGTGACCAACTTAAAAATTTTGCCCCCCCTGCAAAACTTTCTGTATATATATATATATCACTTTTGGTAGGCATAGATTTCTCGTTGCTAGGTTTAATCCTGCTTCCCTTTGACGATAAATCTGAGTAGGCCTATTCGATGATCGCTCGTGCCCAACTCTTCTCTATCATGCAACGACCTCTTCTAACAGGTTCTTTTACTTCGCTTCAGCTGAAATAACCAAACCTAAATCTTTTGTTGGCTCTGTCACTTGTATCGTGGAGAAAACCTACGCCCATGCCATCCAGGAATAGTTCATCTGCTGTCAATTCTATCGTTCTCTTGCTTTCCCGTCAATATATGCATGCCGATTAAAGTCATTATAATAAAATACTTTTTCGTAGCTCCACCTTGTCACCTTGTGCCGTCGTTTCCTAGATCCCTTAACTCAGCCACTGGTCGCACTCTGCCAGTGCCAGTCCAAAGCCTGGATAAAGGAGGAGGGCGTCGCTAATGGTCTTTGTTACCACACAGTGACGTTAAACCGCAAATACACACACATCTGGAACCCTAGCGACCGCCATGGTCAACCGTCTCCACGTTTCGTCGTATCATCCCAGTAATCAGTAATCAGTAAAGTGGACAGAGTGCAACTTTGTCTAAACTGCGATGCGATTCATCTGCACTATTCAAGCAATCGTTTCGTTAGCAGAGTGTTCAGTTGTCAACTCTGTAAGTTAAGCCTAAATGTCTTGTTGGCCGAATTCATTAAGGTTTCAGTCTCATTCTGTCTGTCTGTCTGTCTGTCTGTCTGTCTGTCTGTCTGTCTGTCTCTCTCTCTCTCTCTCTCTCTCTCTCTCTCTCTCTCTCTCTCTCTCTCTGTTAATCCATTTTACATAGGCCTATAAATGTGTAGGTCTCGGAACGAGACGCAAAGGCGAGGGGTTGACGATTCTCTACCACCATGGGGGCCAGGGTGGGGGGCGAAACCCCCCAAAATTTAAAAAAAACCGCAGCTATTGGTTTGAATTTTTTTTCCTAGATAGAGGTCCACCAGAACCCCCCGGATCAGTGGTTGGCAAATCTCTACCACCAGGGGGGCCAGGGTGCGGGGGTTCAAAAACACTGATTTTTGGGGTGGAGGGGTGGGTGGGGGTGGGATGGTGTGGAAATTTTCGTGAGACCAAATTTCTCGGGTCGCGTACCAGTAGAGGTCGGATAATGGTAGGGCGGGGTTGTGGCCGTAGCGGATCGAATCCTAAATTTCCCGTGCAACGCCGGGTACGCCAGCTAGTACAATACAATTATGAATTTATTCAGCTGCTCTGTTGAACAATAAACTGATATTGTATTTAAGTGTCTGCAATATAATGCATCAAAATGCATAAATCACAAACTTTTATATAGACCTATAACTACCCGGCCTGTGCCCCTAAAAGTAGCCGGGCACAAGGCATACATTTGCCCCTCTGCGGGTGTGGGCGCAAGAACAGAAACTCGGCTTTTGTATAGAGAGATAATTATAGACCTATAATTATCCCGGATTTAAATTTTTCGGGCAGAAGCAAAATTTTGCCTCCCCCCACGCTGAAATCTTCCCTACGCCCAGTGCCGGCGCTAGGGTACCTGAGGCCCCCAAAGAAAAACTTGAGGGCCCCCCATACCTTGAGCTGTCATCTTTTTAACATTCTACTTTTGATTTTTAATAAATTTCTTCGCTCTAAGAAAACTATTTATATTGAAAATGATAGGCCTACACCAAATGAAACTGAGAAATATGCATTAAGAAACTTCTTTGAAAAATACCCATATTCTCACTTTCCAGCTTTGCAATTTTTAAGCTCTTGTGACTAGGAAATTTAACCGTGACCAACTTAAAAATTTTGCCCCCCCTGCAAAACTTTCTGTATATATATATATATATCACTTTTGGTAGGCATAGATTTCTCGTTGCTAGGTTTAATCCTGCTTCCCTTTGACGATAAATCTGAGTAGGCCTATTCGATGATCGCTCGTGCCCAACTCTTCTCTATCATGCAACGACCTCTTCTAACAGGTTCTTTTACTTCGCTTCAGCTGAAATAACCAAACCTAAATCTTTTGTTGGCTCTGTCACTTGTATCGTGGAGAAAACCTACGCCCATGCCATCCAGGAATAGTTCATCTGCTGTCAATTCTATCGTTCTCTTGCTTTCCCGTCAATATATGCATGCCGATTAAAGTCATTATAATAAAATACTTTTTCGTAGCTCCACCTTGTCACCTTGTGCCGTCGTTTCCTAGATCCCTTAACTCAGCCACTGGTCGCACTCTGCCAGTGCCAGTCCAAAGCCTGGATAAAGGAGGAGGGCGTCGCTAATGGTCTTTGTTACCACACAGTGACGTTAAACCGCAAATACACACACATCTGGAACCCTAGCGACCGCCATGGTCAACCGTCTCCACGTTTCGTCGTATCATCCCAGTAATCAGTAATCAGTAAAGTGGACAGAGTGCAACTTTGTCTAAACTGCGATGCGATTCATCTGCACTATTCAAGCAATCGTTTCGTTAGCAGAGTGTTCAGTTGTCAACTCTGTAAGTTAAGCCTAAATGTCTTGTTGGCCGAATTCATTAAGGTTTCAGTCTCATGCTGTCTGTCTGTCTGTCTGTCTGTCTGTCTGTCTGTCTGTCTGTCTCTCTCTCTCTCTCTCTCTCTCTCTCTCTCTCTCTCTCTCTCTCTCTCTCTCTCTCTCTCTCTCTCTCTCTCTGTTAATCCATTTTACATAGGCCTATACTCAAAAAGTTAAGTATGGCCGGAATGACCACGAACCATGGAACTGGCATATCTGGTGTCCTGCGGATCACAGCTCTCGCGGGATTTGTGATACAAATCACTCTCCCGCCGGAGGCATTACAGACCAACGCGCGCATATTGTTTAGCATGAGTTCCAATTTAATTCGATCGTGCAATTTATTGTTGAATGACAGATCCTGACTGATATCTGTTGGCGACGCGACTTTAAACACAACCCGAACACTACAATGTAACTGATTGGATCGTTTTGAATAAAGCGTTGCCAAGAAACGGTCGGTTGTTGTAAAAGACGTCACTTCAGTTTCCGAGTTCAGTCATGACGTCATATCATCGTTAGAACAATAACAATGAAGGTCTGGAAAGTTCTAATGCGCCTCATAGACAGGTTTAAAAAATTAAAAGTCAATCAATCAATCAGAATTTATATAGCGCCCCTTCAAAGTATCTACTCAGAGGCGCTCCCGGCCGAGATCAAGCGGATAAAAACCCAGTCTTCAACAGTTTGTGAAATTGAGAACAGCTTGGGAGGTGTCGCATAGTCAAGGGAAGACCGTTCCAATGGCATTCATCTAATGATGACCGCTTGATTGGTGTATAAAACAATGAAACAATTGATAGGTTAAAAATATATATATATATATTGATAAATTGGTTGACTCCCTGGCTGACTGATTGAGTAAATTAGTCGCTACTCGCTTGGGTGATTGCTTCGATGTATTGGCTGTCCACCGACGCTGCGATAATTCTTTCGACAGGCAAAACTAATCTATAACCTAATCTAATCTAATCTAAATCTAATCTAATCTAATCTTGACACTCAGATCAAATCAAATCAAATCAAATAGTTTTATTGGCCCATTGTGACAACACCAAGTCAGGTATAAAAGTTACACAAAGCATCTCCAGTATCACCAAGTTGTTCGACATTAGCCTCCTCAATCTAATAACTTAATTAGGTAACATAAATTATTGTGACATAGCCTATAGCCAAGACTGGGATAATCTCCAAAGGAGTAGGCTAGGTAAGGATTGCTTAAACCTAGTGGTTCTAAGGTTAAGTGATACCAGTGTGGACAATTATTCCTAGACCTGGAATGCGAGGTTATATAAAAAAAATCGTGCAATAGTGGATACAAATGGAGACCCAGAAGGGAGGAACTCCAGCTAGTAGGGCCCCCAAACAAACTGTTAAATAATTTTGATAGATACGCACCACAATTTGATGAAAAGCCAAAGCAACAGTAGATGAGTAGAGCTAATGACAGTTATCACAACATCACAGCAAGGAGACAAACACATCAATCCGACACGCTATGCAGAGAGCACATTTTAATATCAGTTATGGGCATCTATTAGCCATTTTCGTAGGTTTATTTTAAATAGGTTAATATTAGGAGAAGCTTTAAGGTTTTGTGGTAAACTATTCCATAACAAAGGACCCCTACATCTTATATAAAATTTACGGGAGTTTGTCCTAGCAAATTCAGATCTTAAAGAAATCGAACTTCTTGTTTCATATGAGCTTGACTTAAACAGATTAGTGAATTCATCAGGCAGAATATTGTGAAGTGATTTGAACATAAATTCACATGATTGGTATAATTGTCACTACCCCCTATATTCAGGATTTATTAAGTCTAGAATATTGAAGGTGAACTTTATGCTCAGAGGCTGTTGGGTGAATAATGGTATAATAGCAACCTACGACCTAGAACAAATGAGACTGTGATTAATATAAAGATATAATTTAAAATAACATTTCAGTCAATAAATGCAATTCAAAGAGAAGAATCTTATCTACCTATTTGTGGCGTATTAATTATAATAATATTATGTGTATTTCTTATCTTTCCACATCGTCCTTCTGGTGGATGTAGAAATGCTTTTCAACTTCCGCAGGGAATGGATTGAAGGGAAAGTTGAAGAAGGTCGCGATCTTCTCACTTGCCGTCAGTCCAGATTTCTCGGTAGTTGCTTGTTCGATGGGTACTGTAGCTTGAAACAGTAACCCAGCGTGTTTCTCCTTCTTCCTCGGATTTCGTCGAGCATAGGAATTCGCCCGTCGCTCAACTGATTCTTCCTCCTCGTCTTGCTGCAAATGTTTCACCACGGATCGCTTCAGAGTTCGATCCCAACTTCAACGTTCGACCGATTCGCAAATCGTCGCCAAGAGTCACACTGCTTCGCACAGTTCACTCGCTTCGCCTCGGAACTTCACTTCAAACGTCTCAAAGTTCGATAGTGGGACAAGTCGACAACGTGTCGCTTTCCACGCCCATAAATCAAGTTCCAGATATTCGAATTACCAACGAATGGCTCCGCAATTGCCAACGGACGCCATCGCTCGAAATATCTTTCCAACCCTCCTTGCTCAGCTCCTTCGATGACTGGGTATCGTTTGGCAAAATGTTTACCGTCTGCTTTCGTTAACGCTGCTTTCCGCCGCTCCGTAATGTTGAGTCAATTGTTGTAGCGCATGTTGATTTCATTATTATTAATAATTGTTATATTAAGCCACAAATTATGATTAAATATATTTCTAAATACGCCACCAATTATCTAACTTAATTCTTACCTACATTAATCATTATACATAGCATTGTTTAATAGGTTTTGTTTGACAAGAAGCATTCAACCGCTACAATACTGTAATCTGATTAAGTTTTAGAATCTCCAAATCAACAAATAGCTGGTTAGTATGGGCAACATATGGAGAGCCAGTTACAATACGATTTTTTTTTTCTTGAGAATAGTTAACCTATAGGCTAAAGTCTTGAGTTGTAGTTGGACGCCCAGACCATGTTCATCATCAACATCCTTAGGCTCAGCGCCCGTAGAAGTCCGACGCCACTCTCTGTCTGAGTCTGTCTCGCGTCATATTGCCCAGCTTCAACCGGTCCAGTCAGCAGGTCTGCTCCATACCATTAACATCTTGAAGCAGCTATAGACCACCTTGCCTGAATGAAGAGAATTTTGGGAGAGAGGCATGAAGGACAACCTGGGTCAATGCCCGTATGTGTCCCACGCTCTCTCCTCCGACTCTCTCCACCGGTCTGTCCTGACCGGCCTGTGCATGTCAGCTCCACATCATGACACCTTGAAGCATCTGGGTCGCTATGTCACTTGTGCCGTGGTTTTTGCGGATTTCAATCGTCTTGTTCTTTTACTGCCAGCGTATCGCCACCCATCTGGCAAACCTTCCTCCTTTTGTCCGGGCTTAGGACCGGCACAGGGACGTTGTTGGTTCCCTGTGGCGGAGGATGGATGCAGTTTAACGTCGTGCCCAGGACTTAAACAGACCATGTTACAATAACACAAATATGTCTGTACCATAGAGTAGTCAATGGAGTATTAGGTGAGAGCAGGTAAGATATTCTCTTAATGATTCCAATATTTTTAGCTAATTTATCAGATAATTGATCAATATGAGTATAACGCTCGCCTTACTCGCTAGAGGGCCAGGAGTTGTTTCATCGCCCCTTCAATATTACTACTCAGAAGCGATCGCGACTACAACGCGGACATTGAATCGGACTTTCACGCAATAATTGCGAGTGAAGGACTTGCTGCCCAAGGTCCCTACGAGGAGGTTTGAGGTGGATTCGAACATGCAACCCTCCGGCTTCAAGGCAACGAATATACCCACTCCACCACCGCGCCCCACGAAACTATTATGCTCTGGAAAGCATTAGCATTATGGGGCGCGGTGGTGTAGTGGTGGCGTCGTTGCCTTGAAGCCGGAAGGTTTGAGGTTCGAATCCTCCTCAAGTCGCCGCGCAGGGACCTTGGGCAAGTCCTTCACTCGCAATTGCTCAGCGCTTCGGCGTGAAACTCTGATGCAGTGTCCGCGCTGTAGTCGGGAGCGCCTCTGAGTAGCGGTTGAGGGCTGGAAGAGGCGCTATTACAAGTGCGCATACAAACAAACAAACAAACAACGAGCTGCATCAAGTCCTTGCGCCTTTGCGCCGTTGCCGCTTGCATCACTTACAAAGTGGACCGAGCACAGCTTGATGGCTGGCACGCTTGCGTATCTTCTGAAGGGACTATAGTCGATGCTCAACGCCTTTGCGAGGCTCGTCTGCAATAGGAGGAAATAATTATGACCCCATCACACCGCTCCTCCGTGATGTCCGCCTGTGGCGGATACAGAAATTTTCGAAGGGGGGGGGGGGGTGGAGCAAAATATTTGGCCTTGGGTCGGAAAATTTCGCTGATCCTTTTTTTAGTCGTTTGGTCGAAATGTCCTGAAAATATACCAATTTTCCATGGCAAAATAGCTGATGACCTTTTTTAGTTATTTAGTTCAAATGTCTATAGAAGATACACCATTTTCCAAGTCAATGCTAAAATAGTTGCTTGATGACCTGATTTTTTTTAGTCATATGCTACTTTTTCTCTATCACCCTTTCCCGCCGCACTTGTTGAAACCTGATGGGGGGGACACGTCCCGTGCACATTTCTGAATCAGGGGCATGGCCGGAATTGGCCTCCTCCTCCTCCTCCTCCTCCTCCTCCTCCTCCTCCTCCTCCTCCTCCTCCTCCTCCTCCTCAGGACCTCCTGTATCCGCCCCTGCAATACAAAACAATACAATTACGATAAATTGCTCATGTGAAGCTTAAACTGATGGTAAGAAAGTGTCATGACTATTATACGTACATGATAAATATTGCACAATAGTAGGCCTATATGGGCCAATAATCACCCACCCTGTGCCCAAAAGGAGCAGGGCCCAGGGTATTTGTCCCTCTGTCCCTTCTCCCCAGGTATAGGGGTCAACGAACCTAAACTCTGCTTTTGTACGCAGACATTGGCCTGTTAAAGCACGACGTCAATCATACCGGATTTTTTCATGCAGATGCAAAATTTGGGCTCCAACTTCTGAAATGTCCCTAGAGCATATGCATCTCATGTCGAATTCTAATTTACAGTTGCACGAAAGTGGTTGAAAAGTTCTGCTGGCGCTGCTTCATTGCTAGTAGGGAGAGGTTTAAGTGATCCCTGGCCATTGACAAAGCTAGAGGAAATCAATGAGGTTGTTCAGACATAGGCCTAGATATATAGAAATGACAGTGTGGAAATCCGCTATTAATCTGCATGGCGGGAACATTTAGGACCGACTCTAGAAATGAAAGACGAACTTTGGGCAACAGACCAATGAGTAGGGTTTTTACGGTAATCCATTTAGAAGCAAATGAGAGCATGAACCAAAGTGTCAATGCGGAAGAAGCGAAGGACAACGCCGAACAGCCCTGAGACGTCCTAAATTGAATTGGTCAGAATTGTGCGTTGCGACAAGCATAGCATATAATTATTAATTTTGGTGATTTTGAACCTGACGACCCGAATTATTGACACGCAGCCTATAGCTATCGGTCTTAGTTAATATCTTTCTTACGTGGGATTTTCGTACTCGTCACCAAGGGTTCACCCTTTACCTTGCCAAGTTTGTATAACCTTTTCTCTACACTTTTTCTGAATCAGTCTGTCCCGAGACATGCCACTGCCAGCAGAATCTCTTCATCAGATAGTAAACGTTACGGTTGTGCTCCGGAGCGCACAGACTCTTTACTTACTCTCTCTCTCTCTCTCTCTCTCTCTCTCTCTCTCTCTCTCTCTCTCTCTCTCTCTCTCTCTCTCTCTCTCTCTCTCTCTCTCTTCTTTCCTTCCTCCGTCCCTCCCTCCCTCTCCCCTTGGTAATCGATTACACTTAAGTCTTCATTTCTGTCAAATATGCCCGGAAAGAACACGAATCATAGAATATCTGCCTATCTGGTGACCTCCGGACACAGCTCAGCTCTCGCCTAACATTACAGACCAACGCGCGCACATTGTTTAGCATCAATTCCACTTATTCGACCGGTGACGTTATTGAAAGACAGATTCTTCTGATCTATTACTGTTGGCGACGCGACTTTAAACACAACCCTGTTGAGTCAATCTAACTGATTGGATCGTTTCAATAAAACGTTGCTAAGAAACGGTCGGCTATCATAAATGACGTCATTTCAGTTTCAGTACAAGAAGCATTTGGAAAAAGGAAGACAAGTTAAGTGAGCTCAATCTCGTTAGACTTGATTGAGATAGTCTCTCCAACGCATTTTAAATTGCGAGTATGTAGGTGCAGGCTGGATACTTTTAGGTAATGCATTCAAAATGTTTGGACCATTACAGGGTCGTTATTATTATTAGTACTCATTGTGACGTCATGAAGGAAACTCTGTAACTGCTACTTGGCAATTGTCGACCGTTTGTTTGCATGTGCACTTTTTTATAGCGCTTCCCCTTCAAGGTTACTACTCAGAAGCGCTCCCGACTACAGCGCGGACTCTGAATCGGTTTCAGGTCGAAGCGCTGAGTAATTGGGAGTGAAGGACTTGCCAAGGTCCCTACGAGGCAGCTTGAGGTGGATTCGAACCGGCCTTCCGCGCGGCTGCAAGTCAACGAACATGCCCACTTAGTCCCACTACACCACCGCGCCCCACAACCGTGTCTCTATATTGTATCACACAACAAAACATTAAATCACATATAATTGTATTATTCTATATTCACCCCACCCCATACCCACTCACTCGCTCAATCATTCATCCAATCACACGTATAGGTTACCGTACCGCACCAGACACTCTGATGAATACGAAGTCCACAAGGACTCAACAAAGGGACAATCATTCTACTTCTTCTTCAAGTTCTTCGTCTCTCATTCCGTATTCGTTGTTAGTCCAGATAATAAGTCACAATTCGTTCGCAACTACTGTAACATCTGTTGTCCACCGATGATCGTAATCGTAATCGTAATCTCGAGACTTCTACAGAACCCATAAAAGCCAAGTCGAGGGAACCAGCTTATTCACAGGCGCTTAATCAAAACAAAGTCGATAGGCAGCGGGTCAAGTCCGGAGAGTCAGGCAGGCAGATAGATGGACGGATAAGGTGGGTGATGTTTAGAGTTGAACTTGAAATAACGAGGGAAGTGAGGAGAAAAGGAAGAATCAGGATAGGATTTGTGAAAGAGCAATGTTGTCAGTTTTGAGTGAAAGACCTGTGGGGAGATAGCGAGAGGTGGAGTTTTGGTGAGTTCGTATGATGGGTCGGAAGTTTGCAGTAGTGCTGGCGGAAGTTTGCTCCAAAGAGGTGGAACGGCAATGTCTATGAAGCGGTTTGGAAATTTCAGTGATGAAGTGATGGGAGGTCGAAGCAGCACTGTAATGGAGAATGAGGAGCGTGTTGAACGAAGTGGTTGGATGGTGAACAATTGACGAAAGTAGAACTGCTTGGATGCTTGAAGTGTATTGTAAGTGAGTGAGAGGACTTTGTATTCGATGCGTTCAGGTATTTTGAGCCAGTGAAGTGATTAATTTTCAGGACAGGATGATGCTCTGGGACAGCGCGAAGCAGGTCGGAAGGAGGAGGAGAAAGTAGAAGAGGAGGAGGAACAGGAGGAGTCGGCGGCGGCGGCGGCATTTGCAGTTTAACGTCACTGTGTGGTAACAAAGACCATTAGCGACGCCCTCCTCCTTTATCCAGGCTTGGGACTGGCACTGGCAGAGTGCAACCAGTGGCGGAGTTACAGGAGGAGGAGAAGGAGAAGAAGAAGGAAGAAGAGGAGAGAGGAGGAAGAGGAGGAAGTGGAGAAGGAGAAGGAGGAATAAAAAGAGGAGGAGAAGGGGTAGAAGAAGAGGAGTAGGAGGAGGAGAAGGAGGAGGAGGAGGAGCAAGAAGAAGAAGAGGAGCAGAATGAGGAGGAGGAAGAAGAGGAGTAGGAGAAGGAGGAGAAGGAGGAGAAGGAAGAGAAGGAGGAAGAAGTGGAGATGGAGAAGGAGGAGAGGAAGGAGGAGGAGAGGAGCAGGAGGAGCAGGAGAAGAGGAGGAAGAGGATGCTAGAAGAAAGGATGGGACTAATGAATGAGCGACAATAGCGTATTCGTGCATGAATAGTCTTTGTGTGTACATGAAGCTCCAGCCCGAGGCTCAGCACCATTTTTAAAGCTGACAATGTCAAAGACGGGAAGAAAACAGGAAATACATTACACGCTTAAGAAAGAGGAATTGAAGCAGTTAAAGAGCTCTTGCAACAGCCGGAAAGAAGACGACAGAGAAAATAGATCCGACCATCAGTCAGTGTTCGCTCGACTGTCTGCTTACTTAAGGACTGTACATCAATCAAGGTGACTGTGTTTCCGTTTAGCGCAGTCATTCTGCCTCGTGCGCTTAGAGGTTGCTTCTGCTTTTTTTAAACTGACTGACCAAGGCCGTAGCCAGGATTTGGTTTCGGGGGGTGTTTTACCAATTTCCCTTCCTAAAAAACTGATGACGTTTTTTTAGTCGTCCGGCCGAAATCTTTCAGAAAGTCACCAATTTGCCTTCCCAAAAAACTGACCTTTTTGGTCATCCGGTCGAAATCTTCCAAAAATGTCACCAATTTTCCTTTTTAGTCATCCGGTATTCCTTTTTTACATTTTTCCATTGGGGTGTGTGTGTGTTTTCATGGTTTTATTTCATGCTTTTGTAAAACCATGAAAACACCCATCATGTGCTCGTAAATGCATTCTATTATTTTTCACATTTTCCATTTCGGGGGGTTGTTCAAACACCCAAAACACCACCTAGCTACGGCCTTGTGGCTTACAGATATTGCGCGTAGGTTTTTTTATAGCCTATAGCAAGAGAAAATGGTTAGTGATAAGCGAAGGTTTATGCTGTAAGGCTTCAAGCTCTGGCCCTGCTTTACGTTCACCTCGCACCGCTTTGGTTTCTGGGCCTTGGTTCATGTTGATCGGCCTTATCAAGGGGAGACGTTCAAGGATATCGTCTGGCCTGTGATTTATTATTAGTAACCTTGGCCCAACTTATGCTTAGCCCAGTCCTTAGCCTCGTGCTTGCGTATTCCCTGGTTGCACTCTGCCAGTGCCAGTTCCAAGCCTGGACAAAGGAGGAGGGCGACACTAATTATCTTTGAAATGGCAGTGTCGTTAAGCATCAACAAGCAAAGCATGCAGTCATATACCAAGATGCATCCACTGGGTGAAAATGAAAGATCTTGCAGTCGTAAATTCATTAATGCAACAGCAGGTTTAGCCTACTTTCGCCCGCTTTCCCGTCCACGAAAGACCGACGGACTGACCATTGATTCGCTCTGCCCTCCGTCCATCCTATCGTCCACCCATCTTCGGATTCTACACAGCAACTGACCAATATTATAATCTCCAATACAATGACCATTGACCACTGTAAATGTGCGCTCGTCATAGTAACCATGCACCTCAATTTCCTGTTGTTGGATGCAACCGCGACCAGCATTGACACTTTCGCGAATACGCATTCAGGGTCTGTTCTAGGTCATAGAACAGGCCTTGGCCCAATCGCCTAATCCATAGTATTAACACGACATAAAACAGTATACAGCATACACAAACAAGCTTATGAACACAGCGTTTCTCTTGCTTCCATTGATCCATTGTTAAGTGTATACAAGCTTGATACAGATGTACGTGCTGCGTAATTACAATCTGCGATAATCAAGATGGAGTCGGCATGTTGTGAACTAATAGACCTCCTGTCGCTATGGTAATTGACGCCAGTTTACTTCGGCTGTTTTCCTCGTCTGCGTTTTAGCTGTGAGTCAGAGTGAATGGGATAGTGAAACGTCGCTTTGTATGTGCAGATTAATTGCTATGCCGACATGGAATTTTATTATTGGCAATAGGGCCTACACAAAGGGAGAGAAAGCGGCACAGACACAGACAGACAGAGACACAGACAGACAGAGACACAGACCATACACAAACACAGACATAGGCAGAGACAGAGAGACAGAGACAGGCAGAGGCAGAGATAGAGACAGAGACGTAGGCCTACATAGGCGAAGAAGGTAAAATGATAGGTTGGAAATGACGACGGTAAGGGTAGTGCGCTCGCGTCAGAGGTGGAGAAAAACAGGAGATACCGAAAAAGAAAGAAATGGGAGATACGAAAAGACAAAGTGGAAAAGAATATTAAGTGAGAATTTTCCATCATTCAATAAACCAGTGTCTGGACAGACAAAACAAATTGTGGAGAATTACTGAATTTGCTTGCATAAAAACCGTCTGGATGAATTCTCGTTTTGTCCTTAGGCCTATATAGTTGGTAATTGGTAAATCAAAGTAATAATTATGGTCGCAGTCTTAGTTTGTGCTGAATAGTTGAATATTTGTACTGAATGAAGCGACTGTTCCTAGCACGACGCGGCATGTCTGAAGTGACAATGAATGCGTCAGGCTGACTGAGAAAGGTGGAGATAGAAAGAGATAAAAGGCATTTTTATGCCATTTCCTAGCACCCGTTTCTTTTAGAAACGGCCGCGTCTTACCTTACTCTTAATAATTCATGCGTTAGTGGGCTACACGTCAAATATAGACCAAGGATGTCTTTAATGCTCCAAGCCGTCCAATAGCATGCATACTTGGCTGTGTTCTTACAACAATTCAAAAGCATTATGTATGTGGACGGCACTTTCTCTACGAAGGCCAACGCTTCATAAAGACCACATATATAGCCGAGAAGAAGAAAGCAACCAGTCGCTTCACTGTCTTATACTATCGGCCCAACATATTGTGCGTATGGCTAGCAAAACGCTGGAGGCATCACGCGCTGTTGCGTGCAGTCAGTTGCATGCTATTATATAGCGACGTACGCACGCGTTGGCCTTGCAATATTAACGACTGTCCATAGCACGACGCGGCATGTTGCTATTATACAAGGCAGCTAAACGAACGTCGTTATAGCACAACTCTATGTATGTATATATATTCACGTAAAGTTGGCCTAGATGCATACATTTGCGGTCGCCTCGGCCGCTAAGAACCTCGCTCGGTCGATATGTATATGGACTATTAAATTTACGCGCGTATCAGATATTATTTATATCAATGTTTGACTTTGGTATAGCGGCAGTTATCGTGTCCAAGTTGAGTACCGAAGCAAATATAGAAGTTGGACGTTCACTTGTGCGCTGAAGGATTTAAATATCTGATTGTTTCACTACTTCTTCTCGAGTCATGGTGAGTGAAGTTTATTATTGCATTGTGCGATTAATTTAATTTTTACAATATTGGCAATTTAGGAAATGACGTTCCAAGCGCTCTAGGCCTACGCACCATCTGGCACCTGCCGCTTATGTGTGTAGACCTACGTGTCGTTCTCGCGGTAAAAGCGAAGACCAGCTGCTCGTTTACTGGTCAGTTAATTAATTAATCTTACCCTAGTAAATTATTCAGATCTCACTAAAATTTGTGTAGCGAAAGAATCTTGCATCAACTTGGAAAGCTAATTAAAAGGCGCTATATTAGTTGGTGTCCCTAGACAGCGGGATTATTTTATCCCTTTATATAGGGCCTCCCCTTTTGTAACCTATGAGCAGGATGTGTAAACCTGTCATGTATACTTTAGTTGCAAAATAAAAATATTTTGATTGATTGATTGATTGATTGATATTAATTTGGAGTCTTGATACATGCGTTCAGATATAAATAGAGACTGCATAGATGCCATGGAAGTAGCGTGTCTAATAATATTATTATCTAGGTCACGTAACGTAACCATGGGCTGAGTACACGGAACTAGTCCTCCAATAATAATTATGTTACAGCATAATAAATCAAGATGAAGGTAGGATGTTGAAAGCTAATCAGACGCATCAGTCATCGCTGTAGATGTATGTGACATATCCGCTTTTCAAACGCAAATAAGGGCTACTCCAGAGGGCAACGAACAGGGTGGAGGTGGTTAATGCTGGGGGAGAAACATACCCTAGGCTAAATGGAAGGGGGTTTTTGTCCGAGGGGTTCTTGTCCGGGGGCTTTGTCCAGGGTCCCTCATCCACTCCAGGGATTACCGGAAGTGTTGAAGGGCTTCAACCCCTAATCTTTCTGAGTACCCCATAGTAAAGTCTTCACTGCACACTTCTACTCCACGCTGATCATAGTCTAACTCCTAAAATAAATAATTTTTCTACGATTCTTGTACTGGGTCACTTCGCTTTCTAACTCGCGTGCACTGCTATGTAATTAATGTCTAGTAGGCTAAACACGGATCGAGGCCTACCTATACCAGTGTGGCCTACAGGATGCATACCCTCTACGCGAATGGCGAATAATTATCATGATAAAAATCGCTTTCCTTATCCTTATGGCGTGTATTTACAGATAAAAACTAACTACGCTGCCGAACAGAAGTGTCTGTGTGTGCGTATGTGTGTGTGTGTGTGTGTGTGTGTGTAATGTGTATGTATGTGGGTGTATGTGTGTATGTGTGTATATGTATGTGTGTGTATGTGTGTTTATGTGTGCGTGTGTGTATGTGTGTGTAATGTGTATGCGTGTGTATGTGTGTGTGTGTGTGTGTATGTATGTATGTATGTATGTATGTATGTATGTATGTATGTATGTATGTATGTATGTGTAATGTGTATGTATGTGTGTGTGTATGTGTGCAGGTGGTTGGACGTGGGGTGGTGATTGTGCGTGGGTGGGTGGGGTGCGGTTTGTGTGTAGGCCTAACGATCGCTGGTCCTTCAGAGTTCAGACACAATAACCATTTTCAAAGTATATTATTATGTGGCAAGAGCTCAAAAGCAGCTACTCTTACAAACCCACAAGATGAAGTATAATTATAATTATGGTTGATGTCCGGGTCATTTAGTATAATTATTAGGCTACGCTATCTTTTCATGTGTTAGGTCTATTTTTAGCAATATTCTCTCGCATTTGTAGCAGTAAGTTCTACATTCGATTTTCACACCTAGCTCCTGCGCGTAGGCCTATACGAAAAACCCCAAAATAATTGTTATGCTAATTGTCTGACTGTAAAGTAGCCTTCCTCTATTTGAGCAAGAATAAATCAAGCTATTCGATCAATTAAACAAAATTATAGGCTTACGTCTATTTAAAAATAGCGTGTATAGGCTACTGTATACATCGGTGTAGTCTACAAGTTACAACGTAAGCCTATAGGCCACAGCTCTGCTATTGATGTGTGCAGTCTTTCGCTTAAATACGTCTACAGCAGCGGTTCTCAACCTTTTTCGTGCGGCGACCCCTTGGTAACATTTCGAAAGTTGCGACGACCCCCAACAACAAAATTTATCGAGTCGCCTCTACATCACTACATTTTTTCTATCATTGTCCATTGTAAAGCATTTTGACTCCATAATTAGAAACTGCTGTTAGCAAAACCGTAGCTAGGGGTGTTTTTGAGTGTTTGAACACCCCGAAATGGGAAAAGTAAAAAATAATAGAATGCATTTACTAGCACATGATGTAAAACCATGAAATAAAACCATGAAAAACTCCCGAAATGAAAAAAATGGGCGAAAATAAAATGAATTGATTTCGGCTGGATGACTAATAAAAAGTTCATCAGTTTTTTCGGACGGGAAATTTGTGACATTTTCTGAAGATTTCGGTCGGATGACTAAAAAGGTCATCGATTTTTTTGCGGACGGAAAACTGAAGAAATGCCCCCGAAATCAAATCCTGGCTACGGCCTTGGCAGTTAGCAATTGTGAGAGGCTTCGTGGCTCGTGTGATTCTGAGAGCTGCCTATTTGATAGCTCGAAGTTTAAGTTTCTGAAGTCTATTCGGCTTGTGCTGCTGGAAGTCCCCAGATTCTCCTTCTCAAGTGTGCCTTCTTTTGAATCTCCACACTGCAATTGTAGCATATTAGTCTGTTATTTTAGCGAAATTGCTCATCATTTCAGTGCTGCGAAATTGTTAAAGACTTCCAAAGTGTCCTTCCAATTGTCTAACATTTTTACATTTCCACACCTCAATTGTCGCATTTACGCCTAAAGCTGTCATCTCTAAAAAATTCTCATGATTTCAGTGCTAAGAGACATGGTTTAAGACTTCAATAAATGGCCAATGACATTGTTCAATTTTTTAAAATTTGTACATTGATGGTAGCACTTTAAGCTCTCATCTTAACAAAATTGCTCACTATGAATAAAGAGCGGATAACGCTGTAAAAAGGAATAATGATAGCCTATATACAATCATACATGTATGAAATATAGCTTATCTGAAATATTGGGGGATATAAGCAGCTCGGTCTCCACAGCAAATTTCGTGAGACCATTGACTTTGGGAGATAGGGGATCCTTTGTCTCCCAAAGTCTCCGTCTAAGCATACAGGCCTCACCACCAGTACGGTAGCTGACAGCACAGATTCTTTGAGCAATCTGGATATTGTTTTCTTTTTTAGATGATTGGTAAAAGTGGAATTTACATTTGAAAACTGGAATAGCAAAAATAAGATTATCTGCCGCAATCTCACAAATAAATCATAGCAAAAGTATTTTCAAATATTATTTGGTGTAGTAGACAGTGGAGAAATTACTATTACAAGTGTACATATTTTGCGAATCTCTGAAGGGTTCATGCGACCCCTGGCAAATCGTCAGGCGACCCCCGCGGGGGTCGCGACCCACAGGTTGAGAACCGCTGGTCTACAGTATCGGAAATTCTAAACGGATTTCTGATCTTGCTATTCGTTTAATCGGAAGTCATACAGAAAGTCATTAACCCTCTGTGGGTCTTTCTTGCCAGTAGCCTACTTACTACTACATTAGCAAAGTGAAAGTCGACCCACATGTGAAAGTAACCTTAGGCTCTTTACGACCACATCAACATGCGAATGCATGATACGCGATGGCCAGAGGAATTGTTGCATGTTTAATGTATGTAAAGAAGTGAGTGTTAGAGAAAGGGAAACGGGAATTATGATTGCGGCAAGGTCAACATGGGGGTCGCATACACAGCTGCAAGGGTTTCGAGTTAACAATGCGACGTATAAGCTTGCATAATGATATGATAGGCAAACATGTACGAACGGATGGATGGATGGATGGACGGACGGACGGACGGATGGATGGATGGATGGGTGAATGGATGGATGGATGGATGTGTGCGCCTGCAGAAAATTCTCCAGGACGGAAAACACAATGACTATGGTTAATTTTTTCCCCTAAAACCTTGAAAGATGCAAAGCAAGAACTTAAGAATATGGTCCATGGATGGACAGACGTACGGACAAATGTGCGTTAAAACATTCCATGATGGACGGATGGAATGTTTTAACGCACATTTTCCAGGCACATTGGATGAGGTCGATGCGCGCAAAAGCATCAATGACGGTGAAGCAATCTGGACTGATAGGTTCCCATTGCAACAGAGGGGGAGAGGAGCGGGAGGGGGGGCAATGGGCAGTTTGTGCGCCCCCCATGCACAACTGACCCAAGGGCGGGTGTAGTCCATGACCTCTTGGTAATGGAAAACTTCATTAGACTTGGCATCAACAGAGTGCTTCACTGATTGGTCGGTAAGACTGTGACAAACAAACTGACCCCTGGGGGTTCATGGAGTGGTCAGCTAAATGTAGGCCACGAGAGAGAGCACAGCTGCGTTTGCAACTGGAACGCATTCCTACGCACGCAGATGCACACAGTATACACACAAGTAAGTACATACATAATATTACATAAACCAGTTGCTGATAGACATATGTATCGTTGTGGCCTTAGTATCATGCAATCGAAACTGAAATATTTAGTAATGATGATGATGATGATGATGATGATGATGATGATGATGATGATGATGATGATGATGATGATGATGATGATGTTGATGATGATGGCGGTGGCTGTGGGCCTGTGGCGGTGGTAGTGGCTCACACGTATAAGCAGGGTGCGCCCAAAAAAGT